>JAPVCG010000041.1:865328-940386 GCA_029606305.1 Paecilomyces fulvus
TGGCTTTGCGAGACGGACCACCCAGGACGAAGCTTCAGAAGGACAAACAAGGGCCGACATGGGCGGGACTTCGAGGATTAGTATTTTTCTCTAGGATTGCGATTTGATAATCCTCTCTGACCCTGAGAGCCGGGGGAGAAGGCTGACGTGTGGACCACCGGGCGATCGTGGGTCGTTTGGGCCGTGTCTGGTCGGATCAGAGAGAGAGGGTCTGGAGATCCGGATAGCGAGTCCCAGAAAGAGAGAGGATGAGGACGAGGTTGGGGGAAAAAAGGTGTCTTTGTCTAGGGCAGTAATGATGGACTCCGCCGCAGGATGACGACGACCATGACAGACGGTGAAGTCTAGTTTTGACGGTGAAGACCAGAGGAGAGGGTTCTTCGTCTCGCAGCCAGTACGAGTACGAGAGAGAGAAGGAAGACGATGAGACACCGTTTTCGGTTGCTGTGGAGAGAGAGAAAGAGAGAGAAAATACTCTAACTCAGACCAAAAGAAAGAAACCTTGCAACGGTTAAGTTATGAGAGAGAGAGAGAGAGAGAGTGAGACGGAGAGGAAACAGCCACAGTAAGAAAGAATCCAGTCATTAAGTTACTCGTCTAACCATCTAACCATCTATCCAGGCCATCCATCATAGACTCTGCACGTAATCTAACAGCCTAAAACAACTGAGACACTATTATTATTATTAGAGGCTCAACTGATGTCGGGTTAAGCGCCGTGTCTCATTCTCATCGGCGAAGATCAAATGAGCGGATCCTGAATTGGCGCCACCATCGTCATGTTTATTGGGGCTTGGGAAAGTTAGTCGGTTAACTAAGTGGATAAAGATGAAGAAAATGAATGGTAACTAACGGTGATCCAGTTGTTCTTTGCTGTTCTTTGAGAGGATAAATGATTAAGTTACGCAGTCCTTAGTCCCCAAGACGCTTCCGGAGGGGAATTTAAGAGGATCTGATAGAATTCGACAACTGTGACAGGAAGAGACTTCCAACTGATTGCTGAAGTTCTAGGAAGAGACCCCTTGATTCCAATTTAACTAACGAGTTTTACTCTCAGCCTTTTTCTGCAGTTCCCTCGCGCTATGCAGAGGATCGTCGCCGGGAAGCCGGGACCAGCAATCGAGAAAAAGGCTGTGCTCAGAGTTAACCATCTTGGGATCCAAGTTGAACTCTCCCCCCGAGATCATCGATTAATGCATTGATTAATAACTGCAGAGGTAAGCAGATTGAACTACTCTTCTCTTCTGACCAGATGACGGTTGGAGATCCGGGAAACAGCACATCCATGGATTACCCTTGTAGTGGTCTATACTCACAGTGATCTAGTCATTATATAGGCAGCAACAGTATCAACCCATCTTTCCTCCTCGTCCATCTCACGATGCGACTTTTCTCGCCTCCTCTGGTCCTCCTCCTGGCGATCACCTCCAGTTGGGCGGCCGACTCAATCACCCTCGAAGGCACCCTCCGCACCCTCTCCGCTCATGAGGAGGCCGTTCCCACAGGCGACTATATAACCTATTCCACCACGATCACCCTCTCACCGACCGGAAAAGAAGATGTATCTGCCGCTGCCACCACCGCTGGGACCGACACTGGGACAGGAACCGACACTGCAACCACAACGGGAACCACCTCCTCGAGCGACACTTCCACCGACGATACAGCACATACGACGACCTCAGCATCCCTGACCTTGCTGGTTGGAGGCCAGGGATCAGGGACGACGACGCTTTCGGGCAATGCGACCGCGACAGCCGGCAATACAACCTTGACGGCTTCCTCGACCACCTCCCAGACGCCGCTGGCTACGAACACCCGGCCGTGCAATGGCTATGCCGAGTTCTGTGAGCGCAACTACTCCAACATCACTATGGTCGCTGCTCACAACAGTCCCTTCGTGCGGCCGAGCAACTGGGCCGCCAACCAGGACATGCCGGTGACCACCCAGCTGAACGACGGCATCCGCATGTGTAAGTCGAAACAAGAAGAAAAGAGAGAGAGAGAAAGGCTGACCCGGAGAAGTGCAATTCCAGACCCACTGGGTGAATGAAACCATTTACCTGTGTCACTCCTCGTGCGAGATCCTCAATGTGGGCACCCTCGAAAGCTATCTCACCACCGTCACCCAGTGGCTGCGACAGAATCCGTACGACGTGCTCACGATCCTGATGGGAAATTCCGATTACATCGGTCCGGGCAACTACTCCAGTCCCATTCAAAACTCGGGACTGATCGACTTTGTCTATACTCCACCCAAGATCCCGATGGGGCTCGACGACTGGCCGCCCCTGGGGAGCATGATCTTGTCGGGCAAGCGGGTGGTCGTCTTCTTGGACTACCAGGCCAACCAGACGGAAGTTCCCTACATTTTGGATGAGTTCAGTCAGATGTGGGAAACCCCTTTCTCGCCGACGGACCGCAATTTCCCCTGCACGGTTCAGCGGCCACCGAATCTGGCATCGGACCAGGCGGAGGAGCGGCTGTACATGGCCAACCACAACCTGAACCTGGAGGTCAGCTTTGCCGGCATCGACCTACTCATTCCGAACTCTGCCCTGCTGAACGTGACCAACGCCGTCAGCGGATATGGAAGTCTAGGATGGATGGCGAAGAACTGTACCAGTAAGTTGTTGTCGATTACTTCCTTTCATCTTGGAACATTAGCCTAACGGTCGAAACAGCGATGTGGAACCGACCACCCAACTTCCTCCTGGTGGACTACTACAACTACGGCAATCCCAACGGCTCCGTCTTTGAGGTCGCGGCGAAGATGAACAATGTCACGTATAATGGCAAGTGCTGCGATACTGCCACCTCCGGGAGTCCAGCCCTCTTTAGAAAATCCAACACCGTCTGGCTTTTGGGTCTGACGAGTTTTCTGATCGGCCTGCTTCTGTGATTGGACTTTTTCTTGTGCCATGATTCGTCCTTGGAGAACTGCACAGCATTTGGGTAGGCGTTCAGGATATATTTTTTTTCTTGTATATGCTTTTTTAACCCACTCCATTTTCTTTTATTCCCCTCTCTGTTTGGTATCAGGGTTGGGCACGAGGGGCAACTCTCTGTACATCTGGACTGTTTTGCATAGACTGAGCGTGGCCCCCGCAGATTGCCCGTACATATCCATAGGTCTAGATTGTTTAGTTGACCATGGAAAAGAACGATAGAATAGATTATAATGACAGTCTATGACGCTTATCTTATATAGAGTGCCAGACTGAGAGCAATTGAACTTCTCACCTTTGCGTTCGCTAGGTAGGATACTTGATTATCATCAGTACAAATATTTTGCAGAAAACTAAATCCATCTAAATAATAATACTGGGTAGAGTAGTAACAATAATCAGTAGTCATTGTCCCTTTCATCAATTCCATAGAGCTCTCGTCCACAACGGGTTTAGCGTCCCCCCGCTCACACTTCCAATTCAAACTCTCCGCAAGATCGCCAGCAACGCCCGTCCTCTTACTTTCCAACAGCTATCCCGGTCTATTTCGACATCAGAAGCAGAGATCTGTTCAATTATCCGATTCTAATCTCCTCAATTGGGACCGATCACAACCACTTCCCTCCTCCGCGCGACGGGAAAAGACCAAATTACGACCTCCGCTCCGCAAACCAACTACCAAACCACCAAGGACCGACATCTCCTATTACAGAAACAGAAACAGAAGCAGAAACAGCCCAAAATGGTCGACATCCTCCCCCTCTCCTCCTACCCATCTTACATCAACCTCCTCCCCTCCATCCAAACCTGCAACATCACCAATCTTCCCGAGAACTACTTTCTGAAATACTATCTCTACCACGCGCTCACCTGGCCGCAACTGAGTTTCGTGGCCGTGGTGCGGCCCAAGAACGGGTATAAGAAGAAGGGGTATGGTCTCGAAACAGGAGGAGGGCCGGGAGATGATTATCCAAAGGTAGTGGGATACGTGTTGGCGAAGATGGAAGAGGAGCCTACGGATGGGGTTGCTCATGGACATATTACGAGTTTGAGCGTCATGCGCACGCATAGGAGGTTGGGGATCGCGGAGAGGTTGATGAGGATGAGTCGTATGTACCCCCTCCCTCTCTTTCATGCTGGGTATGGGGACGTAAGTAGACTAATGAACGAAATCTCCAGAACGCGCAATGGCCGAAGCCCATCGCGCACATTACGTCTCTCTACACGTTCGCGTCTCCAACAGTGCTGCGTTGCACCTATACCGCGACACGCTCGGCTTCGAAGTCGAAAAAGTCGAAAGCAAGTACTACGCCGACGGCGAAGATGCCTACGCGATGCGGATGGATCTCAAGTCCATGTGGGTCGACTGGACCGATGACGAAGAGAAGGAGAAGAAGGAGAAGCAGCAAAGCGACGGCGACGAGCACGCCGATGAGGGAGACGAGGTCGGCGAGTTGGGCAAGAAGGATGGTGAGAAGATGATTCGCGTCAAGGTCGGACGGGGTCTGGGTGTAGGTGATTTGGTCGAGAGGAATGAGGCTGTGAAGACGCAGTCGTGATGGAATTTACCATTTTCCTGATTTATTTCCCGAAATGAGATTAGAAGGATTTTTTTTTGCGACATTCCATTCCATTATGGGATCAATGTTGAAGAGTAAAAGTGACTTAAGTCCACTCCCGGCGAGTCGAAGTCCTTAAAGACAATCAGTGCGGTTTATTGCTTTCCGCAAGAATCTAAATAGATCTCATATAACTATATAACACTTCAACGGGATGATGAGAGGTGTAAGAAGTTGATAAATGTCCTATATTATGTCTCTGAGTCGATTAAGTTGGAGTAGAGAAGTTTGTCTCATCTATATATATGAAGAGGAGAGGTGTGATTCATGAATTCATCAAATGTCCTGGATGTCCAGGTCCGGTCCAGGGGAATATAAATATAATATTATCCCATACCATCACGCTGTAAAGTCCCTTTTCTTCATAAAGTGAGTGGAATGTGCGTTCGTGTCTCGTCTGCTTCTATATCCCAGCATGGCCTGCATCTGAGAGACTGAGAGAGGAGAATGCGCGGGTCGTGGACGACATAGCAGCGTCCGGGGGATTTGTATTAGCAGTAATGGGCAGGGTCATAGATCGAAGATGGTTTGATGTATGTTCGGCCGCTCTATCACGTCGTCTTCCATGGCGTTCCTCACGGCGGCGGTTCCGTCGTATTTCCTTGACCTCGTCTCTCGCACGGCGTACCACGTCCCGGAATGCCTTCTCGACAGCCTTCTTCTCCTCCTTTAGGGCGCGACGGTCAACTGGGTTGTGCTGCAGCTCGATAGGGGCCTCCTGATGCTGAGCACCAAACGGCCATCCTCGGCCTCTTCCACCGCAATGTCCTCCCCAGCCAGCACCCCTGCCCATAAAACCTCCTCGACTTCCATTGAGACGAGCATGGCGGCGTAACTGCTGTAGAGCTTGAAGATGATGCCGTAGCCTAAGCGCTGCGGCGTATAGATCACGGTCATGATGGCCATTCAGGGACGAGAGTTGGGCGCGGACGGAAGACAGATCAGCCACTTCCAAGTCCGAAGTAGTGGAGATGCTGTCGATTGAGCTGAATGATGAGGCTGAAGACGTAGAGCCTGCCGAGGGGCTACGCCCATGCCTGCTATGCCTGTGGCCTCTACCGTCACTCCAGGAATCCCTCTGCCCCCAGGGGCCGTTGTAAGACCCAGGACCCCATTCAGACGGAAGCGACGCTCGAATACCCAAGCTAGCGAAAGACTGGCCCAGTTCCTCGATCTGTCTGCCACGGTTCCTAGCCTGCTCCTCCAGCCATCGTCCACGAGCCATGGCATGCTCTTCGATCAGCCGTCCATACTCCTGAGCCTGTTCACTCACGTGGTCTGCAAATCTGTTGGCATGTAGACCAACTTCGGCTATACAGCTCCAGGGACCTGCTCCCCATTGCTGGCCGGCGGCTGATTGGGGATTGACAGGCCATGTCGGAGAAGGCCATGGATACTGGCCGGGAGGCGCGGTCCGCGGCCAGCCAGGTGCTCTATGAAACAGGGGCCATGGAGCCAGTGACTTCAATGCAGAAGAAAGACAAAAGGGATTATTAGATTCAACTCCGTTGAAAGGACTGACATTCGCTTGGGGAGCAGTCTGACCAGTATCTAACCGGGACGGACCTTCTGCTTGCCGAGGTACCAGGTCCTCTGCGGACCTCGAATGAGCGACTCTGCGATTCTGCGATGCCGAAGTCGCAGCCGGATAACATCTCGGACACAAAGGGGAAGAAGGTGCTGATTCCAATTCCGAGACGTAGATCCACGAGATGCGAGTAGCACGAGGAAGGAAGAACCCTTGGTTCCATTCTGCAATCACCGCCGCAATCCGCAACCTACGCTCGTCGTCCGTCTCTTGTGGACGATCCTTGCGATCTCTCTGGATCTCTGCTCGGAGTCTGGGGGGAAGCAGTTCTGACGTGGCTGCGGGAGCTAGATGCGGGGGAAACAGGAAGTTCAAGAACGTATTCCAGTCCTGCTGGTTGATCTCGTCTGCCCTCGCATTCCAGCAGCGTGGCCGGCGCGGAAAGTCCTTGGCCTGGGTCCTGGGGTAGATGGTCAAATGGTGCTGCAGGACATCCCGATCTTGGAACGCGGGAGGTGGTCGTTCTTCGAAGAAGCCCACCGCTGAAATGAAGTTGACCGGTGATACAGATGACAAAGACGAGCGCCCCGCTGAGTATGTACTGGAGGAGTCGGATGAACCTATAGCAGGAAATGGAATTGGAGCCTCCCCGCCACGCAATTGCAGAGACGGCTGGTGAGGGTTGATTGATGAAATGACATTGCTGTTGCTGGCCAGCGACAGCAGCGGGTCCACTGGGGCGTAAGGTGGAGGGGCCTCATCAGGATCCATGATGATTAAGTAAAATTAAGATAAAATTAGACAGGAGATTGTCTCAAAGAAGATCAGTAACTGAGGATTGGAGATTGGAGATACAAGTTGCAGGGAAGCGCCTAGAAGTCAGCCCTAGCCAAATCAACTAAACAACGGACATGTCTCATCAACAGCTTCATCAAGAGAGAACACAGTACAGTTCGCACATCGAGCGGGGAAAGCTTCACCAAGATCGATGCTGCCGCGAGGTTGACAGCTGAAAGAATGTCGTTTAGCGCTATCGCTATCAAACTGTCCGAGTCAGACGCGGCTAACTTCATTCAGCCTAACGACATGGGGGCTAAACTCTCTAATGGCTACAGCTGGTACTTTTGGAAGCATTACGGTATTAAAGACAAGGAAGAAAGAGGTTTCTACTAAGCCAACACCAATGACATGAATATGTTATTGATTATCCTTTTGCAGCCAACATCTAGATGTGAAACCCACGCCAGGCGGGACAACCGCGCCCAAACTCCATGCTCGCATGCTGATAGCACATATATACAAAGACCTGAGACGAAATCCAAACAGAAGACCAGCCCTGCTCTAAAGTTTTGTTGATGATCACCAATAACTCACTAATCCCACGCTCCCCAGTCGTCATCCTCAGCTTCGTCTTTGGGTTTAGTATCGATGGGTTTCGACGGCGCGGCTGATTTCGTCTTCGCTGCATTGGCACTTGCAGGCCGCAGGGTGGTCGCCGGTCGTGAAGGCATCTCCTTGGTGGATGCTGACTTGCCCAGGCCTTTGGGCAATGGCTTCTTAGCTTTGGCTTTCGACTGCGCCGCCAGCCAGCCAGCGAAGTCAGGTTCACCGCAATCATCGAAAGCAGCAGTAGCGGGTCTCGTGGAGGCAGCGCTCGAGGTTTCCTTGAGACTCGTCGTCGCATCGAGGAAGTTATCTCCCGTCTGCCCTGCTCCAAGATCATCATCGTCCATGGCACCCCATGCGTCGTAGACATCGTCCGCCTCTTCCTCCTCTTCTCGCGACACTGTGACGGGCCGATCTGACAAAGAGCGTGCAAGGGGTGGGGCTGTAGGGTGTAATTCCTCCTTCGGCCGACTTGACAGTGCTGATGGAGTGGATGTCGCCGGCCGAGGCACAGATGCAGGGCGGACGGGCTCTGTTGCTGCAGGCTTGTCGCCATTAGTGTGCTGGATCTCGCCCTTGGCCGCAGTGACTTTGTTTGTGAAGGAGGATATCGCCCATCCAGCCCAGGAAGTGTCATGAGACGTTCCTATGCGGGCAGCATGATTGACGTTCTCCGTAACACCGGGCGGTGGAAGTGCGGTGTCGGGCATCTTGCTAGCCTCCTTTCGAATATGTTGCAGATAAAGATCGACTGTCTTGTTGGCCTGGTCTCTCACAAGTCTATTATCATTTAGTAAATGTTATCCATCAGCAGATTGGCAAAGCTTACTTTTCCTTATCGAGTAGAGCCGGACAAACAGCGGGTAGGATCTTGCTTGCAGAATCCTCTGCGTTGAAATATTCCATGGTCGCACCGAGAGCGAGCAGACCAGCGTTACGGGCGTGGACGAAGGGGTCTCTGAGTGAGCGCGAGAAAGCGGCAATGAGAACTTTCGACCGTGTCTATCGTGGTCAGTATCGACAATGAACCTCATCACGAACGGGAAACGTACTCCCTGACCCAAATTCTTAGCTATCTTGCCCAGGCAGATGGTCGTATTGGTTCGGATGCCGGGCTGTTCGTCATTGGCAGTGCGCGCCAGGAACTTCAGCAAGTCGCCATTGATCGTGCGGTCAGAGATTTTTCCGATGACTGTCAACACAGCCTTGACGGTCTGCTCTCGGACCACGGGTGCAACATCCGTAAATCCGGTGGTCTATATGCGTCAGCGGAAGCCTTTGCGATGGTTATCTAGATAAACTTACCATTTGCGGGAAGATCTTGTCATTCACGACCCTTTGCGGTAGGTTATCAATCATCAACGGCAGATTATCCAGGAGACAGACTCGTATAGCTCGATCGGGATTCGCAAACAAACGAACAATCACGGGCGTGATCTTCGTCGAGTACTCGTCAGCCGTGAGCTTCGTCCCGATCTTAAGGATTGCTACAAGAACTTTGGGGCCACCACCGCCGAACTCGACGGACTTGAGCAACTCCGGGAGGACCTTCATCTTGAAGAACTCTTCCGGAAAGTCGTCAGATAGCTCATCCAGCTCACTAGTCTAGTCAGTCATGTCTCCGGAAGGCATGAGTTATGATTGATACATACTTGATAAATTCCTCACGTTCGGCATCATTCTTCAATCCTAGGCTCTCGATATCCTCCGTCAAGCGAATCAAAGGCGTCTCAAAAAAGCCACCACTTCTCTTTCCCTGCTCTATGAAGTTACCAGGGCTCAATCGTAATTTGGGGTTGGCGGCACATAACCGCCTATAGCTTTGGTGCATGCTCGGTGGTATATTCGTCGTCTTGCCAATCTGGTCTGCGCCCATGAAGCCACCGTTAAAGACTTCGTATACCAGAATACCCAGACCATAAGCATCAACGGCCGCAAGAGGATTACTCTTAATAGCCTCCCAACCTCCCTTGCTGACCTCCGGCGGCGTGTACCTTGCAGCATCAGGGACGAGGCTACTATATGTCTGCGTTTTGTAAGCTACCAACCCTGACCAAAAAATATCTCTGTTGGAGGTAAGAATTGGACTGACATATATAATTGCATCATCTTCTTTCATGGAGCTCAACACGTCAAATCCCCCGAGCTTCCATTCCCCGCTTTCACTTGTGAATACTGAAGACACGCGCACTCCGCCGTGTACGGAAGCTGCATCTTCGTTGATGAATTTAAGCGTAGTCTGTAACGACTTGTCAGTTGCGATCTGGAAGAAGGCCCAGTCTCCTTTCCACTCACCGCAACAGTATATAAACCCCATTTGGCTGTCTCTTCGCTCAAACTCCTCCGTTTAACGGACCACGACAATGGCACAACTCGTTCCGTGGCTATGTAGATATTTGTGTCTGTCTATACACCTCTTAGCATCCATATAATATCCATGGACCGAAAAAAATGGTCGATCCGCAACATCTCCGCTCCCTACCTCGATCGTCTCTAACACCTTTATCACGCCTGGATGTCTCAATGTCCGCAATTTGCGGGCTGCGTTTTTCGCCAGCGGAAGCCGAGATTTGTTCGCCGCAACGTCGAATATGAATACACTGCATGAGGAGCCGTCGTCCTATAAATAATGAAAAAGGTTAGTGTATATTCATTACTAACTAGGGCCACGGATGCAACACGCGCTGTATAGACATACCCGCTTCGTGGCGTTGTGCAGTGCCCAAATAGATTCCCCATTATCCACTCGATCTCCAAGGGAATAGGGGAATGAGCTCCCTTTTGCAATGGCCGACGCGACCGCAGATTTCAGAAAATCCATTGTTGGAGACCTTGGAAACCCTCCTCTGTCGGAATAATTGTCAACCTGGCGTTCCTCCGCCTCAACTATCGGAGAAGCACGGAGAGAACGCACGTGAGGGAGAGAGGGTTGCAACGCTCGCGGAAGAGGTCTCCTTGAAAGAAAACTCCTTGAAACAAAAATGCAAGCTCCTTATGAGCTTTTAAAAGTAAAGACAACAGTGTAACCAACTTGTGTCTCGTAGCTAGCTGAGCATTTCCCCTTTCCCGCGACCCCTCGATCGCAGCCTGAGGCCGCCGAAAGTGTACTTCGTCCCGATTTGGTTTAGCCAGAACTAGCTCCAGACTCCACTGGCAATACAGATCGCCGCCACCATCAGAGCTCTTCACTTTCACTCTATTTCTCACACACAAGATGACTGGAACTCAGGTCATGGCTTTTCATTTTCATGGGCCCAAATGATGATTCTATGATCTATACAGCAAATCCAACCCCACTAACTTGTCTTTGGGCCAGAATGGCCCTCATTACATGCAATATCATTATTTATCAGGTAAGTTCTTACATCTCAACTTCCCAGCTGCGCAACACAAGTCCTTCCCATATCACTCTCCACGCACCTCTCCAATGATGTCACACTGGTAAAAGGTCAGATTACAAGCCCAAAGAAGGTGTGGAATACACTACGCCGAAGGTGCCCTTCTCAGAAGCAAAAGAGACAGCGACAACACTCCAGGGCAAAAGAGGGAAACAAGACTGAGGACGCATCTGTCAAGCTCTCAGGAACCGCCACCATTTGAGCATTTGTTCACGTCTTCTGTCTCTTTTTCACTCGAAGGAACTGCTGAACTGAGAGTATGAAATCCCCCCATCTCTGAATCGAGAAAGGCAAAGGAAAACTCTCCTCTCATCATTCTACTCCAAGTTTCTCTTTATATCTTCCAAGAGGCAAGCGCATGATCGTAAAAGGCACAAGACCTGCTCCGCAAGATCCACGGAGCAGTCCTCTCTCGCATCTACGGATCGAGAAGGTCTTGGAGAGACATGTGTACAGCAAAATCCATGGGCCGCTTACTGGGGTTTCTTGATCCACTTCGCCTCCATGAGGACTCCAGAAACTAATGGCTGCGGCCGACATTACCCTCAAATTTCAACATATTGCCTTCGAGTCGCTGTTCAGAGAATCTTTGGTTTGGAAAAATGATGATGAGGAGCCCCCTTTTGCAACTGATTTCCCTTTCGGAGATGGATCTGTGGAATTCGACTCTCGATTCAAGTTTGGCACCTTTCTCCGTTGGAAGGGAAGTGAAACATGAACAGGTGCTATGGAATGGTTGCCAGTCCGAGAATCCCTTGACATTTGAAGAGGTCTTGTTTCCAACCTCTTTTTGCTTCCAGGTTGTGCGGGGACTCTGGTCCCCATCACTGTTCTCTCTTCTCTCGAGTATACGGCACCGCGGCTCACTTTCTACCCTGCTTTAGGCGAAAATGATGTCCAAATATAAAACTGAAAAGACCTGAGGAGATAATTGGTTTTGCTATATGTTGCTTAGCTACTGTTTGGAGGCTATCTTCGCTGACTGCGATAATAGAAACGATCGAGTTCCCAATATGCACTTGTTGCACGTGAGTTTCGAGTTGCTCCCGCGTGGGATAAGGTTATGATGCATTGATACCTTAGATAGCTAATTGACATTACCAACACTATTAATTCCATAGGCTATTGGATGGACTACGCTCTCGACATACTGTATTTACGGATTACAATGAAGAGTTCATTGGATGCACAATCTTAGCAATCACCATTGTATTGGCTAAAGCTTTCCCTCCTACTTCCCCTATATCAGACTTCCCTAAGAAAGCCACCAGCAAGACTGCATCTCGCCCCGAGAGCTACATTCCGTCGCACCGCACCCCATCCATCATAGAATACCCTATTCTCTCTCAACCTTCGCCTCCACTACATGTCATAACCTTATTCTCCAACTACCCGATAAATACTGGCAGAGGAAGAATAACTATAAGGGCCAGCTGCCTATTCCCCGTCATCGCCTCGTCCTTATAGGACCAATCAAAACCAGCCTAGGCTTAGCGATGCCACGGCAAGCGGCATAAGTCGCAAGATATATTGATAGGATACGGGATCGCTTGATCGTCTCAATGGCCAAGAGACCGCTCAATGACACTGCCCGAATCTGGTCGCTAGTCCCGAGCCGATCTTCCGCAACAGTGCCATCAGACACCGTGATACCTGTGCCCTGTCATCCTAATCGTCTCAGGATGTGACCGGTAGTGCTGGATCCGTCAAATGGATTCTGAACCTATGGAGTTGTCCATTCATGCAACCCCAACCCTGCGAGAAAAAGGGATGTCAATGCGACTGTTCTTTCCCCGCAACTTTTCAAACCCTGGACGACTTACCAGCTGAGGCCCTCAGTGGACTGTGCACGAGAGGCTGATATACTCTCAAGTAAATCACCGACCAGTCAAAGAAGAGTTAAGTGCAAAGGAAACATTTGAAATAATGGCTTGGAATCACAACACGCTAAATGCAGACTATCAATAACGAGAGGACACATGGTCAGGTATGCATATCAGACGTTCGTTGCCACTGGGTTATAAGAGTTGCCATGTAGAACGTCACGCATCCATAGGGGTGGACTGAACATTCATTTCACTTCGTCTGCAGCTTCAGGAGGATGGGGTCCAGACGCGGCATTGGGAGGAGGTTGGGAAGGCATGTGAGGAGGAATCTGATTGAAGCCATTACTTGGGGCACGATGCTGATGAGGCATGTAAGGCTGCATCTGATGAGGGCTCGATGAGAAGTGAGGTTGCTGCTGTGGGTAGGCTGTCCGTACGGGCGGCACTAGATAGAATCAGCGACCTTGCGTTCCGTATGATGAGCATGTCAGCGAAGCTTACTGTGGCCAGGCTGCTGCGACGCATAGACGGGTTGGCCATGCTGCCCAGGTGCCATGAACATCACGGGTTGCGGCGGTTGACCGGACTGAGAGCCCTGGTGCATCATCATCGGGGCCCCTCGGCTAGGACTTGGATATCCACTATGAGGCTGGGGTGGCGGAGCAGTATGTTGCGGGTAGGCGTGGGCAGGGTTAGGGGAGTACATCTGCATCTGAGGGGTATAGGGTGTCATTGCTTGGGGCATTCCCATATATGGACCACTCGAGGGCTGCTGCATCATCATTGGAGCCCCCATAGCTTGCGGATTCACAAACTGTGGTGCACCGGGATAATGACGCATGTGAGCAGGCTGCGGGGCTCCCTGGTTCACATAGAATTGAGGCATTGGCTGTCCGAAGGCCAGCTGTGCATGTGGAGCCATGGGAGATGGATACGCAACATGACTATGTTGAAGTCGAGGTGATGGGAACATCTGCGACGTAGAGGCGGACATTTGCATGCGATGGTGATCATCGAAATGAGGAGGCCCATGGTGCTGGGGATGAAGATGAGGGCCGTGTGGCGGTCCAGAAGTTGGAGGCATAGCGTGGTTTCCTTGAAGGTGGAAAGGAAGCTGATGCTGATGAGGCAGCTGAGGGTTGGAGGCAGTGCGACCCTGAGGTGATATCGATGGCAGAGCAACAGCAGTCTTGAACATATCAGCGTATGTCTTCTCCTCATTTCCAGGAGCAACATCCCAAGTCGGTGGTGTCTTGTAGGCCGGAGGGATGCCACCATTGAACGTATAGTAGTCCTTGTCAGCTTGCTCTGCGCTTTCTTTCTTCATCCGCTTGATTGGGTTAAAGTTTTCACTGATAGAAGGACGTTCAGAAGCTGGCAGTGGCTTTTTCGCACCGAAAAAGACAGATGGGCTGGTCGCTCGAGAAACTGAACGTCCTCGGAAACCCGTCTGAGGACTCGAAACAGCCGAGCCAGGGGTGAAAGTACTCGCAGCTGGGTTGGGCTTGAATTCCATTGCCCTCACATTGAACTTGGTCGAGACAGCAGATGTAGGAGTCTGGACTTTGCCGGGGCTCGAGACGCCGGACTGGTCTCCAGAAGCGCCTGTAGGTTGCATTTTTGCATCTTGAAGAGGCAAAGAGGCAGGTACAGTACTCATCGCCGCACCCTTTCGCTGCTGCAAGTTATCAGCCAGACGGTGGCTTAGAAGGCCAGTTCCAGCGCGTCCGGGATGCATGCTCTGATGCTGCATACGTCCCGACGGGCCCATGTGCGGACCAGCAGGCGGATATCCTTGACGGCCGCGATTGAAGTTCTGACGGTCAGACGGGGCCGATGGGGGAACAGTGCCAGTATCGTAGCGGCCAGGTGCCGCAGGGCGCGCAGCTGGCTTCTGTTCGGTATTAATAGGCGTAGCCTTAGCTGCCGCCTTCTCCTCAGCCTGTTGCTGAGCTCTCTGGATGATCTCTTCTTGCTTGCTCGGGTCCTTAGCCAGGATAGGTACCAGATCTTTGGGAACCGGAGTAGAAAGCTTGAAGTTCTTGGAGAATTTCATCAACTCGTTGAGCTTAATGGTACGGTCGTAGGAAGCTTGGTTGCGGCGACGTTCTTGCATCTTCAGTTTCTCACTGTTAGCAAACTGTCGGAAATGATCCAAAACTTCCGCCTCGACATTGGCTGTCGCGTTCTCGACACCAGGACGCTTTGGCACAGCCGCGGTCGTCACTGCAGGCTTAGCTGGTAGAGCTTTTTGCTCTGCAGGAGGAATAGATTTGGCTGGCTGGTGCTGCTGCTTTTCTTGTGCCGTATCCAAGGGACCACTCGGCTTCGCAGGTTTCGGAACAGAGTCCGGTCGCGCAAGCTGGGCTGAGACAATAGCAGGGTCGACAGGAGCTCCGGGGACAGTTGGCTGTCCAGTAGGGGCCCTGCGTGCCGGAGGTGTGTATTTGTTTGGCTGTCCAGACTGGAGCAGAGGGAATTCTTCACGGCGGACACCACTGTACTTCTCTTCCTCGTCAAAGTCGTTCTCTGGTACGTGGCCTCGTTCCTCTCTCAGATGCGGATTGTCCGTCTGGCCAGTCTCAATCTCACGAGCGATGCGTGCTGCCTCTGCCTCTTTCTGCTTATAGGATGGATCCGAACGGTCGATACGGGTAGTGTATATGTTCTCGTCATAGTTGCTTGTAGCGCCAAACAGTCTCTCATTCGCTTCGAATTGATCCCAACCCTGAGTGTTCGTGCTCTCCAACGATAGATCGACCTCTGTATCAGGGCCAGGCTCCCAACGTTGGAGGTTGCGCTCTCGAATAGCAAGGTTACCGGAGATATCGCTGTCAGTTCGGAATCCAGTAGTACCACCTAGATCTGTTAGCAAGATTTTTTTTTGGACAGTATACCAGGTAACCAGGGCAGATACACACCATTCTGCTCTTTGGCCGTAATATTGGCCGTTGACACATTTGCTACTGACACATCTGCGATCTCCTTGGTATCGAATGACATACTGTGATCTGGCGCAGAACCGAGGTATGGGCTTGCAACGTCACTTAGGCCATTGGATCCGGTCTGGTCCGACTGAGAAGCACACTGCACCATCTTCAGCGTGAATGTTGAGTCGTTAGGTTCGAGGGACGAGGAAGAAAAGATTCCAGTGAATTTATCACCATTTTTCGTGGTGACTGTAGCAGTAAGACCCTGCATATCATTAGTTCATTCCCTTCCATAGGTCTGTTGGCATGTCCACTTACGATGAAGCTAGTGAGAAGAAAGATGAGGCGGTCGTGGGCATGGCTATCGGGCGTGTTTGATTCTTTCTGAGACATAGTTTTGGAGGATGCGTTCGATTTTTGCCGTGATACATTTCCGTTCTGGTGTGGGTATGAGGATTTCTGGGTAATTGGGTTCGTCCCTTGAGTCCACGCCTTTGGAGGGTTGTTTCGTCTGCGGGTGGAAATAGGTTAGCTAGTGAATTGGACCAGAAGGCATCACTGTAGGCAAATGAACGAGATGCGCCCATTGGCAGTACTCCGCCGCCTTGCCCATCTCATGGTAATGAGTCTCCGGACAGGATCACATTTGGATTCTGCCCGACAAAGCTTGGACCAGGCAGCTTGCTGTGGGCACGTGCAAGACAGCCGTGTACACAAAGCCAGAAGTAGTGCTGATGGCAGCGCGCTGCAGACACCAGCAGTTGCGCTGCGAAAGCGCATAGGTTCCAGGGAGATGGGATTCTTGGAGAAAGAGGGATCCAGCTCCATGTCACGTACCTCTGCGCCCCATCCACGGGGCTTCCAGACTGTCGACGACCACCATCGGGCCCTTTCAGGCTGGTAGTCGTCCGTAGCGACGCTCTCGCGCTGTTAGGATTCTGCGATGCGGGGTTGATGCCATTGCCAGATGCGCTGTTGGCTGCTGGCAAGGAGTTGATGGTAGAAGCCATCGAGATGGGTCGTCAGATCAAGCTGCCGTCGCGGGACTTCGCACGGCGCAAAGTCGGAGCACGGAAAGTACAAAGCCACAGGACACCGCCTGAGGCACGGTCGAAGACGGTCTTGGGGGTCAAGATCAAAGGGAGACGAAGCCAGGAAGGCCTCAATGGGGAGAAGGGAAAGAATGCGGAAGGGGAGGAAGCGAGGGAAGGGGGGTTAGAGAGAAGGAGTCCAGAGAGAGGACAACAAGTGTGGTTGTGGTTTTGGATCTGAGGAGAAGAGTGAGTGAGACTGGGGCACTTCAGCGTACCAGAGCGCGAGTTGCTCAACGGATAGCCTGAGACTTAGGCACAGTGGAGACGGAGGCGCCAGAGAGGAGCTGGTTGCACCGACTCTTGGGCTGAAGCTCGTCGTCCTGGAATAATGAGTCTCCCACTGACGATCACCCGTTGGTCTGACAGCGGATTCTCCTGTTGACAACTTCTGTGCTTGGTGTGTCGTTCATCTGTCTTGACTCTTTTTCTTGTGTGTGCTGGGGAAGAAGGTGAAGCAGTGACCGTGGAGCCGCAGCAGCGACCCGCTTACGGCTCTTCACTTTTAACGGTGCGCTTGCCCATAGGTTCCTTCACTGTGATCACAGCTTCAGAAACCCAGGAGATCCTCCAAGGACTATGCCATTATTGGCCTGTCATGGTTCCTGTGAATTGGCATCCAGCAAACTTATTTTCCTACCACCCAATCCATCTCGTGATTTGATTGCATTCTGTTCACATCATGAAGCTGCACCCAGAAGCACCAGGGCAAATGGACTATACATCAGCCATTTCAAACACCATCCTCCTACCATAGATTATTGGTCGATGAAGATCCTCAGATCATGATGGATTAGTTAGATATTATTGGAGCCCTACTATGGCAGGAAATACCACAGGAGTTCCCATTGCTGATTCTACTCATACTTGCATACAATTACATGAGAAAGGTTGCCTCAATTTTTTTTTCCATGTGAAGTCGTTGGGAGTCACAGCACTTACGCATAGAAAAAAAAAACGAAGCGTCCGATCTCAACCACCTGCCATCTAAAAAAATCATTTCGCTGCAGCCAGCCTCTCTCTTCTGTAAGAATAGTACGTTTGATCGACCGGATGATGCGCGGTTGCGTATCGAGTCCACATTCCCATACCCACATCCAAAACCTCTCCACGCGCTAGGCTGCCTAGCCGAGTTTAAAAGGTCTGTCCTTCAGCCTTGGAGAATTCCTAATTGGTCACTATCAGTTCTGGCAACTCTCGCACCATAAATGCCATTCATTCTTCACTAGGCTTCCTCCGCTGATACGAAGATATGAGGTCATTGGACGTTGCTTTCTGTAGTTATCGCACAAGACTCTTGACGGCTACAGACTCGTATCCGAGGTACTGCAGATTTCTATTTATCCTGCGGGAATCAACGATTAGATCCTATATCCCGTGGTAGATATCTCCCTTCTTATAGCTAGTATTAGATTGGCCTAGATTCGACTCACGTGTAGTCGCAAATATTCTCTTTCCGAAAGAGGATGATGGTGATGATTCCATCCCCCGCATTTTAGTAGGATAACTGGACATGACAGGTCATGCTATCGATAACGTTGGCGGATAATAGTTCGTCTTAACCTTCGGTTAGCGCCGTCAATCTGGCCAACTCAAGCAGGATGCAAGTAAGTGATCAAGTCAGCACGATCGTCTGGTAGATTAAGCTCAGACTATTGACGGGCATAACTACTTTATACCTATAGACTAAGCGATAGTGGTAAGGGTGCCTGGGATCAATGTCTAGGGCCTAATTAGGCTATTTGAAACTGGAACACTAACAACTTCATCCCTAGCGTCTAGCCCACCAATAATGGTAGGCTCCTGTTTGGGCTTTAAGGAAAGAGAAGACGGGAAACGTATCTCATACGTATACTGGATTCATCATATCTAGATTGATGGCTACTAGAGTCTCAATTCCCCTCTTCCCTATGGCTCTATAAACAAGCAATATACAGAAACACTGTTCTGGACCTTAATTAGCTCTTGGTAGAACCTGTCTTTAGTATGCCGTCTCTGGTTTAGGAGTTTAATACGTATACCTCCCATTTATCTGTAGTAGACATGCTATGTTCCGTAGGTGGTCCTCGCTAGGCATTTCGATGATCAGTACTACGAATAAGATAAGACAATTTAAAGACAATTTATCTAAGGGTGTTTGTCATGATAAAATTAGAGGGCTCAAGGATGATACTCTATCGTCGATGCGGAGCGTTCAGAGTAGCAGGATAGATATTGTAATAATTCCCAAATATTGGCTCCCATCAGAACATTAGGCAACAGCTTTGAGATGGAGGTAGCTATGGAAATTGGCAAGTAATGTTACCCCAGGAGTAAATGACGGGATGAATCTCTAACAGGATGTTTCAGCAGTGGATACCTACCGATAAAGCAACAAGAACAGAACACAGTGCCACTATAACCACTGGCTTGCACAACGTTATCAGCTGGGATGTTAACAACAATCAAGCAGTGTTATCTAGTGCCGTTGAAGATCGGATTGTTTCACTCTTGTAGGGCCCGGAACGTAAGGCCGCAGTGACACACACAGAGACCGCGAGTCAGTCACCGGAGCCCGTGACCCGCCCAGCCCAACCTTAAAGTGTGCGAGCTTCAGTCCCATCGCACCCGTTACTGGCATATCAACTTCTCCTTCATCCATCAACATCCACGCCTCCTTTGCTGTGTCTCCCAGTATTCGTACTGTTACTTGCAGACATCATCCAACCACCCAACGTGGGCACAACGACCTTATCCTGGTGGAGATTCCGGACAGCAAACCCCATCTCAACACATGTCTCCCGCACCGGGGAGCGGCATTGGAGGCACAATGGCTTCCCAAACATCTGGGCCACGCAGTTCATCGGGATCTGCCAAATCACAGTCATCCCGAAGTGCAGTGGTAGGTTTTATTGAATTTGCTCCCTTGTCCCTCCCTTTCCCTGCGTGTTCCGACCGACCATGGCACCGTTCTGGGGTAAGAGGTCCGCTAACTTGTTGGATGTATTCTGCTGCCGACAGCCCGACAAACAACTCTCCCAGATCGAAAAGAGTGTAACCCATCTGCTGGTTGCTACAAAACAACTGCTGGAGACGTTAACGCAATGGTCCCGGAAACAGGCCTCCGAGAACGAGGTCTCCGATGTCTACGTCCGCCTAGGCTACGAATTCAACCTGGCCTGTCGAGCCTTTGGAGCGATTGGGGTTGACACTTCTGATTTGGGGCCCGTGCCTGACCTATTACGAACGATTCTCGAAGACACTCTCAGTCAGGATGCTTCGACTGCGAGTCTTGATCGATATCTGCCCCGCATTCGAGATATAATTATCAACCTACTCCATGGCTTGAAGAAAAAGCAGGCAAGGTTGCGATCACGGCAGACAAGAGAAGAGAGCCGAACATCCTCTGGACGGCAAGCAAGTGCCGGAAGTGTTACCAGCGGGCAGACTCAACTGTATGATGAGAATATGACGGGCCCGTCTTCGCCGAGGAGACCGCCCGGCCGACGATTCGAAAGTAATGGATCTGGTGTCGACGAACCCCCAGTGCCTCCTCGATCATCGTCTTCCCAATCGAACAGCTATTCAGAGAGAGAGGCGTCAAGGCGTGAGGCACAAAAGATGCTCACGGCATCTGAGTCAGCTTCGTCTCTATCCAGTGCAACAATGCAGAATCTTCCCGTCCAGGCACCATATTCAGAAAATGAGTCGACCCCGTCACGAACTCTTTCATCCCAGGGTTACGCTGCTTACCATGCTCCTCCTCCTCCTCCGCCGCCCCCTCCAAAGCAGGACGACGCATTGGGTGCTTTGCAGCGCAGTGGTGAGCTTGAGAGACGAGCATCCAGGAGATTTTCCGCATACCAAATCCAGAAGCACCTTGGTACCTCTCCCAGTGGAGTACCGATGCTTCCCACTCAGAACTCACCGCTACCAAATCGAGGGAAAGACGTTCGAGAATCTCTAAATGCTGTCCGTCTCCGGGGTTCCTACATCCACGGAAAATCTCGATCAACAAATCGTCTCAAGGACCCGTCACCCAGCAGGAGTATCCAGAGCCAGCAGCCCGCAAGCATCGCGGAAGAAGGTGACGAGGCCCCGTCTCGTCTCCGAGCCGATTCTTCAATTACAAAGACTTCCGAAGACAGCGCTCGAGACCTGTCAGTTGTCGGTGACTCCGTGCCGAACTTGCCTCGCCCTCCTGAAGGAAGTTCCCTTGCTGAAGCATTTGAGCCTGCCAAAGGTACTGGCGCCGACATAGGCGCCAGACTGGGAACACCGACCGCTCAGAAGGAACCTCCGTCCACAGTTTCGACACCTCCTCATTCTCAGCAATTCACGCCGGAGCAATCGCCATCCCCTGGAAAGGAACTCACCCTGTTTCTTCAATACAAGAGCAAGATTAAGAAGTACGTTCTTCCAGAGGGTCCTGCTGGCTTGACCATCGGCAGGCTCCAGTTAGCTTTCATTGAAAAGTTCGCGTGGAATACGCACAACAACGGTGCAGATCTACCTGAAATCTACATCCAGGATCCGGTGTCGGGTGTGCGACATGAACTGGAAGATCTCAATGACGTGAAGGACCGATCTGTCTTGGTGTTGAATATTGAGGCGCTCGATGAGGTCAAGAAACATTTCGATGATGGTCTTGGTGGCATTCGCCGCTTAATCGAGGGCGTCAAGGGTGCTCTTGAGGGCCAGGAAAGTATGATGCAGCGCGTTTCTGACCGTCAGTTAGAAGCAGCTAAAGAAATGGCCCGTCTTGCTGCTGCCCCAGTGACTGTACCTGCCCCAGCTTCCAAGACCGTAGCAGGTCATTCTGGCTCTATCTCGGGTAGCGATACCCAAATAGCCGAGCTTCAGAGCTTGCGACGTGACCTGGCTGTCCTGCGCCAAACGTACTCCAATTTCTCCTCGGACATTGCGGCCTCCATGAATTCGATCCGATCAAAGGCAAGCAGCGTCAAGAGCGCCGCCGTTGACGTGTCGATACCATCCTACGGGGGTGACGCCGGACGCGCTAGGGTCAATGCTGGAAAGAAAGATCTAGCGGACGAATCCGAGAGGCTTGTTGCACGTGTCGACGACCTTCAGGACCTTGTTGAGGATCTCCGCAAAGACGTCGTCTCTCGCGGAGTCAGGCCACTTCCGAGACAGCTCGAAGCCGTGGGCAAGGACATCAGCGCTGTGACAAAGGAACTGAAGAAGATGCAAGAGTTCTTGAAACGCGAGAAGCCCATCTGGACGAAGATATGGGAGAAGGAGCTGCAGCTTGTCTGCGAGGAACGTGACCAACTCACCATGCAGGAAGACTTGGCAGCAGACTTGCAGGATGATCTCGAGAAGGCTGCGCAGACGTTCGCGCTCGTTGAACAGGCAACTAAGCAGCAAACCATGCAGCCTGCTAACGGAGGCGTTGTCCTTCGCAGTACCTCTCGCAATCTAGCTATCGATCAAGCAGTCGATCCTGTTAAGGCTAAAGATGGCGTGCTCGGTGAAGTCCGAGCTCTCCAGCCAAATCACGAGTCTCGACTCGAAGCTATTGAGCGAGCCGAAAAAGCTCGTCAGAAAGAGCTGGAGAGTCGCCGGATTGGACTGTTCCAGAAGGAACTTGGAAACTTCGTTGCGGAGGGAAAGCTGAAGAAGAGTGGCGGAGTAGAGGAAGCTGAGAGGTTACGCAAGGCTAAAGACGAACGCATCAGAAAGGAGGTTTGGGAGAGACAACAGGCCCGAGCTGCCGAAATGGAACGGATGGAAAAGGAAGCCTCCCAAGCGGCACCGTCTGAGGAACCGACCGAGCCCGAGTCCGGTTCAGAAAACAAGGATGCTGGACTCCCAGAAGCCTCCGACGCTGCAAATGATGACAGCAAAGACGAACCCGCCGAAGCTACCGCCACGGAGGAGTCTCACACGGAGGAAGAGCCTGCGAAGGATGACAAATCTGCAGACTCTCCGGGTGAGTAATTTCATTTGTTGCTTGCCAGTATCTTGCACTGCAACCCCTGACACTATTCCAATCAGTGTCTCCGCGGAATCGCAGCAAGCGAGCGTCTTGGTTTCCAATCGTCTTTTCTGGCTAAATACTCTGGATTCCGCGACCAGTTTCCCCGTGCGATCTAGAATTTGTAACCCTCCGTGGTTGTTGATATTTATATACCTATTTGCATCTTTGCCCCCATTCGTGTACCCGAATCTTGGTTCGAGTTCTTCATTCTTTGCTTTTGATCCCCTGCCCGTTTTTTACCCCTTTACCCAATCAGTCGCGAACATGTGTCTCTTTTTCCTCATAGCAAGCGTTGGCGTCTATAGTGCCTTTGCGCATGTATGTCATGTTTCGCCTGCACTTCCCAATTTGCCCATTACGACTGGTTATAGTTAACGACGATACCCCCCGTCATTGTCTGAATTTCACTTGAACACTTGTCAACCTGAGAATTATCACCTTGCTTGGTATTGTCGAATAAGATGTCATACCCGTCCTGAATTGGATACTGTTTTGATAGCGATCTCTTATTGTAATATGGCTTTTTCCACATTTTCCACTGAGAGTGGATTACACTATTGTGGAAAGAGGTTAACTAGTTACTGTATATACTACCTTAGGTAAGGAAAGCACAACAGGGTTCTAACAAGCTTATATCTGCCATGAAGGGCAGATCCACTTTGGTAACTATCGACGCCATTTAGTTAATTAAATCATGTGCTAAGGCGATGAAGCTCGGGCAGAATCAGGTTTGTCGATGTCGATAAGCGGGAGCTCTAATAATATCAAGGGAACCCTGGCAACTCTACTAGTGTGTCCAGCGGGGTCCCAGCCATCTGTATAACAATCATGGAGGCACCCTATCAGCCACTCTTTTTTTTCTCTCTCTTCTATTCACTGTAGTTTTCTGTTTCTGTTCAATATTATCAATCATATCTACTTCCGTTTGGTCTTGTCAATATTTATTTTATTTTATTTTTCTTGAGATAATTCATGAGATACGCCAGTGCTTAGTCGGTCTTTGTTTGGTAGGTCGACCAGCAGTGTTGGGTCGATTCGTCAGCTCTATACAATTACACCTTGACAGTTAATCAGTTACACTGACAGTAATTGTAATATGCAGATTACCACGGCACAGATGCGGTTCTCCTCAGCTCCATTATCACTCTTGTCACTCTCGACGTTACTGCTCCTACCACACTCCGCTTTAGTTGTTGCTGATGGCCACAATTCCGACACGACGGACAATGCTGCTCGTGATGAATATGACCGAGATATAGACAGCTACTTCCTCCGGGAAGATGCCGTTGCTCGGAAGTTGGCGCAGAAAGCGGCAGTCGGAGTCAAGAAAATGAGTGATGATGAAGGCGAAAAGTTCTGGCCGGAATACTGGGACTTTGGCGATGAGGTCGAGAATGTCAGATTGCATAATACGACCGGAGAAGAGGATGGCCTTGGAAGACAAGATAATAAATCCTACTATATGTGGGCTAACAATTCTGAGCCCCTCTCGTTTCGTCCCTCTTTCCCTCTCCATACGGACGAACAAGTTGGTGCGCCTTATCTTCTCAGACGCTACGTACCAGCTCCGAGAGATCTGTTGGTGAAGCGCGCATTCCAGTGCCCCTCCGGTACTTATAACTGCTCCTCGATCAATCGTCCCAGTAGCTGCTGCGGTACTGGCGAGACCTGCCAATTGATACAGGACACTGGGCTTGGGGATGTTGGTTGCTGTCCTGATGGAGAAACATGCTCTGGCTCGGTCACGACGTGCAGTTCGGGTTACACCAGCTGCCCATCTACCTCGGGAGGGGGATGTTGTATTCCTGGCTACCAGTGTGTCGAGAGTGGCTGTAAGTTCACTTCCTCCTACATTATGCAGGCACAAAAGAAGGTATTAACTCGATCTAGGCGCTCTCATAGCCACGGTGACGGTGACGGTCCATCCAACTGTCACGGTGACTCCGTCAACATCTACAACATCAATAACATCTGCCACGAGCTCTACGAGTACTACGTCTGCGCAAACATCAGGAGGCCTCATCCCTCCCGCTCGTCCGACCAGTTTGTCCACCTTCACCACGGAAGAATCGAGCAGTACTACTAGCAGTTCCAGCGGTTCTGTTTGCCCAACCGGTTTCTACGCTTGCTCTGCCGTTTACCATGGCGGCTGCTGCCGTACTGGCCGGAACTGTGACACCACCTCTTGTCCCATCGCATCCAGCTCGACTTTCACCTCAGATGGCCGAACGATCGTGATCCCCGTGAGCAGTACCACCGGCACTTCAACAGCCACTGGAACAGCACGCTGTGCAAGTGGTTGGTTCAGCTGCGCAGATACTGCGGGCGGTGGGTGTTGCCCGACAGGTTATGCCTGTGGAACAAGCTGCACGGCGACAGCAGGAGCATCGGCTACAAGCACTGTTAGCAAGACACAGCCGCAGTCAGAAATCGCTCCTAATAGTGGCAGCATCACTGTTGTCGAATGGATATATCTGAAGCTCTTCCTGTTGGGGATATTGTGTTTCAACTTGTTGTTTTGAGGGCGATTCTCTGCTCTGTTGTTTCCATTATGAATATATGTCAGCATAATCATGTATCACGACTAGATGGATTGGAAAAATGAATTTATGATTGGACGGCATCTGTTTTATTTTTCTCGGATTGCGTTGCCTCCTACTTTGGAATCTCGGTGAGAGAAAGACTCCGAGAACGGCAGACCAGAAGTGGGGGAGCTCCCAGCCTCCATATAAAACAATATCCTTATGATTGTTGACAATGTCCGGAGAGAAGAAAGAGGTGTAGAGAAGATATTAGCAATAAGCATCTCAATTTATGAGTTGCTTGCTTAGCGGATTGCGAAATCACAATACGAAAATTACTGGAGATCTTCCCCGCAGCCGGACTTGCGTTTACCCATAAGTGTTGGAGGCAAATCGTTTCCGGGAGCGAAATCAAACATCAGATCCCCTATATCTATTATACACAAACCCTCATGAAAGCTCAGAATTGTACCGTAGACTCATCCTCCAATGACAGAGACCGTAAACGATAGTTAAGCAGCGTAGAATGAAAGAACAGCCGGTTTCACCCCGTGGGGCTTTGCTCTACTCTACCCCTCTGCAAAAAAGTAAACTTACCGTACCGCCTTCTTTGCGGCTCCGTCGAGGCCCACCGTTCTTCCTCCGCACGACTTCCACCACATCCTCACTCTCTCTCGTGCTTTAGCTTCTCCTCTTTCTCCCCCCTCTTGCTGGCTTTCTCTTGAGGTGTAGGAGCTCATCCTCGTGTGTCTGTTGTTTGTTCTTGTTGACGGAGATATCTGTCGCGCCCGATATCCTCCGTACCGTACCGAGGTAGAGCTCGTGACTCAATAGGATCAAGATGTCTGCGGCCAAGGATCAGAAGCCATTGCCCTTCGCGTACCAGTTCGCTGCTGGTGCGGTGGCTGGTGTGTCGGAGGTAAGAGAACTGCGCAAAACAAATGTCACTGCTGCTATTGCGGTCATGGTGAAACCGAGCGGATTGGCTGACGATGTGATTGCTAGATCTTGGTGATGTATATACCCTGTTCCAGATAGTCCCTCCACTAGTGGCATGGTTCGCGCATGGTCGTCTGGGATATTAATTAACAATTGGGTGGTGTTTAGGTATCCATTGGATGTCGTCAAGACCAGAGTGTAAGGCTTCCTGCGGTCGTGCTTAGACCCGAGCTGTTGTACGGAGTGTCGGATGGACATGGCAAGCTAACGGATGTGCGAGGACAGTCAATTGCAGAAGGGCGGTGCTGCAGCTGGTGAAGACGCCTACAATGGCATGTTCGACTGCTTCCGGAAGATCATCAAGAATGAAGGGTGCGTGGTTCCCGTTGATCCCAGCTTCAACGCCTGGCAACCGTACTGAGAAAAACGAAATGTAGCTTCTCCCGTCTGTACCGTGGTATCAGCGCTCCCATCCTGATGGAGGCTCCCAAGCGTGCCACCAAGTTCGCTGCTAACGACAGCTGGGGTGCCTTCTACCGTAACCTGTTCGGCGTGCAGAAGCAGAACCAGCCGCTGGCCATTCTAACTGGTGCTACTGCCGGTGCTACGGAGGCCTTTGTCGTTGTTCCTTTCGAGTTGGTCAAGATCCGTCTCCAGGACAAGGCTTCCGCCGGCAAGTACAACGGCATGTTGGATGTGGTGAAGAAGATCGTCCAGACTGAGGGTCCTTTGGCGATGTACAACGGTCTGGAGTCCACCCTGTGGCGTCACATTCTGTGGAACGGAGGTTACTTCGGCTGTATCTTCCAGGTTCGCGCCCAGCTGCCTCCGGTCGAGCCTGGCAACAAGTCGCAGCAGACTCGTAACGACCTGATTGCGGGTACCATCGGTGGTATTGCCGGTACCGTTGTGAACACTCCTATGGACGTGGTCAAGTCGCGTATCCAGAACTCCCCCAAGGTCCCTGGTGTGGTCCCGAAGTACAACTGGGCCTGGCCGTCCGTCGTAACGGTGATGAAGGAGGAAGGATTCGGTGCCCTGTACAAGGGATTCACCCCGAAGGTTCTGCGACTGGGTCCTGGTGGTGGTATCCTCTTGGTTGTCTTCACCAGTGTGATGGACTTTTTCAGGAAGCTCCGCGAGGAATAAGTTAGGCCTGTTAGCAGTGGAATATCCGGTCACGGCCAGCTTTCCGAGGTGTGGAAGGAGCACGCTTGCTGGATTGCTATCAAGGGCAGCCCAGGCATGGAAGAATTGTATAGACATCTTGCTTTCAAAGAGGTCTAGAGGTGGGTATAGACATGGTCTCGGTTGATACCCCCCACCGTTTGCGATATTCAAAAGTATAGGGGCGGCAGAGAGGAACATCTTTAGATGCAGCAGTCAAAAGAATCCTTTGTATTTCTACAATTTAGCATTGCCTTTATTTGTGTTTTGACAGACTATGAATGGATCATAGATTGAATATATACTCGGTTCACAGTACGAAGTTATAATCTCCAAGCCTGTTCTATCTGACGTAGGATTGAGCTGAACAATTATGAGATTGATGGTTTAACTATTCATCCCAGGATAATCTCTAGATGTATTTTTTTTAATATATCATTTTTGTTTTCATCATCCCATTGAGTGGTCATTGATATGAGGTTCAAGCCGGTCTTAATTGGCTTGCAGTATTCCTCCGCCTGAGAGTCCATCAATTACTTATTTGGAAAAGTTAGTTAGTTACTGCAACATCGAAATCTATCCAAACAACCCTCCCTGGATGTGTGTGTGAACAATGAGGATATGTCTTGGGATAGATAGCGAGTATCGTGAAGCTCTACCTCGAATATATCATGAAGCCTCTGGAACTTTGGAGTTCTCTGCCAATCTGTAAAGGACTAGGGTCGAAATGCAAAGCGTCTGAAGGATCCTTTGGACATTATGGCCGGAGGATCAATATGATAACACTAGTTGAATAAAAGAGAGAACTGGCGAATTGGATGAGCCTGGCATGTCCATGCACCACCCTCCATGCCGAACGTTTCGCCAATCTCTCCCATTTCTCTTCGCGGCCAACGTAAAGCATCATCATATCTACTATGTAACCCAAACAGCTAATCCTATAACCATTGAATCATCCCAAACATGGAACATATCTATCCGCTACTCTCTCACACAATACCCGTATCCCATCCCATCCACATGCACCATCGACATCTAGCTATCTATCTACCTATCCTTCCGGCCCCATAGGCCTCCTCCCCTCCTTTTCCACATTCCTTTTCTTTTCCTCATCAGACATTCCCGGATCATTCCTGACTGCCGCCTCCGTCGTCGCCTCCTCCTCCCCCGCGCGCCCTTCACTAGCATAGTCTCGATAACGACTACTGATCGGCGACTTGACGGATGACCCATCAGCTGTGTCAGGACGGCCTTTCACGCCACGGGAGATATTGATGGCTTGCGACTTATGAGAGTCGGATACGGGATTGCGCACGTTGGAGGATGTGCCGGGTGTGATGGCCTCTGGATCGAAGTTGGTGGAGTGGGATGTTCGTAGTTGGAGTTCTGGTGGGTAATTATTGTTAGTGATTGATTTCTTTTGGGAGATGAATGGCTTATGCTTACTTTTTGCTGATCCAGAAATGATGGTTCTCGAAATAACCGTTCGGGTTGATTGAAACATTGCGATGCTCAACATTCTTGAATAAATTCAAATTCAAATTCCTAAATGGATATGTGACTGAAGCTCTTAGAAGGGTTTCAGTATATATTCCATACAGATAAGTGAAGAACACAGAAGTGTAGGAATGTTATACTTGGATACTGCTATTGCGTGTATGATGACCTCATACAAATGTCAAAGCAGACCAAGACAAATAAGTAGGACTGAGGTTTGGACATACCATACCTCGTAGTGATGACATCACACCCAACGAATGATTGCATGGGGTTTTCGATTAGATACCGTGTTTTGTATCCTGATGATAGAATTGTGGATGGCTTGAGATATTGATTTTGGACATTAGTTCGCTTGATATGGATTGGTTTAAGATTGTGGGTGGTATGTTCAGCAATATTATTACTCTAGATAGCTGGTTGTCCACACTAGGAAAATGGGGCAACGTCAGGTCAATGTTGACAACCACCTCCTACAAAGTATATTAAAGATATCTTCGAGATGGAGATCATCATGCCAAATATGCGATGTCTGGAAAGATTCGTCCGTTGAGAGAACGCTATGGTTCCGAGACAGGATCTCAAGGAAACCTGATTTATTCGTATAAAAGATAGAAATATGGGACCAGTCAAATTCGTGGATAAGCATGTCTGCATGCTGCACGGTTACGTTGGTCAAGTATGAAGTTGAGCTTATAAAAAAAAGCTTTGGAGATCTTTTGGTCAGTGGAACCTCTAACAGTAACAGACTTGAAGTACTAAGGTCTGACAAATTTCCAGCGAGAGGATCCCCCCAAGTACGAAAATATTACTAGTCAGGTACCTTTTATTTAACTTGCCTAAACCAAATGGCTCCCCTGCTTTATTGGACTTCTTACCCCCGCGACGGGTCATTTCATGTTGAGAGAGAGACAGATGAGTGAAACGAAGTATGAAATTATTGGCACAACGAAGTTGTGGATGGATCAAACTTACTTCCTAAACAGAGCTCCCTCAGAGGGGGTATGTGAGAGAACTAGAAGACAACATATGATATGTCCTCGTAAGGCTTCAGTCTCTGCTATCCCTTCTATCTTCGATCCACATCTCTGGGACGCAGTCAGTTGCGGGAATTGGAGCTCCTTGTCGATTTTAATCCATCTGCTAGGTACGCCTTTAAGCTCTATCCTTATTTGGGCTCTTGATCAATTTGAATCTATCTGTTATTTATTACCTTTGAGCTCTGTCCTCGTTTGAGTTCTTTATTGGTTCTACTCTATCTATTACGCTTTTGAGTTCTGGCCTTATTTTTAGAACCGTGGTTCCAGAATTAGTTTCACACTACCATTTGGCTTGGCCCGTGACAGGTAAGAGCATGGTTCATCTGAGGATGCGTAGGAACTTAAACTGTCCAATATTCGAGGAGCAGGCAAAAATGAATACTGCCTGGCATTTCTTCATAGATCCCGCTTTCTTCTATTCACAAAGAATGACCAGATCCTCTTTTTCAACCGTACAATCTAGTCCTCACGGTATATTCCCAACCCTCCTTGCCCGGGACTTAACCAAAGAACCTCGTGGTTGCAGGTCGGGAATGACCCGTAGGCACCGTGCGTCTGATCATAGTGGTACCGGGGACTGGGCGAAAGTGTTGATTCGGGTTAGAGGGCATAGTCCAGTTCGGGCGACAGAAGCGATTACAGTCATGGTGACTGAAGAATGAGCAGATGCCGTCGGGACCAAGATCGGTGACGCCGTACTCGCGATTCCGGGATAGGATGACGGGGTCAGAGAGGACGACCTCGTGCTGGTAAATGCCGCCTTGGAGGTCGCACAGAACATGACATCCTCCCGAGAAATGGTAGCTGAAGTGGCTCAGAGCTTGCATGACTTGTCCCCATACCATAGAATCATCGTTCCACCCAGTATTGCTGTTGAACTTTTGGTAGTTCTGGATAAAAGGTTCACATAGGTGCTTCTTGCCAGCCCACCGAGAAGGTTCCTGGAAGGTCCACACTTCGGGTACGTTGATCTTGATGACTTTATTGATGATGTTTAAGTGATTGAACCGGTTGACAATCTCCAAGGCCTTGTTGACGGCCTGGATATCGAGAGTGAAATAATCATTTGAGAAGACTGCGCCGGTCTTGAACCACTTCACAACACATGCTTGGCCCTTGCGGGGACCTGAAGTGTACTTCCCTTTGGCCACCCAGCGGAAAGCACCTTGGGCAAAGGGATTCTCCAGGGCAGAATTTGGGATGGAAGCCCGGCCAGATTGGTTATGTCTGGCGCTGTCAGACTGGGTTGCGGATGGGGCATGAGAATCGTGCCTATGGGTGCAGCCCACACATCGTGACACGCCAGCACCCTTGGAGTACTGATGGGCCGTGTATGATGACTGGGGGAGGTTGTGGCCGCAAGAGGAACAAGTGCGACTCATGGTCAGGCTTAACTAACTTAGTTGCAGGAATTAGTTAAGGATAAGTTGGAGGGAGGAGTAGTGCTTACAGTCTGTGACTTGTTAGTCTCAAAGTGGTCACACAGTCTGGCGGGTTGCGAGTTGCGAGTTGCGGGGAGACAGGAATTCACCTCACTTTACGTATCCCATATATAATGTGGAATATATATGTTACCTTGGAAACTGTGGAGTTATGATTACAACTTACTGTCAGCGCGTAGCCGCCATATTGAAGGTGAGCTGCCGCGCACCTCATCTACCCGAAACCACGGGTAGGCAGGTCTCACCTATTGACACTCCGTTTGGTCATTTATGGGAGTTATTCCGAATCATGATTTAAGACATCCTAGGTCTGGATCTTGGTGAGTAAAGGTGGAAGAGGTAACAAACATGAATTCCATGTTGTCGTGTACTAGCCATGAAAGGGGAAATGGTCCAGCCCGGGTGGGATGGATAAGCAGGAAACATGCTGATGATACAGACAGGCCCAGACAAAGAAACGGGATCTTAGGATGTACTCAGTAAATGAATTGAAAGCATGCGCGTCAGCGTCATTATTGTCCTGACTGTGTTTGAAGAGAATCAGATTCCCTGCCTGTAATAATTGATATCGCATATCATATGCAGCACTGAGATAGGAAAGAGTAAAGAGAAGAAAAACTATCAAGTATATCTCGCGCATCCATCGTAAGAGTAATATAAAAAAAAGGGGTATCGATTTCAAGAAAAATTAGGAATGAAATCCGCACAAGGCCATGCCGGCTCAGCATGGGTTGCAGCCTAATAAGATGTACAGCGTCGGACGCCCATGTAAGCATCTAAGCACGATCGTGTACCACTGCTGCAAGCCAGGAGAGGGGAGTGGCTCAGACACGAAACTATAGCGAGGAAGGAAAACAGAAACTTCAGAAAAGATGCAACTGCCAATGACTGCTCCATGCACCCCTAATCACACCACGTGTATGCCATCGTCCCAAAGCGACAACAGGAAACAAGGAATGTGGATGGGTGTAAAGTACCTAGGAAAAAATATAAGAAAAGTATATGAAGGCCACATCCATAGAACTGAGCAATGAACAGATTCATAAAGACTAAGCCCGGAAAAGGTTGGTGAAAAGTAAGCAAGACTCCGGAAATAGATATCAAGCCGGTATACGCCTTCAAGTAGACCCACCATCCGTTTGACGCCGTGTATGCAACATGCCGTGACATGGATCAGTACGGATCGTATCGAGGACAAAGGGTAAGCATTCAGTTCATCTCCATGGAGTATTCATCTTCTTCCTTGAAGCTCATGCCGGCGTGTCCGGAAGTATTCCAGAACTGAGGCTGGCCCTGTCCACTGTTGCTGCCGCTTCCACCGCTGTTAAACGCAGGGCTCAGGCTCTGAGGGCTGATATTCCCAGTCTGCTGCAGAGGCTCGCCGGCCAAGTTGGTATGCTTCGGAACTCGAAGGCCGCTTCCTGGGGCGCGGCTGTAGTGGAACGTACTCGGGTCGTTCTTCTCCATCGCATCCAAAAGCTCCGTCCGCATTCTCTTCTCTTCTTCAGTCTGCTCGAATGGCCAGGTACCGCCCAGGCTGGTAATATAATCAGCTAGCTCGGATTCTTGCTGTAACTTTGCATGCAGAGCCCACATCAAATCCCTGGTCCATCCAACGGCACCATTGAGAATATCTCCCTTGTTTGGGCCCTTCTCCTTCTCTTCGATAGGCAAGCCCATGGTAATGTTACCGGGAGTGGCCCGGCGGCCGCTACCACCAGCCAGCAGGGATGTGGCGGTAGGCGGGCTCATAGCAGTCGCACCGACGGTGGGTGACAAAGCAGAGTTGTTGACAAGCTGCTTCCGTACCTTGTCATCCTCCAAGCGGTGTTGCGGCACCAGATGCGACAAATCTTGAATCCGTTCGTTGATATTGTCGCGCCGTCTCCGCTCGACCATGTTGTGGGAGGCCCTCCGGCGCCTCCGCTTGGCCTCCTGCGACTCAAGTGCCTGCGCGGTGGTCATGTGGTTGTCCACTTTAGCAGGCAATGAAGCATGCTTGCCAGACTTGAGGATCTCGGAGATTCCCACGTGGTGCGAAGGATGACCTGGGGAGGATATAGGTGACTCAACGAAGGAGTGAGCGCTACCCGGGGTGCCGTCCCACTGGTTCGATAGGGTCTTCTGATGACGGTGCTGCAAGCCAGTTCGGATCGGTTGGGACGGGAAACTGCCCGACTCAGGGGTTCCCAGATTAAGAGCACCCAGAGCAGGGGTCTTCGGGGTCATAGGGCTCCGAGCATCAGAAGAGGTCCGATCGACAGCTTGCAAATTTGGGCGCGTCTTGCTGTTGACGTAGTTCTGTTCGAAGCCACCAACGTTATGCATACTCTGAGACTGATTCATCAACCGAAATTGGTCATAGTTGAAGTTTCCGTGGATAAACGGACTCTGGATGGGGGCGCCGTCCGGGGTGTTCGAGTACATCTGTGACATCTGGCCCGGGTGGCTCATCGAAAGTCCAGCCTGATGCCGGTCTTGGAGGAAGTTCATTCCATTGCTTTGGATTCCATTCGGGCCGCTGATCTCCAGATCGAGGAGCTCGTCAGTATCGATTCCCGAGTTGCCCAAGTTGAAGCTGGTCGCGAGATTCTGCTGAGAGCCAAAGGAATAAGGCATAAAGCCGTTGGAGCTTTGCATGGTAAGGTCGGTTGGGTCAACTCCATCGCCCCCGTTGGGGTTTCCGAAGTGGTTGCTGAATTGTTGATTGGACATAGCGTAGGATTGGGACATCATGAAGTTGCTGTGGTCGTCTGGTTCATGCTTTATGAAGGTTGTGGCTGTAGTCGCCTCTGCCATGTCCTAGCTCAGACGGCAGGGATCTGGTTACCTATCAACGAGGCGACAAAACCACGTAACGGGATTTCAACCGCTCCTATGTTTGTGAAGAGCGATCGTTCGATGATGGATGGTGTGACTAGAGAGAAGACAAGGATAAGCTAGAGTCCAGTATTGCAAAGAAAGAGAAAGCAGAACGATGAAGTAATATTTCGCAGGGCCGAAAGCAGGTGAGACAGAGACATGGTTTCCCCGTCGCTGCGAAGAACACATACCGGTTGACGTCCACACACCACCCAAACCAAATGCTCCAGATCAGGAAACAATGAGTCCTGCGTTTTCAATAGCCTCTAATGGTAAATTTTAGAGGCACATAGAATGATATCCGGAAAGGTTACGAGGAGCAAACAAAGTTGTCCTGGGAAGAGATTGCGTTCGTGTCTCTCTACTATGACGGAGGTAAGTGTAACTTGATTGGCTGCGGCGAAGGCAACAAGGACGCTGGGCGAGTTTCTTGGTTGAGCCAGTGACGACTCAGTATCCGTAACCCCGTAGTAGGAAAGGCGCAAGGCTGAAAGTAGGTAATATATCGGAACGACGCGACTCGAGAAAGGTCGATTCTTGATGCCTTGGACAATAACTATGTCTTACTCCACCAAGAGCTAAGGCTCGGAATGCGACAACCGATGGTTTCAAGATGTCGGGCACTGAACTCGTCGGAAAGGAAGGGATTCTGCTTGCGGACGAGGGTTCTTTCGCTTCCGGGGAAACTCCTGCATGAAGAAATCAATATCAGTATCATATATTCGACCGCAATTATGGCGCAAGACATTCGATAAGCATTAGAGATATGAGACGTTGAGAAACTGATAGTGGGTCCCGCCATGAGAAGCATGCATCTCTCTCAAGCGCGACTCTTTTCCGCCCGCTTCCACCACAGTGTCGAAGCAGAAAGGCGGGGTGAGAACGGATAAGGCGGCCAACGTGCCTTGGTATCAATGAAGCACAGATATGCAATAAGAGTAGGAAACAGGAGGAAATAGATGTATAATGTACCTTGCGGAAGATTGTTCACAGTCAAAAGGAGAGGCACAACGGTCGAGTCGATGTCAATGCGATGCGCGTCCTATTTGCTGGTGCGCCGGATTGTGGGAGGCAACAGCGCAGCAAACGGCGTCGAGTGAACTAGTGCGATCGGGCGATGAGAGAACCGGATGCGCTGCACAGTGTAGCGAAGGCAATTCTTCGACAATTGCGCACAATCGATCGAGTCTTGAAGAATGTCGCACTGTTAAAAGGGCGGGAGACAGGTCAGACCGACTTTCCCGGAGGTAGAAATGAGTAATAACAAGGGTGGGGAGAGGCGAATCAAGGGTAGCGAGGACAACGGACGACGGCCGACGCGATGGCCGTTCCGAGACACTCAGGCTGACAGGAGAAAAGAAATTGGGTTGCAAAGTGCGGTGCTAGGGAATAACTAGATGAAAGCAAAACTCTCGGGGTCAAGGGGAAAAGGTCCAAAGATGGGCGGGGACTGTGGGAACGGTGCAAGAGGCGGTGGGATCGATCGGTCTCGTTCTGGGGAAGAGGGAGTTGTGGAGCGAAGCTGAAAGAGGCGGGCGGTCAGGCTTGCCATGTCTGGACTCTGGAGAAAAAGAACTAAACGAGAATAATAATTGCTGCTCTGGGATAGTTCAATTTGACCAAGATCCCGCCTAGCCTTTAGCGAGTGGCTCGGGGGTAGCGCGCCTGGAGGACTTGGACGCGTCGACGCGAACTCGCAGGTCACTTTCGGCCCCAAATGGTGCCAAGCGAAGAGCTCGAGCCCCGCGCCAGGCATGGCATGGCAATCTTGATCTCGCAACCTTGATCTCGCAATCTGAAGCAATGCGGAATCCCCGGGCAGAAGAGAAACTGAGTCGAGTCCTAACTGCTTTTGTATGTCCCAGGCCAGCTGCGGTATGTGCCAGGCGGAGTAGAAGTGTAGAACGTCCACTCGCGGAGGATGAGGTAGAAACAGGACCAACAAAGACCACATCGAGATAGTGTCCCAAGGATGCAGCAAGGATTGAATCATGACGGAGAAGGCAACCAACTTCCAACAGATATAGATCTCAACTTACCAGACGTGAGTGAGTGAGAATAACTGAGGATGATTGTAGGCAGATATCGTCTGCCTGTTGTTTCCGTGGAGGCCTAAAAGTTACTGGTCTCCGATGAGATCAATGACAATGAATGGCTGCAACGACGGTCTTTGTTAGCAAATCCTAGATGAGCACTGAAACATCTGTATAGCTTGAGCGCTGCAGTGCAGGATCTGGGAAAGTCGGTCTCCGTCCACACGTGGCAGGATCTGAGTGCAAGTTGTGATCGGGACGGGTTGGGGGTAAAAAAAAAAGAAAACGAATCCAAGCTGCAGGTCGAGCAAGGGGACAAATAAATGCAGGAGAAGGAAGAAAGAGGGGATTCTCTACGTGGTGCAAGATGATGCAGGAGGCGGACTTACTGTGGATGGAGGACGAGGGGGGGAATGCGCTTGATGCGGCGCTTTTGCTTTCTTGTCGTTCGTTCGAGGGCTCGAGCTTCTGCCGCTCTCACGAATCAAGGGAAATAATGGCAAGATTCAGGAGAGATGCAAAGCGGGCAGCTGCAGAAAGGAAGAAACGAGGGGATGGACTCTTTATGGGCAACGAGGCGTTCTCCTGCATCTCTCATTTGATATATGACGGAACTGGTCATGCAGGGCGTCGATCTTTCGGGGTTTAAAGTGTCTACGACAGAGATTACGTCCGTTGCTTGCGACAGGTTGTTTTTGCCTGGCCATGTTTCTACTCCAGGCAATCTGGAGGGGGTGTTGGGAGTGGGTGTAGAATAACATCCCTGAAGTGGAAAGAAGGAGGGCTGGGGGGGTGGTACAGCCTGGATTATTTGCAAGTTTCATATCCCTCTCTATCTCATGAACAGATCGTCACCTGGATCCTCACTGGACAGCATGACTCACACACACAGCGCTGCTGGGAGGGTAGAAGCCGCGTAGAATGTATCAGATGCCCTGCTAAAAGCAGAGATCGGAGTGACCAGGCAGCGTGAGAAACTTGGGTGTGCTGCTGATTCAGAGGGGAAATGATAGCTAACTGAACCAGCATGTATGTATGTCATGGAGATCGTGGTTGTTCGCGAAGATCCTCCAGAAGAGATCGACAGATTGGAAATGGATTCCAAGCGACAAGTATACGACCATCCATCGATCAATACGGGGTTGGCTTATCCTACACGAGTAACGGTGCTGGATGTCGTCCGGGGCAAGCTGTTAAAACTTAAGGGAAGCTTAGGCCCTCTTGATCCCCAGATAATGGCAGATCACTGGGCGAGCGATGGATAAGCCACCCGTGTCTGAGCGTCCTCGTCCGCAGGCAGCGGTCCGTGACACTGACGTGCACTAGGTTGGCAGTAGTCGTACCGGTGTTTATGTCAAATCCCGTTCCCTGATCTATTTCTGTCCAGGGCTGAATACATATGTGGAGGGATGGACTGTAGTACTCTCGACAGTTGTACATATACTTCACCATCCCATCCACGGATCCTGCCCCTCCAAACCACCAAAAGAATGGCGGCTCGATAGATGTCAGAACCACAGATCGCACGAGGAGCCACAACGTGCCAGGACCTCATCTGGTATGTCGCTTCGATCGATGAGAAGATGACTGGTCTCGAGCCACTATTGGACATGATAGCGGTGACCAATCAAGGAGCAGACTATGATCGATACTAGCTCCTCAAACATTCCAAAAATCAAAAGAGTACGGTAGCGAGTAAGACGCTATCACGGTTTCTTCCGTCCCGCCGCCGCGAAGGTTCGAAGTGCAGGGAATCCATGGGAATCTATTGAAAGGCATCCAGTGGGTCGGACAAGGCACGATGGTGTCTGAAACGAGCAAGCCTAGAGGACTGCTGACTATGAATGATAGTTGAAACTCTAACTGCAGTTGCTGCAAAGTTTCCATCTAAAGGGAAGCTCTTCTTTGATTTATACTAAAGGTTGAACACACCAAGTCCCCTATCTGCAAATGAAAGACCAATATCGAAACGCCTCTTTTTGAATCTGAAGTCAAAGGGAAAGTATACTACAGGAATATCACAAAGGGGACGAGTTTGTGGCGTATGATACTCTCATTTTCAACCAGCACGTGCCCGCAGTCTTCCTGAGTTTATCACCCTGTTCGTGACATCTACAAAGGAAAAATCTCGGTAGACGCGCTTCCTGCGATGCAGAGAGTCTTGATATCATACATGATATAACATTCCGAGATATCACGATGGCTAAGGGCCGTTCGTACCACCGCTGATCTCTGCACAGTAGTCCGAGAAGATCTTTTACTTCTTCCGGCGTGTTCTTGCCACACCAAGTCGAGGATGGCCCTCTTTTTTTTCCGTCTGCTCTATCGATATATTTACAAACGACTCAAATGCAATCCGTTCATTGGAGCTTGAGCATACCCCTCCCTTGACTGGCGGGAGTATTTGATCCGAGTGTTCCAAGTACTTACTACTCTAGTAGTAGTAGCTCCGGGGAGGACGTTATCGCACCATGTGGATGCCTGATAAGTCGATAGTCGATGTAGTTGATAGTTGATAGCTGATAAGAAACCGGGGCGGTGACCCATATCGTGCCGGGACGCTGATTGGAAGATGAAGAGAATCGAGGTAGGCTTCCACTAGTTACTTGAGAGAGAGAGGGTAGAAAGCCTGGATTGTAGGGATCTGGGATCCCATGCTAGCTAGAACGGAAAAGGTGAACCGAAGGATATCGGGGGTCTCCAACACTACTTATCCATTCCAGAGGCAGTAACTAATAGTAACTATCAGACCAGGATCTGCTTGACTAAAGCGATCAGGCCTCATGCCAGATGTCTCCCGAGCCATAGAGAGGGCCTAAAGAAGAGATGCACTAGGAGCCAGAACTAGGGTGCAGAAGAAGAGAAGCGTCTCATCCTCTTCGGAGCTGGGGATGCAAAGCGAGTGGAAGAGTTGCATTAACGCATGGAGCTTGGTTATAGTTAGCCTGCCAGCGGCCCCTGTTTCCACCCAAGCTCCCCGGCTAAACCCCAACTGTCATTTTCCAACCGCCCCAAAATCAACCCCAAGACGACATCCTCCACCACCTGCGACATACCAGACCCAAACGGTAAGTTTCTCGATCCATCGTACTCTCTAGGAAAGTCTGAGCCATGCTGGTCTGGCCTGGAGATAACCTTCTTTCCCCTCTTCTGTCTACCAGACTAAGTCATCTGACACAGGATAGTTAATAGCTCGGTTGTATCGGCCTCCAAGAACACCTTTCCCAGAGCTCCCCTCGTTCTGTGTCCCCCCATAACCGCGCCATATACCTCTTCCCCGCCTCCAGTGTTCGATTCGTCCTTCTAGCTCTAGGAGTCCAGCCACACTCTTCCCTGCGCGAGAGGAGCAACCGTTACGTCGCCAAAGACAAACAATCCGTCCGGGCCGATTGCCCTGCGTCGCCATCCCATCCCGTCGCTGCCTCGGGGCCGCGACCACAATTCGAAAAGGGTTCCGAGCGTTGTCACAAGCTTAATACCATCAGTAGGGAGTTGCTGACCATTAGCTTCGACGAGCGATCCAGCTCGTGGTTGGTCTGATCCCATTCTACGAAGTCATCTGGTCGGGCTTAGCCGTAGCACCGCCGTCCTGCACACCCACCGTTGCTGCAGATCATCTGGCTTCCGTTGTGCATTCACATAGCATAATTTGATCCGGAGCCTTCTATCTCTCTCTGATCGTTGCCCCCGGTGGGAGAAGGTCTGGACGTGACATCCGGGGACGGTTCCGCGAAAAGAACGACTATACATTTCTGGAAATATAGGGCCCGTTTGGGGTCAGCTCCGTGCAGACTATGGCTTCCAGCTCGTTTCGCGACTCGATGAACTCTCTAGGTTGGACGCGCAGGGACCCAGACGTCCCGGTGCGAACCAACTCTTCAACACCGTTTCTCTCGAAGCTACAGTCCTTTAATCCGTTTGGAGGAGGGGGATATGTTCAGCTTCCGACACACGAAGGTCCTGGAGCTCCGCTGCCGGCTCCCAACAGAAGGGAAGAGGAAGAGAGTTTCCTTGCCTGTAAGTTCCTTTATCTTGTGCCTTCTTACTTTTGAATCGTCTGAGGTCTCCTAAGGGAGCTATGGCTTTGCAACCAGAGGTGACTGCCCACCAGTTCCTGCGTCTTGGGGATGGTGGCGCATGCATGAGAGTGGCATTATCCTTCTGGCTTGAAAAGGGGTCTCGGGGTGCAGACGATCAGCCGTGGTCACAGACCAGAGACTAACCATCTTTTTCTATACTACAGTGAGCAGATGGGATCGGATGCTCATCTTTGCAGGATGTAACCTTGGGGCTGCCGTCTGCTTCATGCTATGCTTCCTTCTATTCCCCGCTCTATCGTTGAAGCCGCGCAAATTCGCCATTCTGTAAGTGCTACTTTCCAGTCCACCCGGACGATCTTGCCTTATCAATATTCACACCTCCGCATGGTCTCTCGAATGGAGCATGATTGCATCTCGTCCCCATGTGGGAAGGCAAGCCACCACGTTTGTCCACTTGATATGGCTTAGAATGTGCCCTCACATACCTTGCCACTCATGGTGCACGCTTATGCGTCATTTCAAATTTCAGACTACCGTTGAGACTAAGGACCCGAAACGAGATACTAACATGTCCTTGAAATAGTTGGTCAGTCGGTTCACTCCTGTTTCTCGTATCCTGGGCGGTTCTCATGGGACCCATCACCTACGCCCGACACCTGGTCTCGGGACCCCGGCTACCGTTCACAGCCGCTTATTTTGGATCGATTGCGTTGACGCTTTATTTTGCGGTTGGGGTAAGTTCCATCTCTTGTATACTCCTACCGGCAGATCTCCCTCTTCTCCTTCATCGATGAATTGGTTGGCACACAGACTGCACCACTGCCCCCTTTCGAAGTTGGTTTATCTTGGCGGACCACTTCGTTGCCTATCTCGAAGTACCTTTGAGGGAAATAGCACCTTCATATCATGGGCATTTGTTTCATTGCGCACTCCGTTTTCCCTGTTCGATTTACGCTATTTATGCATGCTCAGTCAGCAAACCTCCGTTATGACATCATGTGTGCTCAGCCCGGCTCTCTGGCTATCCCCAAACAACTTGCGCATCATCAATTATTCCCATTCGCTTCTCAATCGCCTTTTCAGATCCCCCCCTGTCGTTATGAATGCATCGTATCCCCCTTTCGCAAAAAATATCTCTTCTCATTGATTACCAAAAAAAGAAAAAGAATCTACACTGACCACCCACAATCCCAACAGCTCCACTCGACCCTCCTCACGCTCATTTCGTCCCTCTTCCAGCTCGCCGCCCTCATCTGGTACCTCGTCAGCTACTTCCCCATGGGAAGCAGTGGTCTGCAGTTCGTCGGGCGCTTCGGGGCCCAGAGAGTCGCGACGTGGGTGACGGGCTGAAGAGGATGAAAGCGGACGATGAGGTCTACATACGAGACTTGGAATAGTAAGAGAGATAGGGAGTATGGTGAAATATGACAATCATCTTGCAATGAGCATGCTAGGTAAATGACATTGATTGCTGTAAGTATAGTATAGTATAACATAGCATAGCACTGCAGAGCGAGGATCGAATGTATGAATATGCTATTTGGCTCCTATCCAGCTTTATAATGATATCGTTTTATATTATAGTCATCTAGTCGTTGAGGTGTAATATGCTACGTGGACGTATAAGAATGCCTTTTGCATCTATATTCAAGGTAGAATACAGTTTCATGGCATCAGAAGTTCTTTGTATTTCTTACTTGTCTTTTTTTGGGGGGAGGGGGGCTCTAGTTATGAATACATAGCTATAGCTACACACCGCTACCCTCGACTCTTAAGTTCCTATTCTTTTCCTCCCAGTTATCATTCATTCTCTCTACCTTCCCCGACTCATGACCTCTCCCACCGTCCCGTCCAGAACCACGACACCAGGCACTTCCGCTTCCCAAATGCCCGTGTTCGATCCGGATCCGACTTCCAACCACCGTTTCAGCAGGTCGTTGCTCTCCTTCGGCTTGACTTCCGGCGAGACCGTGCCAACGGTGATGTGCGGGATGTCGTTGGCGCACGGCCAGTCCGACTGCTTCTCCTTGTCCTCTGGCGGTAGGATGCGGACCACGAAGGCCATGAGGCGGTCATCCCAGATGAGGCGCTCAATACGAACTCGTGCGGGGGCGAGCGGCGGTGTCATGTTGATATCAGTTTCTGGCTTCTCGCGCATCTTAGTGAGGTATAGGTCGGTGTAGCGTTTCCAGATATCTGGGCGGTCCTTGGCTGTGGCGCGGTGTATGAGGGTGACATGGAAGGAAGGTTGGATGCGTCGTGTGTTGGCCAGCTGTTTGTATAGTTTTGCCTTTTCAGGAGGTGTGGATGATGTGAAGAGGGAGGAGAGGATGTCGTTGATTCGCGGAGCGGGAATGGAGATGCAGAAGTACTCGAGTTTCTTGATGCAGGCTTCCGGATCGGGCTTCTGTGGTTTCTCCGGTTCTTTGTTCTGCTTGTTGTTCTTCTGCTTGCCAGGTTTGAAAGTGGAACTGAGGTCCTCCTTGACGTGATAATCCGTCATGGCGGCTTCGATAGCCGCATCTAATTCCTGCGGTGTAGGCAGTTTGGGGACGATCTTCGGGTAGAAAGAGTGCAGCGAAGTCACAACTTTTTCGAGATTCTCCCTAGAAGACGCACTAACGTCCAAATCGATAACTTCGTCGAAATTGTCGTCGGGATCACGGTCAGTGTCGACAGCTTCAAAGCGGTTGAGGAACCCCTCCATGATCCCTATAATCTCATCAGAGCTTTTACTGCCAGCTCTAATGGTCTGATGATTGTCTCCTCTCTCCAAGACTCTCTTCCTTGTCACCTCTCTGATGTCATCCAGTAACAGACCTTTTGGTTCATGGACATACTGAAGGGCAACGTATCGAGCATCATTGATGACTGGGGTAACATCTTCCATGAGCTGTTTTCTCTCACGTCTCTGATGGTTGTTGCGGTCTGCTATGACAACGGGATGGCTCGCAAGTTCGTTCGTCACCTCAAATGCAAATCTCTTCGGGCGATTCTTCTGCTTGGGTATGTTGTCGTTCTGGATGTGGCCCCAGTTGAACAGCTTGGCCAGTGCCAGCGACAAGGTGGTCTTTCCACAGCCAATTGAAGCAATGGGGACCAGAATGACGTTCTTGCTGACCCCTTCGGCACGCCCTTTGTTTTCCATTGCAATGATATCGGAGCCTTTCAGGCCGCGCTCGCGCAAGAACCCTTCTCTCATTGAAATAATTCCGTGGTTCTGATTGTAAAGTTTCCCGATTTTCGGATCCTTCATAAGCTGTCTCCGAGCGTACTGTAGATATTCCTCTGTAATCTTTTCGTGCTTCTTGATCTTCGGTAGTTTCCCAGCGATGACTGCCTTGGTGCATTCACGCCACTGTCTGTACATGAGATACGGCTCCTCGAACTTGTATTTGAAGAACCAGTCCCGATATGGGCCCTGGCCTCCCTCACCGAGTTTGCATCTGATGACGAATCCTTCCGTGTCTCTTCCGTTCCATGAACCTGTTTCCGCGCATTGTTCTAGGAATTGTCTCACGGCTCTGATATCGTCCATGACAATGAACTGTGCCTTCTTGAATCCCCACGCATCGGCAAATTTGTGCACTTCAGAGCTAGGCAAAGTGGCAAACTCTGGAAGATTATAATTGATGCCATGAAGGTAGATGCCAGCAGCATTTTCATCATACGCCAGGACATGCTCTTCGAAGCTGTCATCGCAGAGCTCACCGACTGCAGTAGCATTCATCTTCCGCAGTTCTAATGCAAGATCTTTGACCGTCTTTCCCACGGAAGTGACATGCCGTTCAACCCATTTCTCTCCAGCCTGGGCATGGCTGAGATTGGTGTCCTCTCGAACTCCGGTGGAGTGTTTGCTGCATACTAGAAGAGAGCCATCTTCCAGACCCGAGATGAAGATAATGCATCCGTTCTCCTTGACACTGAGCTCATAAGGGCCTCGCGTGTCCTTCTCAATCCTGTCCCATTTGGTAGAGCCGACTTCGTCCACGTTGAAGAACTTGTCATAACCACGGACAGCAATCTCCGGACGACCAGACCTGGTTTGGGTAGTGAATAGTCCACGGGCATAAGTCGGGAGGTCAGGACGCTTATAGTCCCAGTCCATAAATCTCCAGGAATCGACAAAGATGTTATCTGACCCTGCTACAGCAAAGGTGGACTTTTTGCAGACGAAAGTCTTCTTGCCCTGGGCCTTTCCCCTTTTGCTAGCCGCTTCGAGGCTTTCAACCAGCCGGGAGACCTCCTGGACGTCTTGCTGAACCATAGTGATCACTGGGTTGGAAACGAATTATTACTTCAACTGGCAGTGAAAATATCAGAAGAGAAAGAAGAGCACAGGAGCCGTCGGCTCTGGCGTCTTTTTCTTAACCTCTCTATCCTTACAAATCAAGTGTGGATGCTGGTAAGGTAGTCTTTGATCAATCTTCTTTCTTGAGTCACAACCAAGCCAACCGATTTGTGGCAGTGCCAATTTGGATATATCAATCACTACGTCAAAAATTCGCGGGGCAATCACAACTGAGCAGATCTAATCACGCCTCACCGCCCGCGCCCCACGCGGAAACCGTCACAACGTTACCGTACTCGAATTTTACGCGCTGCCTAGACATTTTTTTTTTTTTGCGACTGAGGCGAAGCTGGAGCCTTGGGAGTTGACTCAACAGACACCACGGTCTATCGATCATCCTTTGTTGCCTGTGATCACCATGAGTCACCCAAATCCCTACATTCTTGCGGCCGATAACCCCTCAGCCCTCCTGAACCTCCTCCGCTCCAACCCCTCACTGGCGTCCGGTCAGGATGAGCATGGCTATTCTCTTCTCCACGCTGCCTCTTCGTACAGTCATATCGACCTTCTTCGCGCATTAGTACGGGAGTTCAATGTCAACGTCAACTTGACCGACGAAGACGGTGAGACTTGCCTTTTCGTCGCCGAAAATGTCGACATCGCGAAGTGTCTGGTGGAAGAACTTAGTGTGGACTACAACCACAAGAATGACGAAGGATTAACGGCGCAGGAGACGATTGAGAACGATGGCTCTTTCCCAGATGTTGCAGCTTATCTCAGGGAGGTTTCAGGGAATACAGGCTCTGATTCAGTCCCGCAACCTAGCGATGCCTTGCACCCACCGGCACCATTGCCTCCGAATATCAAAGTGAACGTTGGGACAATGTCAGAGGCGGAAGCAGATGCAGATCTCATGGATCCGGAATTTAAGAGGCGGATTGATGAACTCGCTGCCAGGGAAGACTTCCACAGCGAGGCGGGACAAAGTCAACTGCGAGAACTGGTTGCAGATGCGCTCCGAGGGGTCAACGTCGAGACCCGGGACAGGGACCTGCGCCGAAGATTAGAGTGACAAAGTGATGTTTGAATCGAGTATGAAGGTTTTCGATGGGGCATGCATGTCTCCATCAATGATGACATACCTCGACCGCTCCATTCAGCGCCGGCCAGGAAGGCTTCTTAGCGGTACGTGGTGAAACAGTGAATAGCTGTCTTTAAGATAGCCTACTTGCTGAATATAACCACATTCCCTTGCGCAATGTGACTCTCGAGACCATGAGAGGTTTATTGCCTGCAGAAATCTCTCCCAACATCCATGGGAGAGGAATTCCAAGGGACCAAGTATCCGGTGCTTTGTTTCCGGAGATATGATGTGTATCGTTTATTATAGATACACAAAATCTTTAATGCTTTATGAGATCAATGCACATATATATATCCTAGATGGGGTCCTAAACGGAGTCATTGCATACTATGTTTCTCGAAGTTGATGCCGCTCGTACCTTCTTCAGACCATGGAGTGTGGATCTTGAACTAATCCGCATGCACCACTGTAATACAAGTACATATCTGCCTAATTCTGTGTCTAAACTCCATGCTTAACGGCAGTTAAGGAATCCTCTATCCAATCCAGGCTTTTCAATCGATGTTAGCCTCCTTACAGAGTATGTATGGCCCTGGTAATAGCACGGTATCATATGAGGCGGTCTGATACGGCAGAATTGACCAAACAATATCCCCGCAATCTCCATATCTCGCGACAACTACGAGTACTCACTCCACTCTTCAATGAATGCGTCCCGGGGCTGCTTCTTGAAATAATCATGTCTCCGTCACCGCAGACATACTCCCCTCAGCCTTTTGTTTATTCGAACACCGGGTCTGTACGAAGTCCAGCCATTGATCCGGATACACCGCCGCCTCCTCCACCCAAACCTAGTAGTCACGAAGCCAGCCGACGGGGCACGCCGCAGACAGGACCTCCTTTACCTCGTCCTCCGCAGTCGTTATCCCAGGATAGAGCTCAAACTCAGATCACTTCTGAGGGCCAGTCTACAGTGACAGACGTACCTTCTACTACAGATGGCGTCTACAACCCAAGCACGGAAGCATCACAACCGCAACCACCGAGCGTGGAAGAGGGTTGGTTGCCAGATATTGTAAAAGATAAATCGTAAGTGCAGACCCCATTCCTCTACCTCGATTCCTGCAGTCCTTCATTTCACAGGCTAATATCACCGCCAATCCAGAAACGCAGACTTACAAGCCATCCTATCGAACCCAAATCTCATCTCCGCTCTCTCCACCCGACATCCCTCCTACGCTGCCTCTCAACAGCCGCTTCACTCTCTCCTCGCCTCAAATCAAGCTCTCGCAAACCACCTTCTCGAGCTAGAATCACACCTTGCTAATCTTCGTTCCTCGACGGAGTCGCTCCTTCTCACACACCAATCCCTCGAAGTCTCATGGAGGAAGAAACAAGCTGAGATGGATGCCGCATTGGCACCGTGGTCGCCTAAAGCACTTTATCAGCGGCTCGTAGCGGCTGTCGCTGAACAGGAAGCAGTCTGTCAAGCTGTGGAAGAAAGTTTCCTAGAAGGAGATCACCATGGGCGAGCAGGTGAGAAGGAAGTCGTCGACTGGGTGCGGAGAGTCAGAGCTGAAGCGGCTAAGCTTGAAGCTAGGAGAGAGGCAAGGGCAAGATGGGATGAAGGAAGGGTCGGAGGCTGGAGGTGATATATACTGTTTTGAGATTGCATGTCTTGAGACTTTTCGAATCATTCTGCATCAGGTCGTGCAACTATGGGCTCTGGAATAGAAGCGCGGAGTTTGGGGCTTGTTTATTATTTATGTATACGATGTTCTGTTTGGGATATTATAGCTGTTCTAGCCGAGATCAAGGTACATTATTCTCACAACCATTACCAAGCATTTCCTGTGAAAGAAACGGTACTCCCGGAACCAGTTAGAACCTCAAGCATAGGCAAGTCAGTAATTCGGACGGGCAATTGGCTACATAGATTTCTACGACAGGTAAATGAGATCGTTACTAATTATGATACTGTTATTACAGCTCAAGTAGCGTACAACATATAAGTTCCACGCCTCAAAAGCACCATGCACATGATTCATGAGTCGTGATTCATCATCGAGCCTCGCTTTTCACGAATCTGGGTATTTTCTTGAGGGAAGATTCATTTCATCCCCGGATCCATGCTCATACATCCTCCGACGAACTCCCCAATTGTGGCTCGTCCTCATCCGGGCTCGAAGAGAGCACTCTGCTCCACTGCCCATGTCTGACATTTTGGTTCTGCAGTAGGCTATCCTCCTTGGCCTCTTCTTCCCATGAGCTAGTCCATCCATCTGCTGCTATCTGGTTGGGATACCCGATTCCCTTCCAAAATGCGTTCCTGGGACTTCTCGGTCCCCATGACCAGCCTGCTCCGCGTCTGATGGGCAGATGGTAGAGATAGAAACCGAGAAATGCGAAGAGAATTCCCATGATGGATCCAAATAAGATGTCGAATCCATGATGCCGGTGGTCGAACCATCGGGAAGCCGAGATGAAGGCTGCAACGCCTAGAGGCACCAATGCAACGATAAGGAGATAGACTGGCGGTGCTGCGCCTTGGTTCCGGATCGAAAACCGAGCCTCAGGGGATAATGACCTTTCTACAGCACTTGCATGGATCCTGCGAGTTGCTGGTCCCTTGGGGCTGCTAGAGTCGTGTCGTGATACTCCTGTTGGAAGCTCATCGCTTAAAGGATGCTGAGAGAGATACGGGAAAGTGATTGAGAACTTGGAGCATAGCCAAATAGTAAGGTATGTCATTCCTGCCCAAGAAACTTTGTGATTATAAGGTGGTTAATCAGTACGCGTCCTTCTCTCGAGTATTTGAATGCACTTACACGATGAATGTCCACTTGGAAAGCTAGAGAAACCGGCATTTCTTAGCATAGTCGACTTATTCTGACAGATCTCCCACGTTACTACAACCGGAGCACCTTTGAATTGGCGTCCGAGCCCACTGACTGCATATGCTGCGATATTCGACAGATCTGGTTTGCATCGGTCAAGCATATCTGGTCGAGGCTTTCCGTACAGGTCCTTCAGGCCCTCTGTACACACGTATACGCCAGCAAGTGTAACTCCCAGACCCATCCAGCCGGCATTCCATTCCCATAGCTTGCGCCTCCATATTATGGAGGCGGGTGTATTGCTGTCTACTAATGGGCCTGGGACGAAGATGAGCGTCAAGAGTAGGATTATCACAGCTGGTGCCACGATAGAGACCAGCACCATGACCGTAACCGGCACTGTTTCATGGGCTGCGTATGGGAAAGAGATGCTCAGATCAGTAAGGGAGAATGGATGGTGATTAGGCTCGATTCTCCCAAAAGCATATCCCACTGCAGCAGTGCCTCTGTGGAATGAATCAGCTCGAATTCATATATTTTGGGCTAGGCTTCTCACGAAGCTTTTGAGGAATGGGATACATACATAATAAGGATCCAATCGATGATGTATGACAACATCAGCCTCTTCGTAGTAAGGATGCTGCTGCCACCGCGCAGCCAGTTGACCATAGCCGCTATCGCCATCGTATCTGGCATGTGGACCTTATTCCTCCAAGACGAAAGACTCTAGAGATGGTAATTTATATTCCCATACTCTCATACTAGTAGATGCACGTGGCCTGTCGAGCACTGAAGATGTAAAACTCTGAGGTATCACAGAACGCACGTGGGGGACTTGCGGCCCGGCAGGATCAAAACAAACAATAAACCGGACCTGTAGTTTGCTTCAAGATCTGGGGAATCTGACCTCTAACCAGAACAGCAAGAAGAGAGACAATGATTATATCGACGGAAAGAAGTGAATCTTGTTATCACAGCTTGAACATGAGTATTTGGTTGCTGATGATGTCAAGCCACTTGGGTGTTGTCTGCGCGGGAAGTTGAAGATATTCTCCGCAGTGGGCCCTTTCTTCAAGGATCGGTGAACAAATACGGGCACCAATGAAGAGTAAAATGTAGTCGACTTGTACATATATATGTCAATACCATATTGCAGATAGTCAGTGTCAATGTTAACTGACCATCACTGAGAAAGAGACATTAAAATAAGGGTTTATTCAAGGTCAGTGTCTAGATAAACGGATTATAATTCTTGCTTTCAATGTATACTGCATTTTGCACAATATCCTGATAATGCTCCTCAGAGAAGGTTCTGAGGCAATTCAATTTCAGGGTGCGATTTCTCAAGTTCCGGGATGGCCCATTTGACCATCCACTCACACTTCAACATGTCGCGTGTTTTGGGGCGGCTTTCAGGTCTAAAAGACAGCATTGACTTCAACATGTCCATAACAGCAGCTTTCTCGTCTCTTTCTATTGTCGGGATTCCAGCGTCTCGTCGTGGACGTTGGATGTGACTCTCAAAGCGGTCTTCCCAAGACCTAACATGTCGGCCTTGATTAGGCTCACTGTTGTCACTGAAATACTCGTGTCTGGCTTCCCATTTATCCCACCAGTCCTGAGGTAATCTCCCCAAGACATCGACCTGCTCAGCCGTGATGTCGTCGTCTGTGGCAAGAATATCCTCGAACAAGGGCCGCTGGCCGAGTATCGCCCATATAGCACATCCAAGAGTCCAAATGTCAGATGAAAAGGTCAGGCCTCGTTCGAACTCAAAGCGAGCTTCGGGCGGTACAACTCCTATGGGAGCGCGAGAACCATAACGACATTCTGTCGAGGGCGAATATGCTTCCCCAAAATCAGTGAGCAGGACATTGGCTTCTCTTGGTGAGAATTCTTCAGATGCTTTTCCAAGCCAAATGGGAAGTGTGGCTTCCGATGGGATGCAAGGCTCGAGCGGTTGATCATCAAAGCGAACAATAGGCTCTGTAGCAGGTGCGCCATACTTTTCATATAGCTGTTCCACTGACAGCCGGTCAAAGTCGGCTGATAAACGTAGAAGAATATTACCCAAGTGAAGATCTAAATGTGGGTGGTATGTTAGCATTTGGTGTGCAGAATTCTGGAGAACTGAAGACTAACCTCCATGGACAACTCCTTGGACGTGAATATAGTCGACAGCTAGTATGAGCTGCGCAATGAGTGATCGAGCTGTATCGGCTTGAAAGAGGCGCTTATATGATCCATCCTTCGCTCCGGATACGCTACACATGGCTGGGGCGGTTGCGTAGCAAGGGTGGACGCCATTTGGTCCGCGTAAAATAAATCTGTCTTGGACAGAGGGTATTAATTCCCTCCCGGGGTGGTCCAAAAGCCCAGATGTGGCCGGGTTTAGGAAATTGAGAACATCAACTTCTCGAGGATTCGAATCCGCCGTTCCGACTTTGACTGCCACATATCTACTAGTTTTGTCTCGACAAAGCCATGTAGTTGAGTAAGTTCCGTGGCCGAGTTTGTGAACTACCCGATATCGGTCGTGAAGTATATCCCCGACCAGGATTGGATGATATCCCCCAAGTCGGTAATTCTCAAGTCTTTCGACTCCCTCAAGGGGTACATATTTGAAGGATTCTGGATCAGATCTGCCACTGGATGTGACAGATTCATTGGAAGTCATAGTCGAATTGAACGCGAGCGCGCCGGCCAGAATTTTGCGACGTGCTTTACGGAGACTATCTCGATGTATGAGACTTTGTCGACAGCAACAGATGAGAGATGTCGGCCTAATCAAGAAGGCCATCCTATCAAATGTCTGGGCGGTGAGACGTCCGAGCAATTTTGGCCCAAGGGCCATCACAGGAGCAGCGCAAACCTCGCTGTGTCCCAATGTCCCAAGCCTATTCTGGTGAAGAGTTGATGTTGGTTATCCGTTGGCGCTGAGGGTGATAAGCTTAGACCATTTAAGTATTGATTGCTAGCCGGGTGGGGTCCGAGAAGTGTTTCAGACTCACGTCGCTGCTTGCTGGCCAAACGGGGTCGTTCTATCTGACAGACAACTAAGGGACTCCAGGTTATGCATAGCGACAAGACAGCGCGTGTCTGCCTGAATGCGCAGCCAACTAGCTACTTCGCAGAATGTTGGGAAAAGTCAACTGCATATGCGATAATTTCTGATAGGGCCATCCCCTGGATTGCGACACCTATCAACCCCAGTCAAAAACAGATACCCCTCCTCTAGGTTATAAATTAGCCATCATAAGTTCAGAGCAGTGGCAGGTAAAACACGCTCTCTCTATTTCCCCAAATTTGGGCATCAGCTGTTGATCTCTAGTTACTCTATTCCCCCCCATAGAGCACAAGTTTCCCTGACACTCGCCTCTAATGTCAACAATCAACGTTGTTAAGTATTACTTCTACAAAGGAATGCTCCCAGAAGACTCTAAGAGATTGCACGGCCTCATTGCTCTCGCCTATCAAACAGCCAGGCACAGGAAACTGTACCCTAAGGCTGTTCTTATCAGGTGAGAAGGATTGCCACTAAGCAGAGAGGCCCAAGGAAAACGCTCGCTGGATATAAAAATACATAGAGTTTGTTCTTAGGAAATGTCGTGAGAATCTCCAGCTAACCATGTAATATATCACAACTGGCAGATCAAACGAACACCCCACGACGAGTCAAGGGGGCAGACATAGACCTGACCCCCTTGGCTGGCACGTTACTCTCTGCTACAAAGATGAAGTCCAGCTTGCGAACAACACTCACGTCGCTTCCCACGGCTATGTCAAGGGCAAGGGGGACTTGACGTTCGTTCGTGCAACTCATGACGATGAAAAGTTAGACTCCACTTTAAAGCTCAATGGGAAGCCAGTATGGCCATCCGAAGACGAATTAGAAGTTGCTCCAGAGATCGGATACGGACACTTGTCAAATCCTGAGAGTGACTAAACCCGGATCACACAATTTCTACGCTGAATGAGGATAGTTTATGATGCATATTGCGGGGTTCATGTCAGGTAGGGTGCTTCTCACTTAGATAGTCCTGTGGCTCCAAATCTTTGTTAAATAGAATCAATACGGCCACCGATCACCGTAGGAATAAGAGCTACAGTTCTAGAATGTAAGATGAATAAATATAATATCATTAATAATACCAAAAAATCAACATACCAGGTGGTTAGATTAAATACCAATTTTCTACTAATATATATCTTGCAGACGACAACCATCATCTCAAGAATTATGCTAACTGTATACCTGTTCAGGATGTGGGAACTCGAATACGCCTTCGATGTTTCCGTTTTGAGTTTCGTTGCACATCTGGAAATTTGTAGTGTTGACAATATAACATATGAACCTTTGTAAGATTGCTGGTCGTGGTTTCTAAGGCCCCTATCGGTGCGTTCGGCAAAGTCCATAAAGTAATGTAGATTCTATGCTCTTATACGTAGTTGATTAATGCTTTATGAGGTGGGGCACCAAAAGTAACAGTGAGATTAGTTCACTTTTGATACTTAATTAAAGAGTCTTGGAAATAATTCTGTTGTTGTGGACATATTGATGGTTCAAGTGTTCAAGTCCGAGCTAAGTACTGGTATTTCACGCCGCTGTTGTGATTTGGGGAAAGGCCCACTTACTCTAGGACGATAGGCTAACATGTTCGAAATAATACCAATATCTTCAATTCCCTTGAGATTAATCTATTATTGGTGTCCCAGAAATGGAATTGTTATCATTAGGGTATACTAGAGCCGTGTTAGAGTGTCAGGTGATCAGCCATAATAGATTCAGCTCCGACATCTGTGGAACTCCTTGCTCTCATAATCCAATATAGTTACGTCTTTAAAATTCCCCTGTTGTATATATTACGATTCTGTGACCAATAAAGAGCAAAGTGTCCGGGCAATTTCACATCATCTCATAATATAAACAGATGGCGCAGTATGGATCCTATCTCGACCACGCCAGTAAACTGGGAGACAGGTTCCCATGTATGACCCAGTTCTTCACGGATTGGGGACGATTTTCTCCGGACAAGTTACCTCAATGGAGTTTATCCTCGAAAGCCTTGCCACAACCGTCTGTTCCTGCTCGAAGATCTGGACGAGACTAACCTGGAAATTCTGGGCGCGGCGCTGCTCATCGACCCGGTTGTGTTGGCGGATCATCTGTTGACATACCAGTTCTCGCAAAACCACACAGTGCCGCACCGTGCCTTGTCATCATTGATGGACCTGACTAGGTCATTCACTTTACGGTACTATGAGCTCCGAGAAACAGGCGACTGCCACGCTGAAAGGCAGGCATATAGTCGACGGACATTTGCACGCGTCTCTCGCCAGATTGAGCGCTGGCAAGATCTGCCTCGTCGGCGGCGCGAAATATACGTAGATGTAGTTCGGCATAATGTCTCCTTTTAGTGCGACGAAGGTTCCCCCGATAAACAGGGTAGAACGTCACCAGGTTCCTGGGATGGTAAGTTTATACCGCACCATATGTCTACGGTCTTCCTAACACAGGACAACGATTCTCCTCGTTGATCCTCCAATTGCCTCACGGTCAGCTGCTGAGAAGGGCTACTACTACGTCCTCGACAGGGAAGGAGATCATGTCCCTTGGAGGCCGCAAATTCAGTGGAGTGTGCCGTACCGCATGGGCTACAGTGACCTTCGCCATTGGCAGTCGAGTCGCACCGCTACAGGGCCTAGCTGGCAGTCGATGTTCGACGATCTTGTTTTCTACTGGCAGCAAGCTGACAGACGTGAGATTGACTCAGTCTTCGAAAACTACGTTAATACAACATTATTTATCCATCAGATCGTGGCGTGCCACTGGTTTGATTTCCTCGATCTGCAGCTCAAGACCTTGTCCACCGATGATCTGACTTCGAAACAGAAGCGTGGCGTCTCCGCTGGAAAAGTCGTTAGCACCGCGGAGTGGAAGAAGGAATTGAACTATTACAACGAACGATTATTTCTCCTAGGCCTGCTCCAACGCCGATTGATGTGGTACGAGCAAGAGATGCTGCTCAACCTTGAACGCTTGGGGCTGAAACCAGATGGTTGAGGCTACGAGACGAACATTACAGTGCCACTGAGCTTACGAGCAGCGGAGAGAGATTTCCGGTCCATATTTTATGAATTAAGACTACACAGATCCCGAGCTGACAATCTTGTCGGGATCGTAACTGACTCGATCAACCTGAGTAGTGCCTTACGCAGTTTGCATGACGCGCGCTTTGGACTACAGCTGTCAATTGCAGGTGCGGTTTTCCTTCCTATCACTCTGGTCGCCGCGATATCCTCGATGGGCGCTGACTTCCAGCCTGGTTCGAAAAACTTCTGGATTCCTTGGGTCGTAGCTGTTCCTATAGTGGTTATCTTGACTCTCATGATATGGCAATCACGTCGTTCTCGATTATAACAAATGTCAAAGCAAATACAAAATAGGGACAGTTGTATATATTTTCCTAGCTATGTTAGAGCCCAAACTAGCGGTAGAATTGAACCTCGTTACCGCTTTATCTCCACTGTAAGAATTCTGTCCAAGTAACATTTGGGGTGAAGGTAATTCTAGGTTTGGATTCGCTGACGACAGGTAGAAATATCTCCTAAGACACCCGAAGGAATTGTGGTATGTTCGCCTGGCCTTGTTGCTGTACATCTGGAATGGCACCAAATCCTTCCTTGGTTCCAGTTTCTGGATATATTGCGGTCTCCGAGTACTCAGGGTAGACGTTTTCTCAGACCAAAGATTCTAGGACTGAATATTAGTACAGGAAACGCTTCACTCTGGAATTTTATTGACGTACCTGAACATCCCTCGTTCGCGACCACTAACAGAAGTGGAACTCGATTGTTTCCGGTCCGACATTCTCGAATAATCTCATAAGCAACCTTAGTTCAATTCTGGGATGGAACATTACGCGTTCCTTAAGAAATATCCAGAGTGTGTCTCGAATGGCTGCAGTACTTAGTGTAATCATGCTGGAGGAGTATCGGGGACAACATCTAATCACCTCCCGGAAATTTTGCGATCCTAGAAGTAACGACTTCAAGTTATATTTCTCGTTCTGAAGCAAAGTGTCGGCGCCAGGAGGTTGCCTGCATAGGTGACCTGTCGTATCGCCGTTTGCGGCAAATTCTGTACCATAGAATCTACTAGATCAGTAGGATCTAGTTTCTTTGTCAGAAAACCCCTATAATATGGTTCAAGCTCCCCCCCCTCCCCCCACCAGATCTAGTCTTCAAGCAAGCAAGATAGCAAGCTTCTATCTAGCACTTCAGATAGTCAACGCAATCTGCTATGCTTCCGTGCACTAGGATTCGACACAAAGTGATGAACGCAAAACGTGTATACTCCCGGTCAAGCATCAGTCCGGTCCTCTAGGGGATATTAGAGCTGACTACCAAAGAATAGGCGATTAACGCCCACCGTTCTAGATATCATGTATTCTTCCGACACTAGCCACTATCCCCGGAGCTATTCCGTCTGTATACTCCTTCATGACGTGATCGGAGCAGATTAGGTAGAAACCAGTATTTTCTCTCCAAGAGCTATGTTGAAACAGGTAAATGGGTTACACGACCCGTCAAAAAAATCTTCAGTGATAAAGAAGAGACCCAAGAGAACAACTGTCCTCAAATCCGGTGCTAACCTTTAGATGATGACAAGTATCGCTGATTATACAATCCAGGACAGACCAGTATGGACTAGTTGACGACCAGCCAGTAATTTCCAACCTTAAAACAGTTAGCATGCCATATATTATGACCTGTTACAACTCTTTGGTATGTGCTTGATGTAAGTATTTGACAGTATCAGATTGCACTCAACTACCCCCTCTTTGTCTGTTTAATTTAAGATTTTGAAAACATCTGAGAGTCTAACCTCTTGATAACAAAGTTCCTATTGAAGGTTATCTGTAAATATTCGAGCTATGTCGGAATATGTAAATAGTGGGTTTCGCGTCATGGAAAGCCAGACAGATCTGTGGAACATCGAAAGGTATCAATTAGACCGAGGCACCAGTCTTTTCAACATTTGCTGTATTCTTCCCCTCCAGATCCGTGAACAATTCATATCCGAAATCCTTGCTGCTGTCGTTGAAGCGCAATTTCTTATCGATAGTTTTGATCCGGTCGATATCCTCCTGGCTGAGGATGAAGTCACCCTCCAGGTTTTGTCTGATCCTTGACGGGGTCTTCGACTTTGGAAGGACGGAGTGGCCCTGGGAGATACCCCATGCTGAAGAAAATAATGCATCAATGTAAAGTCCATGCGATCTACGAGACAACTTGTCGAGGAATGGATGAACTTACCGAGTGCGACTTGCGCTCCGGTCTTTCCATACTTTTTACCAATATCGTTCAAAATGGGGTCATCGATCATCTTGCCGATCTTCGTGGGACCAGAATATGTCTCGTTCTGGTTACCAAAAGGCGAATATTGGGTGACATGGATTCCTCTTTTCGTGTGCCAGTCGGCAAAGGCCTTCTGCTGTAGCCACGGATGGAATTCCATTTGGTGGACCGCTGGGACCACGGAAACATTCTTCAGCAAGTGCTCCATCTCGGCTTGCGAGAAGTTCGATATGCCAATGGCTTTGACTTTGCCTGTCTGCAATAGCTTCTCCATAGCTTTGTAAGTCTATAACGGTTCATAATTAGTAAAAAATAGCTTATGAAATGTAAGGCCTAAATCATACATCAACAACGTCAATGTCTATCACCGCCGCTTTGCCATTCTCTTTCGGGAATGGGTCAGTTCCGCGCTTCCAAGCGATCGGGTAGTGCATCAGGTAGAGGTCCACATAGTCAAGTTGAAGATCATTCAGCGAGTCTTGTAGAGCTGCTGGAACATCATCAGGGTGGTGCTTGTTGTTCCAAAGCTTGGTGGTTACAAAAAGTTGGTCCCGAGGCACGCCGGACTCCTTGATAGCTTTTCCAACAGCTCCCTCAGTGCCATATCTAATGCAATAGATTAGTTTCTCGAAGAACTGTTTTGTTTCAGAGAGGAATCATTCTTGAGCATACACTCTTGCGGTATCAATTGCACGGTATCCAGCCTTGATCGCTTCACGAACTGCGGCCTCCTGGGCCTCCGGATCCTGCCAGGTACCGAATCCGATGGCTGGGATCTCAGCACCGGTGTTCAGCTTAAATTTTGTAGCTCCAGCTTTTGTGGTTCCAGCAGACATTTTGCAAGGGAGAAAACAAATATCTGAGAATTCGGTCAATAAATCTCTATATTTTCAGTAAACCCGTCAATTTACGTCGGGCTATCGGAGAAATACATATAGCAGACACTACTCACATATATAGCACACCGAGAGCATGTCGATTACACAACAAAGAGGTCCTACAATACTGTAGAGCGACGTCAATTTGACGCAGAGCAGTCCATAAAGTGTACGTCGTGGAGCATGGACCGGGCGGAGACCATGACGTCTATATGAAGGACGCGAGGTCCGCCAATAGGGAAGCATAGTTGAGATGTCCAGAACGTGGAAGATGTTGCTCTGTCCTCAGGGTAGCAGAACAAGAGTTGCTGAATCAATGAAAGTAAGTCAACGTGTATTCCAGCGAAAATAGATTGTCGTTCTCTCCGGGTGCCAGTGGCGCCAGCCTCTAGAGCTTTGGCTATCATGCTCAAGTATCCAGATCTCTACTTTGCCCGATACTCCAGATTCGCTAAACTCTAATCGCCGATTTATTATTTGGCTTTTCGTGTAGGATCATTTGTATTTCTCTTCAACAACACAAAGGGGAACCGGTCCGAATGCCCTAGAGTCCTTGTGAGAGACTATTCCCGATGAGACTTGTCAATATATATCACTCAATGGCGGTAATTCCAATATATCGATAGTAATAATACTTAAGCTTCCAATAATTATGATGACAAGTTATATCTCTGGTCATAATGTTGTTTATTTACTAGTCCCGTTCTGAATACCACGTTGCAGATACGTCATGGAATTCGGACATGTTACCGGTCATTAGAGAATAACTATACAAGTACATTGCAATAAAATCTAGCAATCACAGACCTTTGATCTTTCATTCGGTTGATTGCCTAATGCTGCTGGCTTTTGCAACCACAATGACGGGATTTAACCGCCAATTGCCGGTTTTCATAGCCCCAGATGCGCTCGTGGCATACGAAATATAGTAACTGGTCCATTTTGGAAGAATGGAATGCCTAGAACTGCTTCCCCGGGATACTAATAGTACTTTTTTGTCATCTATCTTTCATGAAGAAGCCGGCGTCGGCATTACCGTATTCGATGGGATAGATTCGGCAAAGTGGGGCACACACTTCGCTTACGGTAACAAGCACGCGCCGTAGCGCGACCTGCGCGTCTATAAATTTTTGTTCCATCCCACACTAATTCCTCTCAGCAAAAATATCTGCCGCCGCAGATACGCAGGGCTAATGTCGCCCTCACTTCAGTTTGTGATGCTTAATTGTTGATCTTATTTCGCAGCTGTATAGCTGCAATACAAACTGTTACTTCTTCAGGAGTAAGTCTATGTTGTCTTTTTTTTTCTCACCCCTTCTGCCAAGTGATGAACCTTTTCTACCACAGAACAATCCAACACCTATGACTATGAAGGACTTCAAAAATCTCTAGAATTACTCTGATGCCTTCAGTCATGCGATTATCATTGCATTATTGGTAACGACAGCTGCTAACAATTCGAAACTAGGCTTAGGAAGCACTTCTCTGTCCACTGCATCTGCTTAGAATAAATTTTGTAAAAGGTATTTTACACTTACCCCTCCCATTCATTCCCTTTTGTGATGACTCCCATGACATGCAAAGGCATTCCTCAATCTTAAGATCCATGTGGAATCTGTCAACATATCAAGTTTCAGCCTTGTCTGATCCCATCTGTATCATGATAAAATTTCTCTTTCATGCCATCAATCCTCCAGTCACTAACAAGTTTCTGATAGGTATTGTGATTTCCTCCCTACAAACATTCCTACACCTCACCACGCAACCCTTCATGAAGAAGCCATGAACGAACGGGCGGACAGAACGTATTCATCTGCCCTCATCCATGAAAAGCAAAGCGTACAAACTTTGCGGGTGCTGGGGAGGTGAACTGCTTGTTGAGAACTCGTCACCTGATTGGTTGTCAACACGACTGGCACATTTTCATATATAGTTGTGACTCGAACCCGAGCTGACCTTGTCCTCTAATAGGTACTGTCCCATTTGCACAAGTTCCCCTGAAGAATAAGGCTATCATTCATCAAATGATGAACATTATTCACACTGTTTGAACCGGATACACCATGAGTGTTCCGGGTATGAACGTTAACACTGAAAATTCTGATTTAATGAGGTATGTTGTATTCCATAACTAGATAAAATATGTACCCTTGCTAACGGAAGGGCGCAAAGCCTGACATAGATGATATGCCTTTTCTGTCTTTCGTCTTTTAGAAGATCGCTGCTTCGGTCGTGTTGCTGACGCATTCGATCTCGTTAGGCAACTAATCTCGCAACAGCCGACGTTTCGCTTATAGAATGTAAGTTCTTTTCCATTATAGTTGTCCGCTCTTTCGTGATGAACTCTATATTCGCTGTGTTCTTACCGAGGTACACGTTGAAGAATCAAAATATCATCTTGGAGAACTGATTCGAATTTGTTTTCACATTGGTGACTTGCATTCTAAGATTGCGCACGTAGCTAACAGCTGAGAAGATATCATAGTGCATCCCGAACATTTCGCCATTGACCATTTGACTATACTGCCTACCAGGTAGTTCCTAGTTCCCGCTAGCTAAAATGATGAATGAAATGAATATCTTATCATACTATTTCTATGTCCCGTGTTGTAGGCATCATAATCTACTGAATGTAGAGACCATGTTTCTTATGCCATCCTTCGATACTATCCTCGCCGTATAATTCGTGGACACTCTTTTTGCCCTCAGGCCACCTTACGTAGTTTGGTTTGGAACCTGCCATAACACAAACCATTTCATCTGGAGCAGGCAATTCGGTGTCTATGGCGGAGGAGAATGGATGAATCAGTTCTGGCCAATGCTGGTCCCATAGCCAGAGCATCGTACTGCAGTTGGAGCAGAAATTACGCTCCGACGAACAAAGCTGTTGGTTTGGCTTGCCGCGATCTTTGATAGCAGTATATTTCCTGAGAGTGATGTGGGTTAGACTGAACACTCCCAATAGTCTATCACGCACAAATCCATGGGGACTCAACAAATAGGCATGACTTACTTGATCAGATCCTTCCCTTTCTTGATTCTGAGTGTCTTTGCGATGCCTCCGAGATTTACGCAGCCATTGTAGCCCCCAACCTTACGGCAGATGCTGCATGCGCAAAGCTGGTAAGGGACCGGAGTATGTGATTCAAGAGAGAATTCGACGCCGCCGCATTGGCAGCTTCCCAGAAGTAGCCTGTTATTTACGACAAGATAAGTATCCTCGTGAGTGGCATTAAACAGACTTATCGCTTATCATATCAGAGTAGGTAGCTCACATCGGCATTGAGAATCGCAGTATCCAACTGAATGTATGGAGAAGGTTAGAAGATTGAAGGCTGGTTCGAGACGGTGCTGGACAATATGTCAGATTCCACAATGCCCAGATTCTTGGAGATGGGCTATTAATGTAGAAAGCTGATAATGAGGGGCTGGGACGTCATACATACAACTGAGGGGTCCAAGTTGGAAGGTCTCACGAGTCCTGATACAACGCGCTGGTAGGCCGAAGTTACTCCGCAATCCTCCGTTTATTTAGACTACTGATAATAGTATCAGGGGCCTATCCAGATTTGATTTCATTTTATGAAACATATACGACTAGATGTCTATATATATGGACGTCGATGGGCTGGCTGTAACGTTAGAGTTGGCTCTACTAACTACGAGGTGTTTGCATCATCAAGAGCCTGCCAATAGACAGTCCCATTCATTTTATCTTGATCAATGAATGGACTCAACGGAGTGTGATTCGTCATGTGGATCTCTTACGATTCATAGCAGCAAGTAAGAGAGTCAATTCGGGATATCCGGCGGAGTCTCGATGGAGTAAGTGATGTTTGTATCTTTTGTTTCGTCTGAAGGCTTTCCGAGGTCCCGATCCAAGCAGCGCGGAAAACCACAGCGAGAGAAAGAAAAGGCCCTCTTGTTGAGATATTGCAGACCGAAAATCAAGTTTTTATTAATTTTGGTCTCGGCTCAGTGATTACTTTTGCATCGGACGTGACTACCTAGAAACCATGAGTTTTGGAAGCCCTGGTGGCGCTGCCGTCAATTATAAGCCTACTCCGTGAGTTCCAATGCCCCATCTCTAATCACTCAAGCTGGCATATCCAATTGCAAGCTGGATCTTTAGTCGACATTATGAAGCTAACAAACTCTCTAATATAGGCCTGAGCGTGGTAGCTTTCCTCTTGATCACGATGGTACCTGAGCACTTCTCCCTGCTTCCGCCTTTCCCTGGACTATCCTCCGCGCTGAATCAGCCCTTGTCTCTCGATCTTTAATGCCCCACGAAAGCATGATCATATTAAAGCACGTACATGTATAGCTAACAGTTTATTCCCGCTGCAGGAGAATGCAAGCACCTGATCTCCGAATACCTGAAATGTCTCAAGTCTCAGAAAGGTGTGAACGACGAGCAGTGTCGCAAGCTAGCCAAAGGATATCTGAGTTGTCGCATGGACAAGTAAGTTGATTCTGTTATTGTACTTGATCTTCTTGGATGGCACAGTTGGAAGATAACTTCAAAGAGAGACTGTATTGCATTCGCGCGACGGACATCTCTTTATCGCTCCCTTCCCCGTTGATCCACGGAGAAAATATGAAATTCTGGTTGCAGATGCTGATAGAATTTGTCCCCGAGCAGTAATCTTATGGCGCCAGATAATTTCAAGAACTTAGGGCTCGTCTTCGAAGGAGACGATAAGAATGGGGACCAGGGAACAAGTGGTGCATCGGAAACAAAGACTTAGGGGGAAGTCAGAATCCAAAAATACCATTAGGGAGAATACTGAAGAGGAGGAACTTGTCAGAGGACAGTGAATAGGGAGTTTTACATAGCATGGACGCGGCGTTGGACGGTATTCCCTTTTCTGCCAGCATATGGCATTTTTCTTGCTAGAGCAAGCAGACGGTTCTGGCAATTATATGTACAATAGCATCATGATATACCAAAAAGTCATAGAATCTCCAATTACCTATAAAAAAGACTTTGGAATCGGCGCTTTCTTTCTCCACTTCCATAGTACATACAGTCGATCGGATCTCGATGCGGGGAAGCTATCCGCCTTTCAGAACCTCAGTCCCCAACTTTAATCCCACAACATCGTCCTAGGAAGCTACCATGAACGCTTATTGCCATCAATGTCATCTATAGCGCGCCCTCCAGATCCCTGCCTTGTGGCGATCATTCTTATCGTCGGCTCCCGCGCCGGTCCCCGATTCGTTTTCCACTACCCTCCAAATCCGCTCAGCGAGAGTGGCCTAAAGAGTTCGATCAAGAGGCGTCGCAGTTCACGCACCAAGAACGCACAGGGGACAAAAAACAATGACTCAGCGTCCAGTGAGGAAAGCGGAAGCAGTTCAGATGAAGAAGAACAAGGAAGTCATCTCGGAAACAATGGTTCTTTCGGCTGGCCCCATAGCAACCATGGCATTGACGAGAACACCCTCTCCGCTTCGACGGTCGGAGGAGAGTCGCAACGACCACCGTCGCTGGTTTCTAGCCGTGCCTCAGTGAGGAAGAAGGGAACGAACTCGGATGCGGAGGAGGACCAGGGCCCCTCATCTGACACGCGGCGCAATGACAACGGAGAAAACAGTCGACCACCCTGGGAAACACTTCTAGGCCTCACCACAGACGTGTGGGAGAAGCTACTGAGTCCTTCGAGAACATGGCATAAGAGACGGTTTGAGGTTGGAATCAATGATCTGGCATTTGTTGGCTGGCCTGTATTTGTCCGCGATGATGGGACATGGCGAAAGCAGAAGCGGAGGAAGAAGAAGAAGAAACCCAGACCGGAATGGGAGGGAGGAGATCTTGGACATGAAGAGCAACTTGACAAAGCTCAAGGCGACGAAGGTCACACGGTATCTGAGCCTGCTGATACGGCGGGGGCTAGACCAGGCCCTTCCACCGAGGGGAAAGATACTAGAAGCAAGACTTCAAAAGGCGATGACACTCCGGATGGTGATAAGGATTCGATGACAATGTTTAACGTTGTCTTCGTGTTAGATCCTCCACTGCTGGAGTATTCACTACGTATCAAGGAGAACTATGAGAATGTGATCAAGAAGTTCGGCAAGGCTCTGAAATGGGAACAAGCCCGTGCGGACTACGTATGGTCGGAAGCGCAGACGATTCTGCATATCAAGGAAAAGGCGAAAGAACAAAGTAAGGGACCTCTACTGTTTAACGTCCTGAAATTTATTTAACTGACGATGACATCTAGAGGCATCTATAAATAGTCTTTATTCTGAGCTTATTTCTCGTTCCTCCCTGGCAAGGGCAATCTGCACAGTGTTCTCGAGCATATCGGCTTCAAAGATCGCCTCTGTCTCGCTGGGGCCAGATGCCTCCATCTCGTTACAGATTCCGCCTATAACATCGACGGCATATCTCCCTACTCCAATGGACACTGCATACCCTGGCTTATGGCTCACCACTGCGGATAGTCTAAGCCCAGCTGATGATACATTTGCCGCTGACATTGCTCCACCACACCAGATTCTGGCGAAGCACTTTGCGCTCCTGTTGCTGGATAACGAAGCGACGATCTTGAAAGACGTTGAAGCCTCTGGTGGCGCGCTGGGTCCTGCACTAGCACACTATATCCGTTGTTCTAAACCGACAAAGTCGTTCGCTCAGATCTCAGCTTCTTCTGGGATCCCACTCTCCAATATTCAGCTGCTGGCCAGCCATCTTGTTTACTGGAGACGTGCACGAGCTATTCCTCCTCTCCATCAGCGGGATACGTACATCGTATCTCCCAATTGTGACCTCAGCAAGCTTGAAGCAGCCACTGCTGCTTATGCTGCAGCATTTCCCACGCTTCCCAGCCTGCCAAAGATGTTGTCCGCGCTCAGTAGGACACCGCGCCCATATGGAAGCTTAATACCTAGTAACGACCATAAAGAAGCCTACTTCTCTATTTTGGCATGGCTGTTGAGAGGTGGATGGGTCACTCAGCTTAGATCTTTCGCGAGGGTTAAGGTCACTCCCGAAATCAAAATGGCGGTGGAGATGGCTATGCGAAAGGAGGATATGGATAAGCTCCTTTCCGAGCATAGGATATCTTCTAGCCCGCCCGAGGATGGAAACGGAACTGATGATGAAGATGACGGTGGATCTTCCTCTTCCTCATCTCTCGAGAGTCAAGTAAGCGGACAGCAGACTCCAATACCTGGTCGGTATGGTTCGGCACCGTCAATGCATCTCTCGCAGTCACTCATCCATCGGGATATGCGCATGACCACATCATCCATCATCCTCTTCCCCCATCGCGCATCTCCTCTGGAGTCTCGATGGCTTGACAAGATCATGGCCCGTTTCCCTGATCGACCTAGATTAGACGCCACACGAGGGTTGGCTAACGGTGGCACTGCTGACGCTGACGATAATGGGTTCAATGACTCTCTGAAGAAATATTGGCCTATCTTTACCAAATATTTCAATGGCCATGACGCTCTAGAAAAAATCCCTGTGCGAGAGGGGTTGAAACGCAAAGTTGTCTTTCATATTCTGATGCGCATGGGACTGAATACTGGACAGCCAGGTTTCGACCCTGACCCCAGAGAGAAAGTACTGGTCAGCGTGAGACATTGGTAAACATTGGCGATATTTCGTATCGCTTTTGCCTCAAGCATCCGCTATGTTTTGAATTGCTGAACTGACATACATATTGGATGTTTTTTTCTCGGGGATTCTGTTCGGAAAAGCCTTCTTTAGGATGTTATATTCATCCTTATACCTTATACTATACTTCTTGGTCTTTCTGGTTCTAAGCTTGAAAGATGGTCTCAAGAGCTTTTATATCTACCTCAATTCAACCGCGCACGTCACGCATCGATTTCGGTTTGAAGAAGCAACTGCATATAATGACTAACTTCCAGGGCTGTTTGACCATGGTGTATATTACATACGCCCGGCAAAATCAATAAGAGGTATTATATAATCTTCGAAATAGGCTCCGGGAAAATGGAGATCGGACATCTGGAAACATGGGATTTTCCGGAGAAGGTCAATTGTGGCTACTGCTAGTAATATGAGGTGTACAATTTCAACGAATTCGCTTGCCACATATTGTCATGGACAGATGGCAATCTCTGTCACGGATCATACAGTATTATCTTCAATCAGTTCTCTGGTGACGCACAGAACCGACGAATGTGTCTTCCAAACAAACAGAGCCATCCATGGTGGCCCCGCAACTGGGGCTTAAGCCCTGAACGCGATCCTGAATTTTTGCCCTGACGAACTGACACTACACTTAACTACCTTAGCATCAACGCCCGCATTGGCCCGCATTGGCCCGAGCTGGCTCCGGGGAGAACCGATACAGTTTCTTAAGTCCGCACGTGCCCCCTGATCAACACATCATTCTGACTGCTTGGAGAAACGACAGGCAAACCTTCTTGCGGAGTTTGTCCCACCAACCAGAACAGAGACAATCCATGACCGTCACGATGATGGTGGGAACAGAATAAATTGCCCTGAGCGTGGAGCCGCCGTCAAACTTGGAGGACTTCAAACAGTAATCGGGCCCGCATCCAGTGTACACCTGCATGAGGGTAGAACTATATCACTACATGCTGCTATCAAATATCACTGGATTAACGGGACTTCATGTTCCGATCAAGGTCCCGGTTGAAAAGGACGCGATTTAGCGCCGGAGTTATTAACAACACGTGAAGACTTACATACATATACGCCATTATTGCTTCAAGGACGGGAGGGATGTATCAATATCCGTCCGTCCAACAAGATGACGAAATTGGTTTAAGACCAGGCTCACGAGGACCTCGTTCCTCACCCAGGCCCACTCAAAGAAGAAATAAAAATCATGCTCATGAAATATGCCCAGCTCTACTAAGAATACTACACTACGCGGACCGGTAGAATGCCGGAGCTTCCCTACGTACCCTGAAGAAAAGGCGCATGGCGTAATTTCTTTGGGCATGACCATCTTCCCTGAGACAGATAAATAATACGACCCTACAGGGATGCAGGAATTCTTCCCAGAAGATGGCCTTCCTCCCATTTCTCCCGCGCGGGGGCTGAACGAGGGGCTGTATAGTGTTTTCATTAAATCCATTCCGGCCCCCGTTTCTGCTAATAATATCAATCAATGGCAGATGTCAACGCACGCTGGTAAAGCCTAGGGCATGGTGATACCTTTCGAGTCTCAACGGCTGATGGTCTGGCGAAAATTAAACGGTCGCATTGTGATGAGGGTGTGCGCGGGGAAGTTTTCTTTTCCTTCTCCGAAGGCAGCACGCGCTGGAGTTGGTTATCTCCATTGCGTTGTCGATGCATCTGCCACGCCTATTAGTTGGCCTTGTTACCCCTCGTAGGCATGTCTGATCAGGACGGAACAATTATCCAAAGTCCTTAACAGAATCAGCGGCCCGACGACGGGGTAGGTAAGATTGGCATGTATGTATAGATACGTATTGAGTACTGTATCAAACGAGGGGCTCTGGTACAGGGATTTGGTACCGGAAGGTACTCAGCCATACAAAGCTTACGGCGAGGCGCCTCCCGGGTACCTAGAAGATACCGAGTCAACAGGCGAACAGAGACAGTCGCGTGTGGTATTACTCGGTACCAGCGGCGATGTTCCGCCAGTGCCCGCGCGACCACTGCGTAACTGCGTAACTGCGTACTGCCCAGTGACCAGTTCGTTACCCACAGACAGAGAAGGTCCTAATCCACTTGGTGCACTGCGGGCGTTCGGCAACCCAAGAGAACATATTTCCTAGCTTAACGGGAGGCAGAAGACTTTTTTTTTTTTTACTTCGCGAATTCCACAATACCTCTCCCCGACCTCTTCCACGCCTCTTTCTCCTCTCCAACAACCACCCGTCGTACCTTTTCCTTTCCTTCGTCCTCGTACGTCTTTCGTCGACCTTCCGTCGGCTGCTGTTGGCGTCCGTTTGCTGTTCCGTGTGCCCTCCGTCTCGGTCTCTCGATCTTCCCTTCACACCAACGTTTTTTTGCTGGTGTGGGACTGACTACGAGAGGGATCGTTCCTCCAGCACTCCAGTATCCTGTGAGCTTACTTCGACCGCACGTTCGACCGTCGTCGTTCTACGCTGCCGAAAAAACTCCGTGGTTGTGTTGACTGTGTCGTTCGTCACCGTCACCACGTGCAACTCGCGCTCTCACCTTCGCTTCACAGGGGAACGACGCACCGAACGCTCCGCCAGCACTTTACGTGCTTTCTGTGGTATCGTTCGAATTGCTTCGTCTGTTCAGAGACCACACATTCCGTTGTCTCGTACAGCACTGCAGTGATCGGTCGCCTCTTCGACTGGAGGATTCGCGTGCCAGATTTTCGTGGATAGAGTTTCAGTGGTTTCGACAAAGGTCCTCAGGCGTTGATCGGGCAGTGCCTCCTATCGCTTGTGGAAAGGAATACCATCCGGTCGAGAAGGATTGTGCCTTGCAGTATCAGCCGGACAGACTGTTCTAGGAAAACTTGCTAACAGCCATATCCATGCGATCCGGGCACTAGTTCGCTTTCTTTGAAGACCAACGCTCCATTACGCCTTCACCAAGGACGATTACTTGGCTTCAAATCGCTACAGATATCCGTGTCAATCACCCTATAACCGAGTGGGAGTCTCCTAGTTGGACAACAAACGGGGTTTGCAGATTGGTGGGGTTGCCACAGGGCGGAAATAGGTGTCACTGATTCCGCCGGTGCGAAGCAATCTCGACTTTAGTCGTGCACAGAAATCCTTCTGAGGCTGCTATCCGAGACCCCGTTCTCAGCCAGTGCAGCCCTCAGTTCTGGTGCGCAGCGTCTGGTCACTTTTGGACATTGCAGTCTTCCGTCGCTATGGCAGCAATGGCTAGCAAACCAGAAATGCCTACCTTCTCATATGCCCAGGCAGCAAAGGGCATCGCGTCGACGACTACGACGCAACAGACAGTCAAATCTAGTGCTGATCAGAGCAAACAAGCTCATAATGACGACTCAAACGACAGCTCAATTTCCGCCTCCGGGTCAGAAGTCTCCTCTGCTCAGGTCAAGGGACATGCGGAGAAGGTGGAGTCTAAGATCGAGCGAGATTCTGGATCTGTAGGCCAGCAGCAAGTTTCGACAGGTTCATCGAAGAATGGAGCTTCTAGAACCTCTTCTCCCAGCCTTGGAACCGCTTCTACTTCGACACTCACAAAAGATGATGATGCTTCCGTTACCCCCAATGGATCCTCGGACTCAACGTGGGACAAGCAGTCGCAGGCCTCTGTGCCTGTTGAGAAAGCCAACCAAACGGCCGAGGGAAACAAGGAGAAATCTAATGCTGCTCCTGAAAAAGCGCCCTCTCCGCCCAAAGAATTGAAGGCGGCCCCAATTCCCGCGGTGAATGTCTGGCAACAGAGGATAGAGGCGCTAGAAGCAAAGGCTAAGGCTAGTGCTGCTTTGAAGCCTACAGTCTCAGGTGCCGCCAAGGTTGGCGCTGTGAAGCCTGGTGCGGAGCAAGATCCATCGAAATCCGGCCCGAAGAAGAAGGCGGACGGTGCTCCTGAGGGAGCTGGCTCTCAATTAAGGGATCGCAAGAAGACTGATGGAAAGGGACGTGATGAAGGTGAGTTATGACTTGCGGTTACAGCTGACGTCCCATAGCTAATTGAGAATTCTAGGCTCGAGAAAGTCCGGTTTCCGTTACGGAGCCTCAGACTCCGTCGAAGCGGCTCTTCCACCGGTTGCCGATGCTGCCTCATGGCCGACTCCGCAAACTGCCCAAGGAGAGGAGAAGAGGAAGGCTCAGGAGAAGAGCGAGAAATCCGAGAAGTCTGAGAAGAGTCCCGTCATCAGAGCGCACGGTAAGGAGAAGTGGATGCCCGTGCCTTATGTTCCGACCGCTGTTTTCAACACGCCCTTGCCTACTGGATCACGCAGAGGTGGAAGATCCTCTCGAGGTGGCAGAGATGGTAGCCGTGGCGGAGCTCATGGTGCCGGTGCAACTGCCGGAGCAGACAAAGCTGCTCCAGGCCAAACAGCGCAGGCCAGCACCTCTAAGGTGCCCACTGCTGGGGACAGGGGCCGAAACGAGCCCAATGGTGTCAGAGCAAACTCTCTGCCAGCTCAGGCTCGGAGGTCGAACAGCTCGGATGCTGCGACAGCCGCAGAGCAGCGTCGAGCTTCCCAAGCCCCAGAGCGAGCCCGTGGCGAGCCTCGGGCAAAGGGATCTGAAGATACGTCCGCCGCCAACGAGGGTGCGCAGACAAATGGTGCAGAGGGTTTCTCGCGGTATAACCGGGATTCAAAGTCCTTTGGCAAGAACCACGAGTCGGCGGGCTCTCATAAGGTTTCCGATCACCACTCAAAGAGCATACACATCCCTGGAGACTCTCATGCTAGTCGTTTCAGCTCCAGCCATGAGCGTCGCTTTGACAATGGTCCAAAGTCCGCAGACTTCTACCGTGAGTCTGCACCATTCCCTTCCCGAGAGCGAGGAGAATTCCACAGGGACCGTGAACACCCTAGGGAACGAGGTGACTCGCGACCAGAGCGTGGTCGGGGTGCGTACAGAGGACGAGGCGGTCACGCCTCCTACGGTAGCTCGCAGAGCTCGCAATTTCCGAACCCTCATCTTTCGCAGCACTCATTCATACCAAGCAAGTCGTTCAACTTCGAGCGCCAGCGTTCGCAGCAAGGGCTCCAGAATGGACAGACTCACAGCCGGTTGTCTATCCGCTCCCCTTCGCTGCCCAACACGGCCGCGATGTATGGAGCCTATCCAGTTCCTGCTGACATTAATACTATGTATGCTTATCCGCCGGTGCATCCTGGTCCGATGACTGCGATCCCGTACCAGCCATACATGGAACCGTTCTCTCTTATGGGCATGATCTCTATGCAGCTGTAAGTAGTGAGACCTCGTACCATCAAAGACGTGACTAACTTCAGATAGTGAGTACTACTTCTCTGTGGACAACCTTTGCAAGGATATCTTCCTTCGGAAGCACATGGATTCTCAGGGTTTCGTTCTTCTGAGCTTTATCGCTGGCTTCAAGAGGATCAAGACCCTGACGGAAGACTATGATCTCCTCCGTCATGTGGCCCGTCAATTGCGCAATGTCGAATACCTTCTCAGCGAGGACGGACTTGACAGACTCCGCCCCAGGGAGAAGTGGGAGCAGTGGGTGCTGCCTATCGACCAGCGTGATCCCTCTGCGCAGAACGAGGGCCCTCCGCCTCCCAAGTCTTATCCGTCCGTGAACTCTGAGAAGCCGGATGAGAATGCATCCCAACAAAACCACATCGAAGACGCGGCCGCTCCCTATGTCAATGGCTCTGTCTCAGATGGTTCACACCATCCGTTGGCAAATGGCATCAAGAGCTCATCACTTTCCTCGGCAGCACCCGAATTCTCGCCGTCTGGAACTCTGACCCCTGAGGCAGCTCAGGACGAGAATGCGACTGTAAGATTACCCAATAGTCATGCGACTTTTTCCGAATAACCGGATCGGGAATATGATACTTGTGATGTGTACGCTAGGAATATCTGGCTCACTGCAAGCATCATGCCCTACCATTCGCCGTCCTTATCCTTTTTACAAGTGAACTGACAGTTTGATAATAGAAGTCGGGCTAGTGATCTATAGAGATTACGTTCTTTCTCTTTGGCGCATATGGCCTGTTCGTTTAGGTACGCCCAGTTGAATAACTAATCATCTAGTGAAAATCTCTAATTCTCTGTCAGTGCAGTGGGATATGAATCATGCCGATATGGTAGCGGATCGGACTCTGATGTGTTTTATGTTTGCAACGATCCGTGATCAGATGCAAGACTACGGCTACAGAGGAAGCTGCAGTCATTGGAATACTTTCTTCCAAACCCTGTTGACGAATTTGCAACACTTTTCCGGACGAGTTCTTGAGAAAACGAAATTCAACGGCAACGTGCAACGGCGACCATTATACGGACGTCTTATACGAATTCTGGTCGCATTTCTTGATTGAAAATTTGAATGCAAAATGTACAATGAATCTAGGAGTCTAACCTTCGATAATCTTTCTTCAGGGGGTAGTACTTCATCCACCCGGCAGTTTTATTCGATTTATCGCGCTTCAATCGGAAGCAAGTCGATAATCCCTGATAAGGTTGCAAAGAACCTGAAGTTCAACCATGTCTTACATTTTCGCCGGTCTATACCTGGCCGAATAGAAGGATCGACTCGAGGCACTGCAGGAACATCTTGACGTTTTCTCGATGCGACTTTGACTGCCGACCTGAAGGAACGATATTCGATATTTTTTTTAGTTTGTCTGTTATGACTTGCATCCTTCGAGCTTTGCATTTTATCTTTGTGCGAGGCGACGGAATGACATCGTACAACGCAAGGGAATGCGACTGACGCATATCCGGAGCCTCGATTTGCCCTTCTTCGTCTTTATTTCTTCTTTCAGTCATGGGTGGTTGAAATATTCCTGGCGTCCTGGTATGATTCACTGGGGCAGATAGCATCTCCCACTTCGCTGGTCGCTTTCGCGCCGGACCAAAAATTCTTTTTTCCCCATGACCATAGAGACATTTTTTATTCACTTCGCTAATCTGTTTATTATGTCACTGCTGTTGTGTTCCGGGATTAGCGAGCATAAGCATGAAAAAAAAAAGAACAAAAGCTCAAGCGGGGTTTCGATCTGCTTTCAGAAAAAAAGAAGAAAACACACTCTGTTACAATATGGAATGCAACAAAGAAACGAGAAAGGCTGAACTGCCGTGGTCTTTTCTTCTAGTCCCCTCGTGGCTCCTTTCGTCCAACACGGAGACGTCGACGGTTGCCTTTATTGTCAGAGTGATTTGTGTGAGGCGTTAAGCTGAATGGTTTTGCATAGTAGGAGTTATGTATCTACACGCGTCTATTTCGTGGACCTTGCTGGGGACCTTGAACATCTGTATGTGATGGATGGATCGATCGTGTATGGAGGGGGCCGACTTCTGGCTGCTATATCTCTCGTTCTTAGTTTACGAACGGTCCACTCTCTCCTCACTTCTGTGTCCTTTCTGGGTCTCTGTTGTCTCTATCTTGCGTGCGTAGTGTGTGAGAGGTTTCGAAGGCAATTTGGCAGGGCTGCTACTGTCTTTATCTAACTGGCTTTATCAGCAGTCCGGGTATGGTGTAAGGCAACATTTTATTGCCGTCTATTGGTTACATCTAAATAAAAAAAAATACGATGATGGTCTCAGGAGACCAAAGATATAAAACAGATTTTGGAATAGAGTACATCGACAATTACTGGTAACAATATCAAAAGGCAGACTTATATTGAAGGCCTCATTCGGGGAGACTTTCTTCCGCCTCCGCACCGCGGTGAATGACGACGGACCGGAAATCGTCCTACTCTAGGTGGCTCTGCTTAGTTCCTCCAAACAGTCGAGCTTGTCTCTCCATCTCACCAACCGTGACCCTTCTCTCTTCCTTGGACCGCAGGTTCCACCTCTATTCAACATGGAGGCGACTTCTCGGTCATTGAGACTGTTTCGGTCTCCCGAAAGTTGCTCCAAAGCCCTGCAGCAAACCGCCAGGAATAGCCGTTTCTTGCTTGTAGGCACAAGACCGACAACGACATATGGGCTCAACCACGTCCGACGAAGAAACCTAACCTCTTCATCTCGATCTCGAGCACCCGATTCCTCTCTTCTCAGTTTCGCCTCCGGCAGCGCTTCCTCTTCCTCCGGGGGAGTTCCCACCTATTTCTCGCATCGCTCTTCTCTCCCTGCAAACACCATCATCCGCTTCGTTCCCCAGCAGACGGCATGGATTGTCGAACGGATGGGGAAGTTCAACCGCATCCTCGAGCCTGGTTTGGCTATCTTGATCCCATTCATTGATCGCATTGCCTACGTCAAGAGCTTGAAGGAGTCGGCGATTGAGATCCCCAGTCAGAATGCCATCACGGCGGATAATGTGACGCTAGAGCTGGATGGAGTCCTCTATACGAGGGTGTTTGATGCATACAAGGCTAGGTGAGTTTGTGGATATTAATTTTCCGTCAGCCAGTTGGCCCTTTGGTGCAGATTCAAACGGCACTGTGCCACCGTGTACTGCAAGTATACTATTCTCCAGAGTTGTCGCTAATTCATTAACATTTGCAGTTATGGAGTTGAGGATGCAGAATATGCTATCTCTCAACTTGCGCAGACTACGATGCGTTCCGAGATCGGCCAGCTTACGCTAGACCACGTGCTGAAAGAACGTGCGACGCTGAACACTAACATCACTCAGGCTATCAACGAAGCGGCGCAGGACTGGGGTGTTGTCTGCTTACGATACGAGATCAGAGATATCCATGCCCCGGAGGGAGTGGTTGCCGCGATGCACCGTCAGGTGACGGCTGAGCGGTCGAAGCGGGCTGAGATCCTCGAGTCTGAAGGTCAGAGACAGAGTGCGATCAATATTGCTGAGGGTCGCAAACAGTCGGTCATTCTGGCTTCAGAGGCCATGCGCGCAGAGCAGATCAACCGAGCTTCTGGTGAAGCCGAGGCTATCCTACTGAAGGCGCAGGCTACCGCAAGGGGAATTGAGGCGGTTGCGAAGGCCATCCGTGAAGGCGAACAGAGTGCTCAGGGTGCGGTTAGTCTTAGCGTTGCGGAGAAATACGTTGAAGCATTTGGCAACCTCGCGCGCGAGGGAACTGCCGTCGTGGTGCCGGGGAACGTTGGTGACATTGGTGGCATGATCGCAAGTGCTATGGCTGTCTACGGAAAGGTCAACGAGAGCCAGGCCAGATCCCTGGCAGCCAAGGCAATTGGCGTCCAGGAGCCTAGCGGAAAGTCTCATCAGTCTAAGCAGGATCAGGATACCGAAAGTGAGTTTAGAACTCCGGAGGGGGTATCTGATGTCGGACAAAGCGACGTCGCCAAGAGTGTCCTCGACGGTTTTGAGGAGACGAATCAACAAAGGAGATAAACGGTAATGGTGGCTTATCTCCTCAGCGTTCAAGAAAGCAACGTCTTTTTATGACCTTTCCCTTCTACATAACTGTGTTGTAACAGGTTCAGTTTCCTTATTTTCATCTGGCTACCACCAACATCATGTCACTTAGCATAGTCCGTGTATCAATAGTATTTCAGCAGCGACTTGTGCTTGTTGAGCGTCGAGCGTGCATACTAGTTGGCGCGGTCTTCTAGTACATTTGTATATAGCGCCCCCCTGATCAGAGAGGCAAAAGTGTACAACATGTCTCAAGTCATGTATCTCCCAAACGTAGACTATTCTAGTTTTCCGCTCTTATAGATTCAGATTTTTTTTTTTTTTATCTTCCCCTCCAGCTTTAACCACCTCTAAACGCCCCTAAGTAGTACCTTTAATGCCTGCAGCCGTTGGCGCGGTAAAAGCTCG
>JAPVCG010000041.1:940449-981939 GCA_029606305.1 Paecilomyces fulvus
GCCAACCAGTCAGGAAAGCTGGGGGAGATCGCGACTTTTTGAAAGGTTCAAGCAACCCGCCTTTCATTTCCATATCTCCTTCCATCTGTCGCTGAAGGGTGATTCAGGAGAGGCATCTGGCCTTTATCGCTCACTGTTACTACTTGCGCTACACGCGAAATCCCCACGGAATCAGCGGGACGTGATCACAGTCCCGTTTTGCGATGCTCCAACTAAGCTTCTTGTCCTCCACGTCAACTATTCAGTGATCGACCGAAATTCCGAGATCCATACTGCTCATCAGAAGGACCAGCAGCAGTCGCGATGCATATCATCAAGCCCGTGTGGCTCACACATGGAGGTATTTATTTGGTCTCCTTGAGAGTTTAATCTTTGCGATAGTTTTTCTAGGAAGCTTTTGGGGGTGGTCGGCTAACGCGTGCTCTCTTGCTCAACAGGCGAACGGAAGGATTTCGAAGTCTATAGCTGCGACGTATCGCCAGATGGAACTCGATTGGTTACGGCGGCTGGAGGTGAGTCGATGCCTTTATACAAATGCTTTTTTCGGCATTTTGGCTCTGCGCAGGGAGGATGCGGCTTCGGACTTTCTTGCGCGCGCCCCTCGTGCCAGAGTGGAAGAAACTCGTGGACGGAAATAGGTTCTGACATATGGCTTTTGGTATAGACGGATATGTTCGAATATGGTCTACGGAGGCCATCTACAACGCAGGGGACCCTGCCTACGCCAATAAGCCTAAGCAGCTGGCTTCTATGAGCAATCATTCGGGAACGATCCACGCAGTTCGATTTTCGCCGAATGGGAGATACCTCGCTTCAGGAGCGGACGATAAAATTGTCTGCGTCTACACACTAGATGCTAATCCGCCTTCGCATGCGTCGACGTTCGGTAGGATTTGTGTGATTATCTCTGTCGCAAGAGGCCCCTGGCTGACATCTTGATCTTGTGCGGATTTAGGAACGAACGAAGCACCTCCAGTTGAGAATTGGCGTACGATACGAAGGTTAATAGGACACGACAATGATGTGCAAGATCTAGGTTGGTCCTATGATTCTTCGATCCTGGTTTCCGTCGGTCTGGATTCCAAGGTCGTTGTCTGGTCCGGGCATACATTCGAGAAATTAAAGACTCTGTCACATCACCAGAGTCATGTTAAGGGAATTACTTTCGATCCGGCCAACAAGTATTTTGCTACCGCAAGTGATGATCGGACTGTTCGAATCTTCCGCTTCACCTCACCCGCTCCCAACTCGACTGCTCATGATCAGATGAACAATTTCGTCCTGGAACAGACAATAACAGCCCCATTTGTTAACTCTCCGTTGACGGCCTACTTCCGCCGATGCTCGTGGTCGCCGGATGGCATGCACATCGCTGCGGCGAATGCGGTCAATGGACCTGTTAGCTCAGTTGCTATTATCAACCGTGGTTCTTGGGACGGAGACATCAATCTGATCGGTCATGAAGCGCCTGTCGAAGTCTGCGCTTTCTCTCCGCGATTATATTCAAGCCAGCCGATCGACAAGCCGGCTGTGGACAGCCAGGGGCATGCCATGCATAATCTTGTTACTGTGATCGCATGCGCCGGGGGTGATAAATCCCTGAGCGTGTGGATCACGAGCAACCCTCGACCGATCGTCATCGCACAAGATATTGCCGCCAAGTCGATTTCTGACCTTGCCTGGTCTCCCGATGGGAAATGTCTCTTTGCTTGCGCTCTTGATGGGACAATCCTCGCCGTCAGATTTGAGGATGCGGAGCTAGGATACCCGATGGCGATGGAAGAAAATGAAAGATCTCTCACCAAATTTGGAACCAACAGAAGAGGAGCCGGCATCCTCGAGACCACTGACGGCCTGCTGCTGGAGGAGAAGAGCAAGGCTGGTGAGATCAAGGATGTCGAGGGCAGGATGGGCGCCTTGATGGGAGACCATCACCCTTCAACGGAACCTGCGAACGGAACCCCAGCATTACCTGTGATAAACGGTACAGCGCCTGCTGGCGGTCCATCTCCGGTTACAGAGCCAGCGAAGGCTCAGCCCAATGGCACGACTGCCCCATCTGCTCCTGAACCGGAGAAACCCGATCCATATCAGGCCAAACTTGAAAGATTGAAGCAGCGCCCAACATACACGAAAGAGGGCAAGAAGCGCATACAGCCGCTGTTGGTTTCAGGAGCCGGTGCTGCGCAGTCTTCTCTACCCCAGGCTCGCCTTATGGCTGCTAATGTGAACCAAGCCAAAGCCGATGCACCGCAGTCCATCCTCGATCTCTCTAAACCATTTGATGGACTACCCAAGGGCGGTCTCGCAGCATTGCTGTTTGGAAACAAGCGCAAATTAGCACAGATCGAAGGCGACGAAGAGGGCCAGGTAGAGAAGCGCATCGCATTGGCGAGTCAAAATGGTGCGACCGCCATCCTTTCGAATACAACAGATGGCCTCGTTCCAGCGCAAACGCAACCTCCCGTGGCGGGACAACAAACTACACCAGAATTTATACGTCCCGCAGTGACCAATCCTTGCATGACTATCAGTCAGCTTCGATTGGCTGTCCCCAAAGTCCGCAACCAGATCGTGCGTGCTCTAGATGCGAATGGCGATCCTACGGAGCCGCCAAACGCTTCTGGCGATTCGAACAAGTCTCGAGCGGATCTGGTCTTCGAGGCCCGTAACCCTCCCCCTGGGACTTTGACTGGCAGGGCGGCGGATCGAGAACCGGTACGCATCACCTTGAGTAGAGGCGACCAGCCCTTGTGGCAGGACTTCCTGCCAAAAATTGTCCTCCAGGTGACTGGGAATGAAGGCATGTGGGCTGCCGCATGCGAAGATGGTTCAATATATATCTGGACCCCTGCGGGTCGTCGACTTGTCAGTGCCTTGGTGCTCGAGGCGCAACCTGTCATCCTCGAGTCCAATGGTCCCTGGATGCTCGCTATATCTGCGGTGGGCATGTGTTATGTCTGGAACGTGAAGACGCTTTCCTCACCACATCCCCCGGTATCCCTCCAGCCTGTTCTGGATGCTGCTATACATACCATGACCACCCATCCCACCCCGGGCCCTGCGATTACGCACGCGCGCATAAATTCCGAAGGACGTATAGTCGTTGCTCTATCGAACGGTGAAGGCTATACGTACTCTCAATCCATGTATACGTGGCAGCGACTCTCCGAAGCTTGGTGGGCTGTCGGAAGTCAATACTGGAACACTACGGACGTCTCGGTGGGCAATATCCGAGCTTCTGGTGCCGAGCAGGACAGCGAACCGAAGAAAGCCATTTCTGCAGGCATCATTCCGTTCCTGGAGCGGAATACGACCAACGAGACTCTCCTCCGTGGACGGGCATACTTCTTACAGCGTCTTATCAAAGTGCTGCTCTCTCGCGAAGGTTACGAGAGTTTCGAGTCGAGCGTCTCCATTGCTCACCTTGAGAATCGCGTTGCGGCAGCATTGTCTCTGGGAGCCAAGGAGGAATTCCGCCTATACCTTTCCATGTATGCCAAGCGTATCGGTGCTGAAGGGCTTAAGTTGAAGGTCGAAGAGTTGCTCAAGGCTCTCATTGGTGGCATCTTTGAAGAGGATGGAGACACGGATGTGGTGCGGAAATTGCAGGCAAATGAAAAGGAGGGAAGAAACTGGCAGGATGGTTCTGACACTCTCTGTGGCTGGCCACGAGACGTCTTATTGAAGGAGGTGCTTTTAGCTATAGGTGAGTGGATATTCTCGATTTCAAGTGTCATCCTCTTGCAAAGATCGGTTACTGATCTGTCTCTAGGCAAGCATCGGGATCTTCAACGGGTTACAGTGCCTTATGCAAAATTACTGGGGGTCGTGGGCGAGGAGGAGTCTGGTCAAGGGGATGCTATGGAGGTTTAACAGGTGGTATCGTGAAGTTCTTCATGGCGTTTCATAGGCATATATGGGAGAGCGAGGGAACGGGTCTCTATTCCAGTATGGGACGGGTCGAGTCCCATTGTTTCTGCTACAGTAGGTTTTTGGATGGTTGTGTTTCTTCTCTTTATAATTTGTAACATACCAGCTGCTTTCGATTCTCTTATGTTGCGTGCATGTCTTAATGGCTGGTGACTTTCTTTAGATTCCTTGAGCGTACATGTTGCGCTCCGTTTTATCCAAGCCTTGATGCCTTGTTTCCTTTCACATCTAACAGAAAATGAATCCAGAGCAGTACACAGTGAAACAAAGGAATTGGTCTGCATTCCCAGCTTCCAGCCAGCCCTCTCCGGATGTTAACCTCCCTTCACTTCTAGATGACCGCAGGTCCTGCTCACTTGCACCTCAATTCATCATTGAACTATCAAACGTGAATTGAAAAAACCCTCTTCCATCTCTTCCATCTCCTTTGTTCTGAACATTCCACCTATCAATATCCAACATGCTCGTGTCGCTGAAGCATATCGTTCAGCGCTGGCTCTGCGACCAGCTCACGCGTCTTGGTCTCCCAGCGTCGTATCTGGAATTCCCCTGGCCCACTCTGGGTGATGGAACACTTTTCCCACGCGAGTGGCTTGTCTTCGCTCCGGGTACTTACCTTGGGATGTACCAACCGAACGTTGATCCTGCAGCGGAAACTGGATACGCGACTTCTCTGAAACACTTTGTTCTGCTGAAGATACTGGTGCTGTTGGATCTGATGCAGAAGGTCTCTGGGAAGATACGCGCTATGGCTTCATTCTTTCGTCTGAAAACCACCAGGAGGATGCTGGCTCTCTTTGCGCTTCTGGCTTTGGGGCTTTTCGTCTGGTTTGCTGCTGTCCGTTCTGGTTCTGCTGTTCAAGGCAAAGAGGATCAGGTTGAACATGGCGATTTAGGTGAGTCTAGTCTGTCTTTGGCAAGGATGGAGATGGAACTGGAGAAGCTAATATCAAATCAGCTGAGCGCTACGTCTATCCGGACATATGGTATCAGAAGAACGATCTCTACAATTACAGCAAGCCGATGGAGCGTTACCAATACGTCTATTCTCGCGCGTGAACGATGGTCTGATGGAGTTGGAGGAGCTGAATCGGAGGAGGGCTACTTGAAGCCCATAAAAGTTCTGTAGTTTTTTTTCTTTTCTCCTCTTTTTTTTACGAGACATGAATCATTCCTAAGTGAGGAATAATGATGTAACTGGGGGTGAACCCAGTAGCTTCTTCACAGCTAATACTTGATGTTCTAATCATCTACTTCAAGTTCTCTAGGAATATAGATGAGTAAACCGATGCCTAGGGCAGACGATCATCACGTGCGCCTATCAGACCGCACCATCGGCCGCCAATCCAAATGTAACTTTTCCTCGACCAGCAAAGAAGCTCTTTTTGACTGAGTCTTTTTTCCCCTCACTTAATAATAAGAGAGCCTGAAACTAAAAACGAGGGAACACCGTCACAGCCCCTCGTTCCTCGAATCAACCTCTTTCTTCCCTTCTACTCCCTGTAGTGCGGCCTGTCTCTCGGGCTGCTCCCCCTCTAGCTCACCACGTCTCCCCTTCAGCCCTCCGCTTTCTTCTTTCTTTCTCTTCCCTTCCGGTTTGAACGATTTGCAGCTGGTCCTGCTTTTGCGTCGCATCTCAAGCACTGTACCAAGCAGACCACCGCCTTTCCGTCCGTCCTCTCCCACTCCCCCACATCCACCTTCACTTTTCCCTCCCTCCTCGTCTGTCGTCGTCCCTATTCTACTAAGAAAAAGGGAAAGAAGATGGGTCCCAAGAAGGCCGTTAAGGAAGAGAAGGTGCTTCTCGGTCGTCCGGGGAACAACCTGAAGAGCGGTATCGTATGTGAGACTTGCCGAACTAATTTTTTTTTTTTTTTCCTTTCTAGCCCTTATTTATTGCCCACCCGCTCCCGCACACAGACCTTTTTTCTCTTTTTTCTCTTTCTTCTCTTATTCTTTTTTTCACGACACTTCCAATGTGAATCGTGCGCAGCAAATACTGATAATGCCTTCGACTTCAGGTCGGTCTGGCCAACGTCGGCAAGTCGACGCTCTTCCAGGCGATCACGAAATGTTCGCTGGGTAACCCGGCCAACTTCCCCTATGCCACCATCGACCCAGAAGAGGCGCGTGTCATCGTCCCTGATGCTCGCTTCGACTGGCTGTGCGAACACTATAAGCCCAAGTCGCAGGTGCCCGCGAACCTGACGGTGTATGATATCGCCGGTCTGACGCGTGGCGCCTCGACTGGTGCTGGTCTGGGAAATGCTTTCCTGTCTCACATCCGCGCTGTCGATGCCATCTTCCAGGTGGTGCGATGTTTCGACGATGCAGAGATCATCCACGTCGAAGGTGATGTGGATCCCGTCCGTGACCTCAACATCATCAGCGAGGAGCTTCGCATTAAGGATATCGAGTTCGTCGAGAAGGCGCTCGAGAGTCTACAGAAGCAGACGAAGCGTGGCGGTCAGAGTTTGGAGATGAAGAAGCTGCGGGAAGAGGAGGCCACCGTGGCCAAGATCCTCCAGTGGCTGAAGGACGGCAAGGATGTCCGGAAGGGTGACTGGGCGCCCAAGGAGGTATGTGATGTTTTTTTTTTTTTCTTCATCTTGTTTACTTGTGCACTTTTTATGATGAATAAGAGCTTTTGCTCGAAATTTATAACCCAGCTCGTCGAATGGCCTCGTTTCAATCTCACGTTGAGGTCATATTGAGAAGAAGTCCCACCTGATATGCGCAAATATAATTGATTAGATTTTGTGTTATGACTACATTTGCACTGCATGCGCTGACTGTTACGCGATTAGGTCGAGGTGATCAACCCTCTGTTCCTCCTGACGGCCAAGCCCGTCGTCTACCTGGTGAACCTTAGCGAGAAGGACTACATTCGCCAGAAGAACAAGTATCTTCCCAAGGTAGCTGAGTGGATCAAGGAGCACGCTCCCGGTGACCCTATCATTCCGCTCTCCGTCTCCTTCGAGGAGCGGTTAACCCGCTTTGACAGCGAAGCCGAAGCCGAGGAGGAATGCAAGAAGCTAGGCACCAAGTCGGCTCTGCCCAAGGTCATTGTGACCATGCGCAATTCTCTGAACCTGGGCAGCTTCTTCACCTGCGGTGCGGACGAAGTCCGACAGTGGACCATCCGCAAGGGCACCAAGGCTCCTCAAGCTGCCGGTGTTATCCACACTGGTAAGTAGACGCGAACACCATTTGGAATCTAGTTTCGTGTGCTGATGTTTCTGCTTGCAGATTTTGAGAAGACTTTCATTCAGGCGATTGTCTTCAACTATGAGACTCTCAAGGAGTACGGTGACGAAGCCGCGGTCAAGGCTGCCGGCAAGGTCATGACCAAGGGTAAGGATTACGTGGTGGAGGATGGCGATATCCTGCTCATCAAGGCGGGTGCTGCCAAGGGTTAAATAGACATCAGATACCATCTCAGCTCAGCTGATGAAATAAATATTGACGTAATTAATGTCAACTCTGAATGAACGAATGTGGATGTCTTGTAAATACTAATTTGCCGCAAGTCCATAACAAAGTTTACACAGTCACCCCAATTTTCCCAGGCGGAGCGGCTGAGATAGCACGTGAGAACCCTAGCCCTTTTCCCCGCGTCGGCCGTATCATACCAGACGCGCAAGACCGCCGCCGCAGTTATCGAAGCATATCTTGACAATTTGATACCCCATTCTGTTCCTCTTTTTTACCTCATATTTCTCCCAAATCCGTACCTAGAGACATTGATCACATAGACATCCACAATGTTCAAGAAAGAGTAAGTCCAAACCGCCTCCCCCCGCCATTATTTCACCCTTGTTGTTTTCACCCCTCCTCCGATCTCCAAGCTCTGCATCTCTATCACTCTAATGAGAATTGGGATCCTGTTCCTTCATATATTCTAATCCATGAATGTTAATGTTCATGAATTATAAAATGCTAATAGAATCTGAACCGAAGTCTATCCCCCGGCGCCAAATCCAAGGTGAAATCGTCCGTGCAGCGCGGTTTACGACAAAAGTTCCTCGAGACGTATCCTGGTTTCGAACCGTATATCGATGAAGTGATTCCGAAGAAGGCGCAGATGGATGCTATTAAGCTGTTCGTTTTACATTTTCTTTCTTCCTTTTATGAGTTTGATTATTGTAGATGCGTCTGATCTAAACATAAACTAACATTGATTGATATTTGATAACAACAGCCCCGACCGCACAACCCTCTACGCCATCGACACCACCCCCCTTTTCTTCCAACGTTTCGATGACCCTCCTATTCCCCATCTGCGCCTTATACACGCCTTCCCCGATGCTCTCCCCACCGTCCAGATCGACCGCGGCGCAATCCGCTTCGTCCTCTCGGGCGCGGCGCTCATGGCGCCCGGTCTAACGTCCCCTGGGGGCCGATTGCCTGATCCAGAGCATGCGCTGCAGAAAGGAGACATTGTGGCGGTCAAGGCGGAGGGGAAGGAGGAGATTTGTCTCGTGGGTCCGTTGACGATGGGAACGGAAGAGATGAAGGAGAAAGGGAAGGGGGTTGCGATGGAGCAGGGTCATTATTTGGGAGATGGGCTGTGGAAGATGAATTTGTCTTGAATGGCATAAATGGTCTGTGGGTGCGATGAAAGATGCATGGTGGCGTTGGGGGTTTTTGATGAGTTTGGAAATTCGGATATGAAAGGAACTAGATGTTCCTGGGTTGAAGGTTGGGGGTGCGTTTGGTTGATTTCTTCTGAAGAGATCTACTCTTCGAAAGCCTGGGACAGAACAGAAACTGCTGCTGCTGCTGCTCCGACTGGAGCGGCTAGAAGACAGAAGCGACACCAGTACAGTCAGACCAGATTCTGGGAGAGAACTGTTCTCAGGAAATATCCCAGCCACGGGCTCAGTGGTGAGCTCGGAAACCTTGTCCTGCACATTTGAAAGACAGGACGATATCTATGCAGAAACGTGATGAATTCATGAGCGCAGTTCTTTCCATCTGTTGATATTAGAAAGAAAAAAAAAATTGGAATTGACATGCCAATCCAGAACAAGAGGACATAGAACGGCCAATTGATTTCCCAGATTCGATTAATTAACAGTAATGGATTACCAAAAATACATCCCAATAACCCTGCCTTAAGCGGGTTATAAACATATCTATATACTCAGAGCCATTGACAACATGATTAAAGCCCCGGTGAAAGACCAGGCAGGTCATCGGGCACGCTGCTCCCTTGACTTCGGAGATCTTCATGACTTCTCTCCTGCGACGTTGTGGTCATAGTACCCGCACTGGTCCCGGAGGGAGCATCGCTCCCTCTTCTTCGTCGATGATGCGCGGCGCTTGGAGATAGCGATGATGAAGATACAGACGACGTAGCGGAAAGCGGCATTCCCAGAGAAAGCCCCAGCCCCTTAGGGCTGGTCCCAGAGCCGTTGGTGTCGCCGTTCTTCAAACCCACACGGGCGATTGCGCGCCGCAGCATGTCTCCAGATGCATCAAGAGCGATCAAGAATCTAGCGAGTTCCGCGCAGAGATCCCATATGCCCTTTGCAGAAGCTAGACTCAGGAGACGAACGCAATAGTCTTCGATGCGGCCGTCACTGCCGTCTTCTTCGTCCTCAAATGCCTGAAGAACCAAAAGATACCCAACTGCCGTCTTCAAAGAGTTCAATCTCAGTGCCTGCTCAAAGAGGTCCCTAGGAGGCGGAAGATGAGCGAACAAGGTGCGCCACGACCGGAGTTCCGTCTTTCGTGTGCACTGGACGATGGTATCAAGGTACACCTTCGCTGGTAATGAGGCCTGCAAGAAAGATATTACGATAGGTAATAGCGGTAGTGTCTTATCTGACAGAGCTGTATCCTCGTTCTCCCTGTCCACATCCTCATCTAAGACATGATGGAGAAGGACTTCAAGGGCATGGGGAAAATAGGAGAGATGATTAAAGTGGTAGGAAAGTGATAGTGCTGAAGGCATATCACCATTCGCCAGACTATACTGCAAAAAGTACGGGAGGAATAGGTGCGTCTAGTGCACATTTTCCCATGTCAGCGAACAGATTCGGTCAATGAATACTAAAGAATGGTACCAACATACCCGAATAGCAAACTTGAGGATAGTAAATGTCACATCGCGTCTTTGGATCAGTTCTGGTTCAACCCCAAGGACTATACCCTTGTTGAGAAGAACTGAAAGCGGATAGAAATCGACTGGAACAGGAAGCGGCTTGGGTAAGTCTCCTCCCCGGAGGATATCTTGCACATCACCCCACGCTAGGAGATCATTCCCACAGAACATCCATAGCGAATCTCTTAACGATTGATTGGTGTGGTACGCACTCAATGCTACCCCCACGGATGGACTAGGTGGCACGGATTCATCGGATGGCGGTGCAAAATTGAAGGACAGTTGATCGCGCATGAGAATATAGTATTCGACGTCGTGGGCTATTATACGCATTTCATATTTCAATTCGCCGCTGTCAGATACTGATGGCTGCAGCAAAACTAGATTCCCGTCTACCAAAAGTAGTACTGACGCTACCTTGACATCCTGAGATGGATCCCCGTTCCCTACATATCGTTAGCTTATTCACATTACCCCCGAAAAGCAGCTCTACTCACGCAATTGCTCATCTGGTAAAACCCAGCTGATCGATCGTACTCTGGTAGGTGCTCTGACGATGCCGTTAAAGGCAATCTGGCCGACAGGAACTAGCGTAACATTCCTTTGCATAGAACTGATGGCGTAGTGGTATAATATATTGTCGTAAGTGTAAACAAGAAGTGAGTCCTCCCCGGACGGTCCAACGAAGACCACAGGCGCAGGAAGATATTCAATATGAAGGATGGAGTTATTGTTCAGAGACTGTTCTCGAGAGTACAAGCGCAGCTGTGAAGGTCAGTTTCCCTGTAATTCCGCATGTGATGGGGGCCAGGCTAGCGTACTTCATATGAACCATCATTGTCGACGGCAGCAATCAGGATATGTCCGTACCAGCACATCCCGCCTCGCACGGAAAAGGAATCCTCCTGCTTCGGGTCATCGAATGTCTTCCAGCGTCCGCTGCTGACACTATAATGTGCCAACCCGCGCCTTCCTGCAATGGCTATATATCGTCCATCCTGCGAGACGACAGAAGATCGTATCGGCCATTGTGAATGCAGGTAGCCCGGCGGATATTGTGCGTGGTGCCACAATGAGTCCTTACCAGATATCGTCATCAAATCCGGCAGATCGTGTCCACGATATAGAATGACCTCTGACCCAGTCTGCAGGAGAGCCCTAGCAAGATTAGCAGACGAGAAGCAGCCTGTCAAGGCACTACGCGCGGTTTCAAGAACCCATAGGCGACGATCATTCTGCCGGGAAAGAATCAGATCGGAACCTCCTCCGATCCAGCAGCCCATAGAGAGCCCAGTCAACCAGTCTTCAGCATTGACAGTCGCCAGAGATCGATCTATGGAGAAGCTATTGCCGCCAGGCTTGCCAAAGACGCTCCAACTCATCCAGCCGTGCTCATATCCAGCAAAAAGGCAATATCCGTCTGGTGAATAGCTCATAAACATCAGTTCTCCGGTTGTAGAAACCGAAGCAGGTAGCTGAAGTTTGAAGGACAGGGGAACATTCCCCAGATAATCCTTGGCCGTATACACTAGAATTTCACCATTGGCACAGCTCACAGCAAGAAGAGAAAACCGCGCATTTACTGCCACCTTTACTGCCCTTTGATCTTCCGTCTCCGGGCTGTGGAAGCAATGACCCCTGAACATCTTCTTTGGTTCTTCCGGTTCCCGCGAGCGGTCCGTGGTTCGTTGCACCGCATAGGCCTGCCCATCACTGGTTACCCAGAGCAGAAGACTCATAGCCCGATCGTAAATCATCTCGACGACTCTAGTCGTCTTGGGCACATTCAAAATACGGCTCAATACCTCAGATGTCGTCTGGGTCCCACTCTTGTCAGGGGTCCAGCGAATGCATTGGATGGCCGCTGGTTTCACAGTAGCAACGACCAACTCCTGATCGAGAGCCAGGGCCTTCGATATACCGGCGTCAACTTTGATAGCCATCCTAAAACGGATACTAACGTCGGAGATGCCATTAGTATCTTCCAGTCCGAAGTGACGAGGCAGCTGCTGGCGACGGGGTTGAGTCGAGTGGTCGAAGCGCTGCTGATAAACCTCCGTGTTCGGATCCGAAGCAAGAGTATACGTAAGGAGATACCCGAGCGATGTCTGAACAACCAAGATTGTCGAGTCTGGGTGGAGCATAAGAGCCACGTTCGGACCGTAGGTCCTCAGGGACCGCGAGGAGCGAGCAACGGCAGCAACGACAGCTGTCGGCTGATAATCAGTCAATACTTGAAGACACCTAGTAGGATAGAACATACTCTCGTCTGCCAAACGGAAACGGATGACTTGGTCATCGTTGCAAACAGATGACCGCTCCGCGAGACACAGAGACCATCGATAGGCTCATTTGCCCATGCAGAGGCATTAGCCTTGGATGGTCGTCTCCGCTCATTCTGGACTATCAAATCCGCATTTTCTTGGACATTTTCAGCGGCAAGCTCTTCATCTTCACCGGATGAACTGGGTACTATCCCGGGGCCATTGACCGCATAGACCCGGGGTACTCCATTGGGCCAGTACATGGCTCGACACAGTTGAGTTGGTCACAAGGAGCTGGCAAGGATGCTCACATCGGGTCATCTTTGTATGGGGAGATCCTTATTCTGGCAGGTACAGGACAGCAGAGATCTAAACACTGCCTGCCATACCTCAAATCGTATGAAGTCGAAAGCAAGAGAATCGTCCAAGCTCAAGCTCAGCAGCCGCGTAGGGAGCCAGCTGTCACGTGCTGATACTGGTGATGTCGAAGCGTCTAGACGGCTTTAACTAAGGAGCTCCCCGCAATCCCCCTCAGGAGCTTTTCTTCCCCTCCGACATAGCAATCGCAAGTGAACCTAGAGAAACTCAAGGGTCACAATGGTAAGAGATTGAATTTAACCTACTTGAACTCTGAAAAGAAACCGTGTTTCTACCCCGCAGACGCTAGACAGAGCTGATAATGTCTTTGTTTAGGCCCCGACGGAATCCAAGAAGCGCCTGGCGCTCGCTATTATCGACTTTCTCGGCTCAAGTCTGAAAGATGGCACCCTGACCGCTGACGATGCTGAGTCTATCGAAATCGCGCAGTCCTGTATCGCGGACACTTTCAAGGTTGACCCGAGTGACGAGGCTGCCATGAAGGATGCCCTTGGCGGGCAGTCTCTCGCCAGCATCTACAGCGTCTACGAGAAGCTGAAGGGAAAGACATCCACAACACCCGCTGGCCCAAGTGAGACTCCAAAGGCGGGTGAGGAGTCGAAGCCAAAGGCTGGCACTCCCACTCCGGAATCCGATAAGCTGAAGTCGGAGGGAAATGCCGCCATGGCTCGCAAGGAGTACAGCACCGCTATTGATCTGTACACCAAGGCGTTGAACATCGCTCCCGCAAACCCTATCTACCTGTCCAACCGAGCTGCCGCTTATTCTGCTTCTGGACAACATGCAAAGGCTGCGGAGGATGCGGAACTTGCCGTCGCTGTGGATCCGAAGTACTCCAAGGCGTGGAGCCGGCTTGGTCTCGCTCGATATGACCTGGGCGACGCCAAGGGTGCCGCTGAAGCTTATGAGAAGGGAATTGAGGCGGAAGGAAACGGGGGCAGCGACGCTATGAAGAGAGGCCTGGAGACTTGCAAGAAGAGGATTGCAGAGATGAACCAGGCTGGCAACGAGCCTCCCGCGGACGCTGTCGATAACGCCCCTGGAGCTTCTCGAGGAGTTGGCGGTATGCCAGATCTGTCTTCTCTCGCCAGCATGCTTGGTGGTGGCCGAGGTGAGGGTGGTGGCATGCCCGACCTTAGCTCAATCATGAACAACCCCATGTTCGCCAGCATGGCCCAGAACCTTATGAGCAATCCTGACATGCTGAACAACCTTATGAGCAACCCGCGCTTGAGGCAGATGGCGGAGAGCTTCGGTGGTGGTGGTGGCGGTGGCCTACCTGACATGTCCAGCTTGATGAACGATCCTAACATCGCGGAGATGTAAGTTAATATCAGTCTGAACTCCCAGAAGTGCACCGACTAACGAGACGATCCCAGGGCCCGAAACATGATGGGAGGCATGGGACGCGGCGGCCAAGGCCGATAGTTAATATAATCGCTTATCTAAGGGTTGGCATTGGTCGACTTTCGCTTAGAAGATGTCACGACAGCTTTTTTTTTTCTTGAAGATGTTTATAATATATCATTGCCTTCTAGACGCCTCATGATTTGGATGTAGTTCCAGTGCAGACGTCTGGCGTCCAAAAATAAATGATATCAAAAGCAAAATCTAGTAATCTAGTTACGATAAAACTACCAGTCTCTTCAGCTAGCTATCTACTCATATTTCTAGACCAACAACATAATCTCAGCGAAGCGAACAGTGCAGCTCCAGAATTAGACTTATTTACCGAGACTAACCAGACGTATCCAGAATATGATTCAACTTGATTTTCTCTTTTCAAACATTCATCATCATCCGAACCTATAATACACATCTCATTGCAATATCTCTTGTCATGTTTTCTTTAGTACATGAGCGTGGAAGTCGCATCGAACAACAAAGATCCAGAAAATGTCCCGAAATTACTCGGGACGGCAGGGGGGAGAGAGGAGAGTTGGTGATCCTGTGCTTTGACACGGGACGAAAAGGAAACAAAAAACCCAGACCAGCCGCTATACGCCCAGAGAAGTTAAGGGGAGATAAACCATGGCCATGTTGCCTTGACGATTCCCCGAGTTCTGATGTGACAGAAGTGTCCGTACAGAGCCCTGATGAACATATGTTGTGCTCCGTTACCCGAGCAGAAACAAAATCGTCTGGCGGTCTTTTTTTCGCCGCTGGAAGAGACAAAGGTGGGCGTTAGAGATACATGATCATGAGAAGGGTAGAATCTGATTAGCCAGTGAGGAAAAATGGCGGTAACTATAACAGATATGAAGGATATTTGCCCTGTGTTCCCTCCCTTAGAGATCTAGAATATGGACACCGGATATTGTACAGTCGTATGGTAAAACAATCACGAAATAAACGACGCCAGAAGCCTAGAGTCGCTGAGATGAAAGGCTCTATGCAATGTCGTTTAGAATGTTGTGCGAGTTCGAAGATGAACTGAGTTGCGTAGGCTTAGATGTAGTCTCTTCCAGCCTTCTGCAGCTCGATCAATCTCCATCCTCTCGTCTCTGGGTTGTTCACATCTTCCGGTATCCTCGTCATACCGATGGCGTAGGTGACCAGTTGCACCTTATCTTCCATGCCCGCAGCAAGCTCATTGGTCTTGGCATTGCGGTAAACGTGGACTTCTTGAGAACGGCATGTAACGACAAAGACGGGGATATCACCGGGTTCCAACATGCGGGCGTGAGTGATGTCGACGTTTCGGATATCGAGGATACGGCCGTCGGACTTGAGTCCCGCAGTGGTGTACTGCTGTGCCAGGGCAGCATAGACGTGGAACTGGGCGTCAGAGAGCCAGAGCTTGAGCGTCTCGACATCTCCCTTCACATACGCATCCAGCACCTCTGGAAGGATGTACTCTCGCAAGTCCCTCAGGAACGGCTCCAGTTGGAAACTGGGGTCCATTTCACGGAACTTCTTGATCACACGAGCCGTCTCATTCTCCGCGAAAAACCCAGCAACACGGTCCGAGATACTGCGAGCCGTGCTGATCAAGGGGTTCTCCGATTCGTTGTAGGTCTCCTTCAAGGAGAAGAGCCTCTGCATCACAGGGCTAGAATCCCGGAACTCGCGCCATGACTCCTTCCAGGCGGCATCTTTGTGAACCGTAAGACTCGTACCGGCACTTAAGGAACGGATTAGCGACATGGAGATTAGTGCACTTCAGGATAAGGAACTTACTTCGGGTCCTCCTCTATCTTTTCCACCTTCCGTGCACGTCCCGACTTCGCCTCAGCTTCTTCGCGGAGCTGTCTCTGTCTGCGTCTCTCCTCCTTTTCAATCCATCCACCATACCGAGAGCTGCTACCATCGTCGATGGCTTCTTTCACTCCACCGACGGCCGTCTTGTAGGCTTGCGTCTCTCTCACAGGTCGCGTGGCCTTCTCGATTCCCTGTCCGGTGACAGCGACTCCCTTCCGGATTCCCTTGACGAGAGTGGTATCCCAAGTCCACGCGGCACCCTGTCCCAGAGCCTTTCCAGTGGTCTTCAAGGCAGAAGCCGTCTTGGATGTGGCAGCTCCGGATGCCGCTTCATAAGCCGCACGAGCCCGCTTGACCGATTCGCTCTCAGTGAACTGATGGGCAGAAGAAGCAAGGGCCTTGGTAGACTCGTTCCATTCCTTCGACTTCTTGAACTCGGAACGCAGAGTATCCGTGAATACTTGCCATGGCGTCTTGTCTCCGTGAGGTGGAGGAGGAGGAGCTTCCTTCTGACCATCCTCCGAGGCGTTGCCCTCTTCAGAGGACTTGTTCTTCTCTTCGCCCTCTTCCTTACTTTGCGACTCCGACTCAGGCCCCTTTTTCTGTTCCCAGCGAGTTGCAGCCGCGTGGAATGGGCGTCTTGCAGGTAAAACCGCCCATAGCGACGTAAGCTGTGAAGCCGGAGGTTGGAGGAAGGTAACGGGGTTGGCACTCTTTTGTCGGGAATCAGCGAAGAGCCGGGTAGTCGCTGTAGAATATAATTGAGCCTTATTCAACAGGCCCCGGCTTGCAATAGCACCGCCATATGTACTTCTGGGCGAAAGGAGTTGGTTTCGCATAAGAGCCGTCCGCGCTGCGGCAGACGGGCCGGCCTTGGTTGCGAATATCATGCTCTGCGAATGGAAAAAAGGAGAAAAAAGGAATTAAAAAATAAAGAAAATCGTTCAAAGATGAATAAAAAGCCAGGCCCACTGGAAGTAGACGGGGAATTGCAAGCCTGGGCAGTTGCTGTGTTGCTGTCGGCCAGAAAGCAGCTTTTGGTGGCGGAAGAGAAAATGTTCATCTGCGAGACCGCAAGCGCGCCAAGACCCCAAACCGTCTTTACGAGTCTACCGAGTACTATTTATTCTACTTTAACTCTACTCTAGGCATGCTAACTCATGGGCATCACAGTTTTTTTCGCATCTGTTTCAACTCTCTGGGATGATTATCATTTTAGCTTACGCTTGACAAACCTGTGACCAGCGCTAGAGCTCTAAATATAAAGACAACAACATCGGACAAAGACGATTTATATCGCTTCAAGTATGTCCTATAATAAGCATATGAACATGTTCAGCTAAAATGTGACTCCATAATGAAGTTTTAGAACCATTATCAAAGGCCGAGTCTTTGATCTAGTCTGATAATTTAAGATAGGAAGCCTCTCAAGAGAGACATTATCACTAGCAGGACAAAGAAGGGCCTTTTACTGCCTGCAGCCGTTGCAAAGAGTTTGGTAGCAACTACGAGAACAGATAGTAACGATCCTCTCAGTCATAGATTTTGACAGGATTGTCATTCCAATGAAGACTAAAGCTATGCCATGTTGTGGTTGAGTCCTCTATATCGGTCCTGATTAATATTGCCTGAGGCAGTAACATGCCAAGACCCAAAAACTCGCGCGATCTTTCCGCGGTTTCTCTACAAGCCCTTCTAGTAGAAGTACTCTGTGCTTGAATCTCAAGCTTCGCACAGTCCAGGCTCGAGTTCCTCCTTTCCCCAGCAAGGCTAAGAGCCTGCTGACTACCTGTTTCTCTCTACCAATCAACTCAAACGCGAGAGTTATCGTGACGACCTCTGGCGCTGCTTTTTGGACATTCGACACATCCGACACCCTTAACGATGAAAACCCAAATCATGAACCGGCTATCGACGGCGCTGCCTTCACTCTGCCAGAGATGCCAATTCCGTGTGGCGCCGTCGCAGCTGCTGCGCCCATTCTCCTCCTCCCGACAGATGAACGTTCCGCCTAACACGAAATTGAGGGACAAGGGACAGGAACTAGAGAAGCAGATTCTAGATACCGGAAACAGCCAACCGTCAGAAAGCAATTCGCCGCTATCGAAGATAACGCAATTGATGCAAGGAGAAAAAACTGGCACGAGTCAGCCCGTGAGCCGTGACTATTTCCGAATGGCAGAAAGCTTGGAAGCGGAGATGATCAAACATCCTTACGCTGACCGAGCTCCGCCGCACCACCTCCATATCTACGCCCACAAGCACAATACGATCTTGACACTCACAAGACCGAACGGAAATCCGCTATTGTCACTTGGTTGCGGTAACCTTGGCTTCCGCAAAGCCGGTCGATCGGGATACGATCCAGCATACCAACTGGCATCTCATGTTTTCGGGCAGATCCAGGAACGAGGTCTGCTCCTCGATATCAAGCGCCTAGAACTCGTCTACCGTGGATTCGGTCCTGGCCGTGAAGCCTTCACCAAGGTGCTGCTCGGCAATGAGGGCAGGTATATTCGAGGGCTGGTGAGCCGCGTTACGGATTCCACCAGGATCAAGTTTGGTGGTACGAGGAGCAGGAAGGTTCGCAGGCTGGGTTAAGCTCTGTGACTGTTTCTTGTCGTCCCCACGGGCAAGGCAAGCCATATCAATGGCGGTGGGTGAATCGTCTTTATCATGGCTGTTATAGACTCCTTGCAACTAGGGAAAAGAACGGTGGAGTTATGTGCAACGTTCTTCTGGAGTAATTGTCCGCCTCTCTGGGCAGGGAACCGTGAGAGAACGGTATTTGATTTAGCATATTCCTTTTTTCCTGATCTGTACAGTATGCATGTAGTATAAAGACCGGCTTGCGGACAATCAATTGCCAGCTCTATCACATTAAAGAATTCAATTCTGCTTTATCACTATTTAATACCATGGTCTCTCACAGAATGGATATTTCAATATTTTATTTATGGGGTAGAACAAATGGAGATTCATCTACATCGACAGAACCAGCTCTTCCATCAAGAGAACTCCCCGTCCCAAAGCGGATTAGCGGCTCCGAGGAGCTCTCTGGAGGTCACATCGAAAGGTCGAAAGTCAAGCTGCTTCAGTCGCGCCTTTCAACTTACGAATCTTTCATCATCTCTGACGTGCGAAATTTTCACTGTTGTTGACCGCAAGTCCATTCTTCAGACGCTCTACCCCTTTTGCCGCTTGAATAAATTCCGTGGTTTCGTTGCCGCCTGAACCGCTCCAACCAATATCAGTCGTTTCCTCCTGCCAACAGGGCGAATGCGCCGGAGCTGCTCATTTGAATTCGACATCTTGAGCAGCGGGGATATCCCTCGACGCAGATTAGCAACGGATTGATGAGCGCTGGAGCTCTTTCGCCGGGCCGTCCAACGTCGTTTGGATGCACCCTCTAAACCCATTCCTGCGTGCCTTCTTCCGAAGCACTGTTCCGGGGCAGTGTATACCGATCCAGAATCACGTACGTCCCGCAGATGTCCTACCCTCTTCCAACTGGCTATTTAGTGCTGACATCGTTCTGCGGATAGGTCTTACTGGTCCCTACGACGGAGTCTCTGGTCGGATCACGCGATCGAGAATCAAATCTATACTATTCCGACCTCGTCACGTCGGAGGAGTTTTTGGGGAGCCATGTACTTCGAATCCCGATTCCTACTGGTTCTTCCAATGGGAGGGATGGCCCCAATGTGCGGGATAGTCGAGGAAAGGCAAAGCAGGTAACTACAGTTAATGGGCGTACGGTTATTATCAAGGAGAATTCCGTCTACAGCAACAAAGGTGAGGTCGAATGGTGATACCCCAGTCTTACATGCACTGACCGGTGCTTTAGGCTTCAAGACTTTGGGACAAGCTCAGCTTCTGTCGGATGTTCTGTTCTATACCCCCAGCAATGAATCGCAGCCATGGCTCATATACTATATTTCCCGACCACTTATCGGATCCTTCGACCCAGGCAAGATCATCCCCGCGGCCCTGCCAGGAACATTCTTGAAAAAGAATGGAAGCAACTCTCAAAATCAAGGCAGCGCCAATATAGCCACCCTTCCGAAGAAAGAAATCAAGACCTTTGGCGAGCTCCTTGCGAACTTTCCGATGATAGCGAGACAAATGCAACCCGGTTTGGAGAGACTATTTCGTGAATTCGGGAAGGAGCTTGGAAGACCGTTGCCCCCTCCCCCTTCGCGGTCCCCGCTCGCATCATCTTATGGGGAAGGCAAAAGACATGAGGATGAGGGCCCTTCACTTCGTCTCCCGTCTCCGGATCGGGGCCGCCTTCCTTTCAATTCGGAGGAATACTTTGAAGATGATGAAGACCTCATGAGGCGCAGTTTAGAGACAGCAGTCACTGCTGCGATAGATCTATTTCGGTTGGTGGATAAGCAGCAACTTTCACTGCTCGGTGCCACGACGGATCTGACAGGCCCGGTTGTCGAGCGACTTATTGAACGCTACGTTGCAGAACAGGTTCATGAGTCGCTCCTCTTCCCTCGACTATGCAGCTTCCGGCAGCTGGAAGATGCAGAGCTCGATGTGCGAATTAGGCAGATTGAGAACATCGATGTCTCTCAGGTCGGGATCTCTATTGAAGGAGGTCGGGAAGGAAAGCAGGAGCTGATTCGCAGACTTGGTAGAGGTGTGGAGGAATTTCGAAAAATGATGGAAGCCAAGTGCCCGCAAGATATGCTTGAGGTTCTTCTCACCACCATCAAAGTCATAAGTGTTCCTGAGAGCTACAATGCAGAAAACCGGTCGACATCTGAAAAGCAGGCATTACCAGTGACCGTCAATGCAGATCTATTGGTGTCATTTCTGCTCATCGTTGTCATCAGAGCTCAGATACGTCATTTGCAGGCCAGGCTCCTATATATGCAGCATTTCATCTACATTGACGATGTTGAAAGCGGAGAGATGGGCTATGCCTTGAGTACTCTTGAGGCTGTTTTGACTTATCTAGTCACAGACTCTGGCGGTCTTAGGAGAGCCAGCTCACGGAACAAACGTCTTTGGAACGCTACGAAGACTGGGAAGGTCTCGGAGATGAAAGCAGTCCTGGAACCGGATGGAGACCATGATTCAGTGGATGACATGCCAAATGAGCCTGAAGGGAAATCGGTGATGTTCAAGACCGACGAAGAGAAGGACGACATTGACAGATTATCCTCGCACTTCTCGGCTCTTGACACATCGTCCGATGTGGATCCTGATCCAATTACTGCTGAAGGTCCGGAAGACAGACCGTCTTTAGCTCATGTATTCCCCTTTCAAACATGGTCAGATAGTACACTGAAGGAGCGGCCACGTCCTGTCAAGAAGGTGTCGATGGATGTTCATAGTCTGTCTGGGTCATCTGTGATATCACAGCTTTCACGTACTACCACCATCGGGTCGACAATAAGCGGTATTGAAGGGGATAGCTCCATTGAGACTCTCACAAAGACTCAAGATCCATCTGGCGATTCTGTTCTCATGATGGCTGTAGAATCCCGTCAGCCAGAAGCTTTGAAATACCTACTCGGTCTCGATGAATACTACCCACTAGAATATGTTCTGGAGGACACAAACAGTGATGGTACGACCTTGTTGAGCGCTGCTGTCCAGCTCGGTCATACTGAGCTTGTCGATATCATTCTGGACTTTCTTTTCCAAAATGCAAATGAGGATAGGATTGTCTCATACCTGTCAAAATCTGATATCCGCGGACGAACAGTTGCCCACTATCTCTTCAGTGTGCCAAATCTGATGTCCAGGCTCGGGCATCTTCTTCCCTGGAGCCAACAGGATAAGCATGGACAGACACCGCTTTTCGCGCTCTGCAGATCATACGACCACCCTGATTATAAAAGCATGGTGAACGATGCACTGACGACTGTTCAGAAAGCCCAGGGGGATGGCAGGCCTCTTCGGTTGGATGACCACGTTGACTCGAAAGGAAATACTCTCTTACATATTGTCAGTGATCCCGAGATTATACTGCGGATCCTGCGTGAATGTGACTGTGACCCCAATGCTACCAACGATAAGAAATTCACACCTTTGATGATGGCGAGCAAATATGGCCGTATCGATATGGTTCGAACATTCTTCTCGGATCCGAGAGTCGATGTCTATGTCAAGGAGGCCCGTGGTTTGACTGCGGTAGAGCTTGCAAAGGACGATGAAGTACGGAACAGGATCGATGACCTTATCCTTTTCTCTAACCCTCCGTCGTCTCCATCGGATCCGTCCGGGCGTATTACGACAGTTGTTCGTTCCTTCTTTGTCGAGGACGCCACAGTTCGCTTTATACTCAAGTCCGGTGCTCCAATTCCGCCGTCAGATGCTACCGACGAAAAGTCACGTCCAGGATCTACGACTTATACAATCACTACCTGTCGCCGGACCCTGACAGATTTCGAGAACTTGGCGAAGTGGCTCTCGATTGAACATCCGGCTTCCTACATTCCCAAAATTAACGACTTCCGCACTCCCTTCCAGATCCATTCAAAACCCTCCAGAGCCGTGCTTCATGACATGCAAGAGAAACTTGATAGATTCTTGAAGATTCTACTTGCGCATCCTACTTTCTCAACTCACGAAATGCTTTGGGAATTCTTCCTTGTGCCAGAGCTACAGCCTGAGATGATGGCGGACAGATCCCGCCGCAAAGCTGCAGTTCTTTCCGAGTCGATATTGGACGATTATGCTCCCGTCACCACTGAAGGCATCAGGGATACAGAACAATTCGTCTCTCATGCTCAGGACATGGTCCGTGCGGTTCACGCCAATACGCGGAGCTTGATTCGACGCGGCCATACTTTACAACTTGCAGCATCAGACTTTGCAGATGCTGCTATGCTGTGCTCTACTGTGCTGTCGACTCTCGGGGAACCTACAAATGCTCTCCCGGCGTCGCACATAGAGGCATTTTCCCGATACGCGAGTTACGTTTCCACGTCCTCTTCTGATTCATCTCCTCTTATTCAGTACCTTACCGCACTTACCTCAACACATAGCACCACGTCTGCCATTCTAGCTTCCTTATCTCGCCCTCTATCACTGATCTCTGAGCTGGTATCCACCAACCGTAGCCTCGCACGGTCGCGTTCCTCCTTAGTCTCTTCTTCTCTTCCTCGGAAGTTCAATATCAATCTTCCTGGCCTTGAAGAATCAAGACAAAAGTCCGTCCGTGACCTGGAGCAGAAGATTCGAGATTCCGAGGCGCAAGCTGCGCGGATCGCACGAGAGATTACATGGAATAAGGATGTGGTAGTGGGTGAGCTGGCTGGTTGGACTTCTTGGAGAGAAAAAGTCGGAAGGGAAGCCATCCGCTCATTCGTCAGGTCGACTTTGGTGAGGGAGAAGGAACGCGGCAGACGATTAGAACGCTGTCTCCGGAGTGTGAAGGAAATGAATCCATCATAGAATCTAGATAACGACTTTTCGATCATGGGAACTCGGATTAGTTCATTTTGTTATTTTATGGCGATTCACGGATAAAGATCCCCCGGTTGCAATGTATGTTTACGTTTCACGCTCTCTCATGTCAACGCCCCCAATTTCTCTTCTTCATTGTGTTTGATACTTCAATTTAAATCGTAACGAGTATCTATCATATCTCCAAGACTTGATTTCGACCCCCAATTCAACGCTACTCAAGCAATCTAGACATGATCACACGAAAATCACCAGTCTGTCTAGATGCAATCTCCTCTACTCTACTATCTTTTATATTCATCCGATCTAAATACGATATGAGCTGCCAACCATTCACTTGACATTTGCTGAAAGCTAGCGTGGATCTTATTATTCTTCAATAATATTAACATTCAGAGCATGGTGTCAAAAAATGAATTCAGGGAGCGCGTACCTTGATGCGAATGTTCGTTTTCTTATGGTATACCTGCATTCAGATTCACTCATTGAAGCATCCTAGGTTACAGAATTTGATATAGCACTGACTAACAGGGATTGAGATGCAATGGAGGAAGCCTACCAGCATCATAGCTTGCATCTAAGGGCTTTTTTGATTTCATGCATTGAATTTCATTCTGCTATTTATCGACAGGATTCAGCTTTTCATAATTCACAACTTTAAAAACAAACTTCAGAATCCACCTTGCGCCAAACCAAACCATTACTCCAACCGAACAACAGGGTATTACAATTGACACAAATGACCGAGCAAACAACATAGCAGAGATGAGGGAAGAGTATGGTGAAGATGTGATACTTGTGGAGCTCGTATGAACGGGGGTTCAATGTCACATCACATTTGGGTTTTCCTGAGTGACGGTTTCTTCTCAAGTAGAGAAATGAAAGGGACACACAGTTCCACGCAGGCAAATCTAGTGTCTCAGCTGGTCAGAGTCGTTGAAAATAGGGGACGCCGACCGCAGAATAGAGGGCAGCCACGACGGACCATCCGAACCACGCCCATTCTCATTGCGGTTGTTAGGGGCTGGTTCGAACCCGTGGGCCATGTCCTGACGATTTTGTCCAGCCGGGTCACCATTCGCACTGGAACCCGCGGCAGCAGATGGCGAAGGAGCGATACTGGGCGTCTGGGCAGTCGGACTGGATGGCGGAGGGATCACGACAACTGAAGGGAGGGTGACAGTAAGGTTCCGGGTGGTTGAATGAACGGCAGAATCATACTGCGGCTCTATACTGTCGGAAGAAGAGGTCTGGGAGGCTAATGTTGTTCCGTGAAGAAGGGCGTAGTTTTCACCGTTCGTGGAGATCGGTGTCATTTCCTGGTTTGAATGTTGCGGGTCGATGACGATGGTAACAGAGGACTTTGCAGAATGAGTCGGAGCGAACATTATGGACTCCCTGTCCGACATCCGTGAGTGGGAGCCTCGCGCTGCACCTGGTCCGGTGGTTGTGTCATCTTCAACCAAGGGCAAGACAGAATAGTTGGAAGTGGGCCGACTCAAGCTCTTCTCGGCCTTATGACGGTCCCAGGCTCTTTTGGCCTTCTTGAAGTACATCCCGAGAACACATCCAATCGCTATGGAGCTTAGAACGCCGAAAACCACCCCGGCAGCAATAGCACTCCGGTGGAAACTAGCAGTGTCGAATTTGGAAGAATTTTTCTGTTGAGCCGGAGCAGTAGCAGTGTGAGGCCCCAGTGGACGTGAGATAGTAGTAGGCGCTTTAGATGTACTAGTGACTACCGAGGTGTTGCTCTCAGATGCTGAAGTTGTCTTGGTAGAAGAACTTGTGGACGCTTCCGTCTTATACACGGTATGGGTTGATAACTGTGTCGTTGTATCAGAAGGCACCGCGGATGTCGCCGTTGCTGTAAATTTGACATTCGTCTTCGTATGGCTCTCTTCAGCACTTGACGTTGTTTCGAGGGTTGTTGTTTCAGTTGGATGGTCAGCCTTCGTGGTCATCGTCACAGATTCTGTCTGATGACTATTATTCTCGTCATCTTTGTTATTCTGCTCCGTATCGTTCTCTGAAAGGTCATCAGAACGCCTGTTCACCATTCTGCCATGGAAGGAATGCCCAGACAAGTCTCGACTTGGTCCGCTGACCCCATTCTCCTTAGAAGCGGCGGGCTGCGCATTGTTCCAGAGAGAGCGTCCGTCTGATATCATCTTGGAGGCTATTTCATCTTCAACCTTTAAGGATTGAGGGCCGAAATAATGGCAGGCTGGATGACTAACACCGGTCCCGTCATCCACACGCCAGCAGAGGTTGAAGATGAGCGCGGCAGGGAGAGAAGGGACAGACGACTTCGACGAAATAAGCATCGAGGGCATAGCCCAAGCAGAGAGGACCCATAGAAGGGCAGTGACATGAAGTACTTTCATCGTGAATCAGGTGTCGCAAGGATGGTGACAAAGCCGGGGTTCATGAAGATGCGGGTTGGAGAAAGATTTGATTTCAGGAGCAATATCAAGAAATAAACCAAACAGCGTACGGTGTCAACCGCCGAGAACACATTCATGCAAAGCTGAACAACTGCAATGACATCGCCGCAGCGACGATAGGTGTAAATAGTGATCAAAAGTTCAAAGTAGATCCGCAGCAAAGCCGGCCTCCGCCGCAGCTTCCCACTATCAAAGTGAAGTAGAACAACTGTGCATCACAACATAGAAAGAACCTCCAACACCAAATGGGGAAGCTCTATGTTATAAAATCAAGATGTAAGTAACTGTCCCTAGTATGAAGAGGCGCAGCCTCTTTATGGAAGTACATAATATCATAGTCTAGCCTCCAACTAACGATTCGGTCCCAGGAAGGCTTACAGTCCACAAAGAGCCTCAAGCCAATGACTGATGGAGGACCAAGTAAAGTTGGAGCTGGATAAGAGAGAATATGCATGGCTAACCGCCATAAATTTCCGATAGAGGAGGCTCTGCTAGGAGTCGTAGAGAGAGCGGCCGATCCCCCCGTTAAGATTTGTAGCCTGTTACAGCCGTGGAAGGATTATTGGGGGCCGAATCATTCACCAACCCCTTAAGGGCCGGTTATGGACGCCTTAAAATAAACATGAAGTAGTTATTGAATAGCTGGGACTGCTTATGCTGTCAGCATCATAAACATGCCTCCAATACTCTAACCGTCTTGCTTATACAACCTCTCTAGGCAGTATCTTGGGTAACGATGTCAGGCTTGCTTCTGTTCACCGTCTCTATATATCGAGGACAGTATTCCACGATCTCCACGCTGGCTATCGCGGTAACTTTCAAGCCATGACCCCTAAGCAACGTGGCTGTGGTTGCGTTGGCGCCTGCGGTTAGACCCTTCCACTGGCGCGACATAGGGAAGGCTGTGAATCCTAACAATAGATCAGAAGAATTTAGCCTGCATCTCAGTTGCGAGTCAGTGCGATGCGACTTAAGCATATCTCACGACTTAATTTCTTGCTAGGCGGACTGCATTCCAACTGGATGATTGCGATATGTTCGAAGATGTTTAGATGCTATGCTTATCTAAAGCCCTAAGCCCTAAACTCCATTTTCGGAACCGCTCAGGGTTGCATCCTGAAATGCAAGGCTACGTCATCATATGGGGTCTCTTGTGAATGATGATGCCTGATTATTATCGCGAGATATAAGGGAGATCTATCTTCCAGGTCCCAGTTTGTTTTCTAATCTATATTCTTAGAATCTCAAGAGTCTATAGATATCATCCCAGCACTTCCATCATTTCTACGGAGAGATCAAACCTATACCTCCATAATGCCTCTAGTCGTCCCTGGTGTCACCTCCTCTTTCGGAGACAAGACAGAGTGGGCGAACAAGCTGATGGGCAAGAAGCTCACCGACTCCACAAGTGATACTACTGTACGTATCTCGAGTCAGCACAAAAATATAACTAATTTGTCGGACTTACTAATTATCTTGTCTTATCATATGCAGTCCTTCGCAAAGAAGGATCTCCCTCAGACCCATCGCGTCGTCAAACCTGGTGACATGATGACCATGGACCATAACCCGGACAGGTTAGTCTCTCTGCCTCATCTACAAGTGCACATTATCTATCTCGTTGGGGACTCTACTAATCATGGTCATTTACCAGATTGAACATCCACGTCGATCATGAGGGCACCGTCCGTGATGTTAGGTACGGTTAAAGCTCAAAACAGGCTCAGCATACCTATCTCTGCCCATGATGACGTCTCTGGGGAAGAATTGCATGATTTTATACCTTGACTGCTATTGGGATGTAATGATTTATGATAGTTCTTTACCCATGTATTGAAGAATGGATGATGGTATAGTACGACACAATATCAAGAGATATGTCTAGACCATTTATTAATACAAGTATCGAAGCCAAATCACGAGTAGTTTAAACCGCATGATAGTCTGCTAGACTCAATTGCTTTTTCACCTGTGATGGATGTCGTGTGCTCTATCTCCTCGAGACCACAATGACAACCTTGGTGATATTCCACCATTGATCTAGCGGCCGGAAAATGTAGGTTGATGATCTAGATCATTAAGAGCCAAACTCAGCCCGTGAGACTAACTAGATGGCTGCGACCCTCTTTAAATCGTCTCATGTAACAAGACCCAAGCTGAGGATGCTACAGGTACATACTGCTGAAGATCTGTAGGCTTAGGTCTTCGCAGCGAATTATGACGAATCTTCATCGGAACTGTAACCAGTCAGTCCAAGTAACGGTGCAGAGACTTTGACCGTAGGCGGGTTAGATTGTGGAGGCGTTTCGATCTTCGCTGGCGGGCTTTGTATCGGTGCACTAGCTGCCGCTGGCCGGGACTGGGTAGTCGAGGGTGATACAAAAGACTTCTCCTCTTTCTTATTCGTATCGGTATCGGCTGTGGCAGACGCAGAGCTGGCTTTCCGCTCTGTGGAGCCGGAGGCTTCCGTCTCTTCTGTAGCTGATGACTTGCGTCTTTTCCCCGGGATCAACGATTCTTTCCTCTTGTCACGCCTCCTTTTCCGTCCAGAAATCGCCCACTGCTCTTCTTCGCCCGGAGATCCTGCCCCAGGTTTAGCGGCATCTCCGGATGCAGCTTCGAGCAGAGCCTTATCGGCCTCTTGGCGCTGGCGATGAAACGCCTCCAGCTGTTCAGCGGTCTCTTTCTTGACCGCAGCTTCTTTAGCTCGTGTTGATTCGAGCAGCGAATCTAGAAACTCGACCTCATCCTCGTCGAGGGAACGGAATTGGTTCTTGAGTCGAATTGACTCTTCAAAGGCCTCTTGTTTGGCCACTGCATGCAAGCAAGGGTTTCACCCTGACATGTTAGCCGGAGGCCATGAAGAAGTGCCTTTCCTTCCATGACTGGACTTGAGAAAGACGGCAACAATCGCACGTCAATCCCAATACTAATGACCATGGGGATCCATGGTAGTCGAGGCAAAGAAGCGAAATCACCGGTCACCAACTCACTTTTGTTCTGCTGCAGCACCTCATACAGACTCCTTCCACCTTCTTGTTTGCCTATCTCCGCCTTCCGCCTCCGCTCCTCCTCCAATTCCTGTTGCGCCCGTTGCCATTCGTCATCACGGTCCACGGGCTCTTCGTTGGTCCCTGCTGATACAAAGCCGGACGACATCTTTGCGGCCTGGCTTTACCCTTAGGGGGAGGCACGTATGACTGGTGGGATGGGCTCTAGTGTATAACTCCGGCGGGAATAATTCCTAAGCAGGCCCTCATTGCGCGGTAGCGGTGCAACTCAAACAGGGACGAATTACTCTTTCGAGTTCTCCGAGGAGATGGAGCCAGCGGCTTCGTGCGCGTTTTGGAGCGGCAGAATAACCAGGCGGTGACGTGACGTCAAGTGGGCGCGTCTTCTCCCTAACTTATCTCTCAGTAGAGCTTCCGAGATGATGGCACTGAAGGCAGTTCAACCCGCCGATAAGGTTCGACATGAAATTGCACGGTGGATTACACACACTCGATCGGTTTTTAACCGGTGAGACACTAATGAAATCGATATCTCCCAATGGTTCCTCGCAGCAATGTGGTGCCTGGAATCAAACATTCATAATACCTTTTACCGGGCCTTGATCGGCCAACTTGTTTGGCGAAAGCTTGGAGGATCAACTATGCCCTTTTTAACCGATTCTGGGTCCATCAGCTTGATATTAATAATTAGCCAGCAAACGGTTCGAGACTCCGACTAGAGTAGAAATCGGAGGGTCTTCCCCCACCCTCAAGAGCCACCAGGAGGGCCATTGCGCACTTTCTCTGGCTTGCCCCTCATTGACGATTGCGATACTCTGCTCTCTATTGCTGTGTTGCCCCGCCATGCGGAGTCTCGCTCAGATTGGCTTCCCCTCCCTTATATCGAGGCCCAGTTCTCTTCTTGTGAAACCGCCTTGCTCAACTTCCTTCGCAGTATCTCTCCGTACTCCTGCGTCGCATCCGTGTTACAGAGCCAGGGCTTTTGTGCAAATTCGCAAGATGTCGAACCTCGAGCACACCAAGTAAGCAACCTAGCGCATAATTAATGAAAGACGGGAAGCTCATCGGAATGTGTGCAGGTGGACTTTCACCCTCAACACCGGCGACAAAATCCCCGCCGTCGGTCTGGGTACCTGGCAATCCAAGCCCAACGAGGTCAAGGAGGCCGTCAAGGTTGCTCTGCAGAAGGGATACCGTCACATTGACACGTAAGTGACAACCCATGATCTTGACGCACAATTGCCGTGATAGAAGCTGACAGATGAACTCGCAGAGCTCTTGCCTATGGCAACGAGGCAGAGGTCGGTCAGGGTATCAAAGAGTCCGGTGTCCCTCGCGAAGAGATCTGGGTGACCACCAAACTGGACAACACCTGGCACCACCGTGTCCAGGAGGGTATTGAGTCCTCCCTCAAGAGCCTTGGTCTTGACTACGTCGATCTCTACCTGGTCCACTGGCCCAGTTCCACGGACCCTAACGACAAGAAGAAGCACCTCCCTGACTGGGACTTCATCAAGACATGGTATGTACCGATTATGATGTCCCATGGAGACAGCAGTGATATTAACAACGGCAAAGGCAGGAGATGCAGAAGCTCCCTGCCACCGGTAAGGTCAGGAACATTGGTGTCTCTAACTTCGGTATCAAGAACCTGGAGAAGCTTGTGAACGACCCGAGCACCAAGATTGTTCCTGCAGTCAACCAGATTGAGCTTCACCCCAACAACCCATCGCCCAAGCTGGTCGCCTACAACAAGGAGAAGGGCATCCACTGCACTGGTTACTCTTGCCTGGGATCGACCAACTCGCCCTTGTACAAGGACCCGACCCTCTTGAAGTTGGCTGAGAAGAAGGGCAAGACTCCCCAGCAGGTCCTGCTTCTGTGGGGTCTGCAGAAGGGCTGGAGCGTCATCCCCAAGTCCGTTACCCAGGAACGCATCGAGAAGAACTTCGAGCTGGACGGCTGGGAGCTCTCTGAGGATGAGATCAAGGCACTAGACAGCCTGCCGGACCGCTTCAAGGTCTGCGGTGACGACTGGCTTCCCATCAAGGTGTTCTTCGGTGATGACGAGTAGAGGGCTGGTACCCGAGTAGTATATACCCGAATTGTCTAAATGCCTATAGACCCAAAGTGGTCATGTTATATTCGACCTTGCATAGACTTGACGAAAATGAATAGACTTCTTTTGATCTGTTTAGAAGGCCAGCGGCTCTTTATACGCTTTGTTGCATACTTCTAGGAAGATATCGGAGTCTAAAGGAGAGGGTTCCTTTGTCGTATTCTCCGCATTTGTAGAGATGATCCGTGGCAACGGGAGCGTCGGGGAACCTGCACCGCCACATCAGCTGCGCGGAGACCCCTCAAGAACCAGGCATCATCCATCTCGTCCGTTCCATCTTCTGTCCATCTCTCCCATCGAGTAATCCATCTCTCCCATCGAGTAATCCATCTCGATTCTCATCAGCATGCCGCCGTCAAGTGGGCACCTGCTGCTCCCCAAGGTTTGGCGGGCAGCCAGGTCAGTATTCATCTCGCTCCTGACTGCCATCGTCCCATCGTCACTGACTCAATAGTTCCCCAGGTTTGCCTATGAGAAGGCGTACGGAGCCCTCAAAGCGAAATTTCCTGAACAGGTGCAACTCTTTCAGCTGCGCTTGCAGCCTGCCTATGCTCGAATTACTCCGAAACAGCCCATCAGTCGCGCTGCCGCTATCCGCCAGAGCCGTGGCCGCTATTTCTCTACTCGCGCCGCCGGCAAGTTCACCAACACATCAGCCACCCGTGGAAGCACTGCTTCCTACCAGAGCTCCCGTATCGGTTCTGCTGTGAGTCGCCTTACGTCGCGTGCGCCCTTCGCATCTACTCTCCGTCCCAACCTCACAGGTGGTGCTCTGGGCCGGACTGCGGGAGGCTATGCCATTGGCGCCGGGCGTCTTGGAGGAGCGCGATACTTCTCGCATGGACCGGCCACTCCGGCGCAGGTCATCAGTAATGTCTCGCAGGGAGTACGTGCTTTCTTCCTGTCTGGCCAAAAGGTCCGATTCGATGGCATTGATCCTCTCACGGGCGAGAAACGTTACAAGACTGTGACTGCTCTCCAGGACCAGACCGAGCGCCGCATGGCAGACATTCCGCGCACTGCCCCCGGCTCCTATATTGACTTCGAGGTCTCTCCTACAATTACTGCCTTTGGTGCTATGGGAGGACTGCAGAAGAAGCCGGCATCGACCGAGGGCTTTGAATGCGACACCCTCAGCTCCGAGGGTCTCCTGGAACTGCTCTCTGTCGACTTCGCACGTGCTTTGAAGGATTTTGCTGCTATTTTAAACGATCTGAAACGTCTCGCGACGCTAGGAGATCTACCCATCACTCTGCATGGGAAGTCTACGATCAGAGTACGGTTCCCAGGCTGCGATGCAGATACGGTGGAGCGACTATGTGATGAAGTCGGGGTTCAGAGGGGCCAGATTGTTCAAGATGAAGACTTTGAGGCTCGTAATGGCACCGATCTCGCCCTCCTCTTCCCGTTCGCTCCCAGCATTACATCTTCGCCGGAGGCCGGTTATTTCACCCTGAGAGACCAGCCCGGGCGACAGACTCCACATGAAGTCGACTGGCGTGAGATGATGTCTTCAGAGAACAAAACGCATCCCTCTTGGATTTACTCACGGCACACTGGAACGGGTCTAGATTACGAGGACGTTGAGATATTCGGGCCGAACCCTTGGACAGCTTCACCGTCTGACTACTCCAGCCTAAATGTCAGCGAGCTGGGCGATCGAGAATTCTTTCCTGAATTGTCTGTGACAGGGGGCTCTCATTCTGAAGGAAATGAAGGTCTTGAAGGGATTTATCGATTCATAGCTGAATGTGACCAGGCCGCATAGGGTCGTCGATTTGTCTTTTTTCCCTTACCACAGGCTTCGACAGCCATCTTTTCCTTTTTGTCGATTTGTGTATCATTGATATGGAGTTCTTTGGGATATCTTGTTGGTTTTCGCTATCAGATTAGCCGCGAGCCATGACAGCGTCAAGAAGCCATCATGGTCTCTTGCTGGGTCCGTCCCATAAGGATGTTGATCCGATAGATCGTCTTTTGACACTCTCCACTACATCTTCTATCTAGTTATCGACGACTGCCGGGAGCTAGTATGAGTCTCTCGGGATTTCTTCACCAGGTCCGAATAAGATTGAAGTTTACAAATTATGATCTTCTGTATTGAACAACTGATATCTCTCCAATAGCCTAATCCTGGATAGAGACGTACACGAATAGCCGTATAGTTTCATCTCACATATATAGAGCAATATCCTGCCTTGTTTCGCTTCCTATCACATGTCGCTTGATGCGATTTTAACACTGGGAGTAAACGGCAAACTTGGAGATCGAGGTTAATTATAGATACTGGGTTTTGTTTTCTGTAACATAAATGACCCATCATGATATTTAGCTGACAAGATACATTAAATATGACGCGTCAGAATCGGCAGAGCAATTCAAGGTATTATCCCAAGTAGTATGTTCCTGAGGCTACCGCGACTAGTTTGAGTATCGGATATTTTTCCCCTTGAAGTCTTGAGATGGGTTGAAGATTCATCCCCACAACTTAACCCTTTTTCTTTTTCTTTCAGTTCCTAATCCCAGTCTTAAAACATAAAGGATGAAAATGTCGTCCTCATTCCATACTGATGTCTACTCCGTAGAATTTAGACAAATAGCCATAACTAACTTTCAACTAACTAGCTACCTGCCTACGAAGGATCGATACACCCCCGTGTGCAGATTCATAGCATCAGTCACGACCTCATATCACTGAAGATCTTCAATTCAACATACTGATTTTCCCTCTCATGACTATTCATCCTTAAGACTCCTGATTTGCCCATATTGACTCCTGATCACGTTCGGAACAAATCCGCGCAGAAAACCCCTAATATTGTCTTCTGCGCCACATATAGAAGCTAAGCTCTTTTTCTCGGTACGCTTATCCCGCCTAATTATGACTACTTTGACACTGATAGGCCCGACTGGCAGGTTAAGCAATCAAGTGCGAAGCTTGTGCAATTGTGGGACCAACGCGAAATACGTTGATCCTGGATGAGGGCCGATATGCCCTGTGAAGAGTTCGTGCTCTGGTAAGCGACCTTTCCATTCAGAGGCGTCGCTGCCGATACCATGATTGCCCTGCGGCTGCCATCGTGGTCTGAGCCGGAGGATCGTAGATAGTGCGAGAAAGTACCTGCTTATTTTCTGTTTGTTGCCAGCACGCTGTGAAACATTAGCATCGCATCTCCCTTCTGTCCGCATGCCTTTATCTCGGGAGCTCCCGTAGTTCTCTCAATTCGTCTTTTTTTTTCTCCTTCGTCGATCAAGGACGCATATGTTGCCTTCATCAATATGCGCCCTGTGATGTGGCGATCCCGCCCCTCTTCCTCCTGGTGCAGCTCACTGACGAGAGGTCAAGTCAACTTCCTCGTTTCATACCTCATCTTCTACCTCTTCGCGATCCTGTATTGCCGACGAAACTTTTATCGAGATCCGGGTTCCTTCTTTTTCGACCCCGTGGAGGGATATCGACCGATATACAGCTTGGAGAGAGTCGAACGGGCCAAAGCCTTTATCAAGCAGGTATCCAGCGGGCAGGCACCCTCGTACAGAATAGATGGCGACGACTCTCGACACAATAAGAACATGTGCGTCGGCATAGCGACGGTAAAACGGCCCGACGAGCAATATGTCCACATCACATTGGGTTCTGTTCTCGCAGACCTTACACTTGCGGAGAGAGAAGAAATATATCTGACGGTCCTCTTCGGTCACCGAATTGGGACAGAACATCCGTTGTTCGAGGAACCGTGGGTTCGAAATGTGACTGATCATATCCTGACATACGCGGAACTGAACTACCGTCCGCCGACTCTGGTAGGATCCGCGAATAAAGAACATCGAATCGCGAAAAAAACGCTTCGGGACTACGGTTTCTTATTACGCTCTTGCCTCAACCAGACCGAGGCACCATGGATCGCTATACTGGAGGATGATGTTTTGGCGCAAGAGGGGTGGTACCGAAGGACCATGCGCAGCCTCTACCGGCTGCAGCATATGCAGGAAACGACGGGGAACAGGGACTGGCTTTACCTGCGTCTCTTCTATACGGAGAAGTTCATGGGCTGGAACTCGGAGGACTGGCCTCGATATCTATCATGGAGTCTCATCCTTATGTCTCTGCCAGCTCTATGTGGCTTTTACGCACGACGCCGCTTACCCTCAGCTCGCAATACCCTGTCTCCTGGGTTTCTCGCCATCCTCAGCCTCTTGTGCGTACCTATGGCGATCGCACTGTTCTTCCTCGCAGGGCGTGTTAGTATGCAACCGCTGCGCCCGGGAATCCGCCAAATGAACGAGTTCGGCTGCTGCTCTCAGGCACTAGTTTTTCCTCGTGAAATGGTTCCCGGATTAATTGAGCGTTTGGACCAGAAGCATATAGCACCGGACCCTGTCGATAGTGTGATTGAAGAGTTCGTCGACGAAAAGGGCCTGGACCGCTGGGCATTGGTACCTAGTGCAATGCAACATATTGGGAAGAAGACATGGAAGAAGAATTCGGACAGCCACCCGCGAGATAGATTCGAAGTAGCAGGCGCGAGAGGCCTGTGGAGTTTTGGATTCGAATTGCATGGCCATCAGCCTGAGCCTTGGTGGAACAACGACTTCGATTTAAGAGCAACTGTAGATGCGACTGATACAAACTAATAGATAATGATGAATGACTGCCATGAAGATAATGAAATGTATAATATTACCGAGTGAGGATCTTTCGCTTTCACCATTACCAAACCGCATAGCCTTGTTGCGCCGATCATTACTAGCCTCAATCATCTAAAAAAGGACCCCTTTGCACCAAATGACATCCTGTAGATTAATTGCATGAGTACGAGTCAAAGAGCATTGATAATAATGGCCTGCGATGGCATGGATTCCCCCTTTTGGCCTTCATGTCTACTGCCAACCTCCACCGCCTACCTGTATATGGGCAGTTCTCTCACCGCCTACCCCGCGCTAAACCAGAAATTGGACAATCGTGATATCAGATGCTGCGCTTGACCAGACTCACACTGTTCTTCACAGCGCCAGCACGTCCCTCATCGGAGCAGCTGCCCAGAGGTTGTGTGATCTGTGAAATTGGCAAGTGTGAGAAGATTCACAATCATTGACTATTTGACTTCAGCTCTTATCGCACCTATTTTCCCGCCGGGACTCCTTTGTGGAGTGACCTGGGCATTTACAAAATTGAAGCCATCCACGGACGAGAAAATCGCCAGGAGGCAGTGAGTGCAGGATGGAGGACTTTAATAGTGAGACTGATAGTGACTACACTAGTTATTGGAGGGACTGGGTGAGTTTCTGTCTTGTTTGCACATGGCTGTTGTGCCTCAGGATAGTGCGGCTTTGACTGTGACTTGTGTGATTGTGCGAGCGCCGAGAACACTGAGGAGTTGAGATGAATGCAGATGGACAGCTAGCAATGCGATTCATGAGGGATTTACCTTGGCTCTGATCTTCTCTCTCGACTGCGCTAAAGTCATACAATCGCTTGCTGCGTTGTCCTCTACTCTCGAGAACCATGGCTGCACCATATCCTCTTCCTCCTGGAAACCTGGGGACTCTCGTCCTTGACGCTTCCAAGTATCTCAGACTAACTTCTTTTCCTTTCCAGTTCATCTCCTCCCGCGGTAACGAGTACTTCTGCGAGATCGACGAGGAATACCTGACCGACCGCTTCAACTTGACTGGTCTCAATACCGAGGTGCAGTACTATCAGTATGCCCTCGATCTGATCACCGACGTCTTCGACCTTGATGCCGACGATGAGCTGCGCGAACAAATCGAGAAGTCTGCGCGCCATCTCTATGGCTTGGTGCACGCGAGATACATTGTGACTACCAGGGGTCTGGCCAAGATGGTGAGATCATATGCCCACCTGCGTCCTTTAGGGTTCTATGGATACTAATCTAACGTGTGCGTTTCTAGCTTGACAAGTACAAGAAAGGTGACTTCGGCAAGTGCCCGCGTGTCATGTGCGAACAGCACCCTCTCCTCCCCATGGGTCTTTCCGACCTCCCCAACGTCAAGACCGTCAAGCTCTACTGCGCCAAGTGTGAGGATATCTACAATCCGAAGTCTTCTCGCCATGCCTCGATCGACGGCGCATATTTCGGAACTTCTTTCCATAACATCCTGTTCCAGGTGTATCCGTCCCTGGTCCCCGAGAAGAGCATTCGTCGTTATGAACCTCGTGTCTTCGGCTTCCGCGTCCATGCCGCTGCCGCTCTCGCCCGCTGGCAGGACCGCCAGCGTGACGAGATGAAATCCCGCCTCCGCACGGCTGGTGTCGAGCACGGATTCATCGAGGAAAGCGACGAGGAAGACGATGAGCTGGAAGACGAAGAAGACAAGCCCAGCAGCAAGGATGGCAAGGTTCTCGGCGACACTGCTTCCGGTCGTATGGATCTCGGTACTTGAAATCACTGCATCTTCCGGGAGGCTAAATTCAGTTCTCTTCTCGCGTCCATTGCACGCTGTGCGGAATCACAATACCCGCTTCGGTTCACTCATCACAGCAACTTAGGCGCATGGTCTTTTCTTTGAGTTCAGAATTGTGTGCATTATCATGATGGCTCAATGGGGCGTTTTAATGAGCGATGACAAACGGACTGTCAAATTCATGGGACCCTTTTTTTCACATTGGGAAAATGTAATTATTTGAAGAATGCAGTTTAGTACGTATCATCTCCGCATCTTTTCACTCGATGTGAAAGGACGAGGAGGAATATGATGTCGGAATTTGGACTGCATTCCTTTCTGCCAAGACACTCGAATCGCATATCTCGCCAGTAAATAATTCTCCATCGAGTAGTCGCCCTATTCTGGAAGATAGTTACTGGTCCAGAACCTCAACCCCTGAAATCCCCTGCGCTAGCCCCACAACCCCGATCGACCGAGAGATTTGAGGTCCACAATCTATTAATGGCAGTATACTAGATGAGGCCAGCATCAAGCTAATAATGCTTGTTCTAGCCGTCTACCTGGAAAGGGGGTTCTATATTTGCCAACTTGAATGGGCTTGAAGAGGTGGGTGGTGAGTGGATGTGGATAGGTTTCGGTTCGGTAGAGTAGTGCAATCCAGGGCGGTAGGGTATAGTATGGTATGGTATGGCTGAAGAACTTTTTTGTTTTGGTTCTGGTTTATGCTTATTATCAGGTACGTAGTAAGGTTATTGGGAACCTGGGGAGGAGAAAGAAAGAAAGAAAGAAAGAAAGAAAGAAAGAAAGAAAGAAACAAGGATGTTGTTTGATGGCTGAGTATATGTAACCTTTTCGAAAAGGCGTGGTTTGAAACATGCCAGCGTAGCATGGAGTGCATTCACGGGATGCTCAGCCCGACCTGTTTCGACTTAAGACCGTCTGCTCTCGGCATCATGCCTCTGGATAACTTCCAATGCTCCGTTATTTCCATCGCTTGCTGGTCCGGTATACGAGTTCCTGAGAACTAACTTCCCGTCATCACTGATCGATCCCATTGATGGACTGACTTCCTCTCAGTATCTCGAACGGGATTCCGCATTTTTGATACATAATACATGATGCTGCGATTGTGTCAGGAGGGTCCACTAGGATTGGAGTGGTACCAGATCGTTTCGGAGATTATAGTTAAGCTCAAGGGGATTAATAACTATTGAAAACACGGTCAGGAAGAAAAGAAAGTGTCGCTCTACACATGTATTATTGTTCTATTAATAATAAATAATACATCCATAGCTTCTAGTCGGGCGTCCCTCCGACCAGTAACCTCATACGGTACGTACTTCCTGCATTGGTGGAGTTGGAAACCTTCCCAGGGCTGAACCTGGGGATGATTCCATCGCTGGCGTGGCCTCTTGGAAAACAACGAGAGGATCGGTAGTTCTGGAAAAGTGTACGGAGTATAATGATCATACTCTGTGTGTAGTCTGTCATGGAGATTGAGGTGAGAGAAATAACCATCTCTCGCCACGGCCTGGAATTTCCGTGTCGGTTCCACCGTCATTTCCAGTCGCCCCTCAGTGCGGGTGGTTTGTACCGCAACTCCTCCATGGGGATGGCAATATTGACACCAATTGCAGTAAAACAAGTGACAAGAATAAACCAGTCCAGAGACCATTAATTAGCATTATTGTGATCCATTGAATGACGGCTTGAAATGTATTCGACAAAGCAATGCTGGCCAATGCCCCTGTCTCAGCCACCAATTGCTATCATTGGGGACAGCTGGACATCTCTCCACAGTCTAGAATCTCAGCATTTTAATTATCTTACCTGTCCGAACGTCCCGAGAGACCTTGACGGGGCCAGTTTTTCCTGACGCGTCATCTTAACGACGCATTGGGAATAATGGAAGTGGATGGCAAACTCGTCCGGCCAATTCCTTTGCATTCTGGAACTCCAGGGTGGGTTCGGAGTCTGCGATGAATCCACTGTTCCATATTTATATAACTATTGCGCTAGAAGAACGCTAAATCCAACTTTAGCTAAAGGCTGGCCAAACGGTTTACATGGAAATTCTCATTTTTCCTGGATTGATCCGGCCGGAGAGCGGGCCCGGGCTGTCATCCAGCAAAGAGGGCTTCATGACGATGTACTCCAGATGATCCCTTCTTCTTCTCTTTCTTCTTCTTCTTCTTTGTACTCATTAACCGACTGCTTGCCTCTCATTCGAGTGGTTCCTCTCCTTCCACTTCGATCACCCCATTAACTTGGTTTCCTTTCCATTTCTCGACTGTCCTTACACCACACTTTGGTAAACACTTATTTTTTTTCCCTTTTATTATTTCTTGTTCCATTTTTTTTATTAGACCAATTTGATCGACGACACTCGCTTCGAAGTATATCCAAAATGCAGTACAAACAGCTTCTCGCGTTCGCGCTTTCTCTCGCTACTTCCAACGCTGCCTCCCAGGGCTTCAACTATGGTGCCACCAACTCTGATGGCTCTTACAAGCAGCAGACCGACTTCCAGAATGAATTCCTGACGGCCAAGAACCTCGTTGGTACTTCTGGCTTCACCAGTGCTAGACTGTACACCATGATCGTACGTGATTTGACACTTCCAGAGAGAGAGAGAGAGGTAGTTTGGCTAACCATCCTCACAGCAAGGTGGTACCACCAGCGATGTGATCTCTGCCATCCCCGCTGCCATTGCGGAGAACACCACCCTGCTGCTCGGTCTCTGGGCCTCTGGCTCTACTTTCGACAATGAGCTCACGGCTCTCAAGAGTGCCATCTCCACCTACGGCGATTCCTTCGCCAAGCTGGTCGTCGGTATCTCCGTTGGTAGTGAGGATCTCTACCGTAACTCGGTCACTGGCGTTCAGGCCAATGCTGGCATCGGTACCAACCCCGACACCCTTGTTTCCTACATCCAGCAGGTCCGCTCAGCCATCTCTGGCACTGCTCTGAGCGGTGCTAAGATCGGCCACGTCGACACCTGGAACGCCTGGGCCAACAGCTCCAACAGCGCTGTTGCTTCCGCCTGCGACTGGCTGGGCATGGACGCCTACCCCTACTTCCAGAGCACCCAGGCCAACTCCGTCGATAACGGCAAGACCCTGTTCAACGATGCTCTTACTCAGGTCCAGGCTGTTGCCAGCGGCAAGGAGGTCTGGATTACTGAGACCGGCTGGCCCGTCAGCGGTCCCACGGAGAACCAGGCCGTTGCCAACCTCGCCAACGCGAAGACCTACTGGGACCAGGTTGGATGCCCTCTCTTCGGCAAGACCAACACCTGGTGGTACACTCTCCAGGATGCTTACCCTACCACTCCTAGCCCCAGCTTCGGTATCGTTGGCGCCCAGCTGAGCACCACTCCTCTGTTCGACCTGTCCTGCAACGTCACCACCGCTAACAACGTCACCACCGCTAAAAACGCCACCTCTTCCGCTGCTGCTGCTGCTGCTGCTGCTGCTGCCAAGTCCAGTGGTGCCGCTTCCGCTGCTGCTGTTGCTGCTTCCGCTACTTCCGGCGCTGGTGCTGCTGCTGGTGCTTCCGCCGGTGCCTCTGCCATTTGTTCTGGCGCCTCCGCCGTTGCTTCTGGTGCTTCCGAAGCTTCCAAATCTTCCTCCGGCTCCAGCACTGTGAGCCACGCTGCTTCCGTCAGCGGTCATATTGCCACTCCTAGCGCCAATGCCACCTGGACCATCTCCCTGAAGCCCTCTGTTACCAGCACTGCCACCGGATCTGCCGGCTCTGCCAGCGGCTCTGCGGCTGCCCTGTTCACCAGCGGTGCCAGTACCACGACCTCCGGCTCCATGATCGCCGTCATCGGCGCCATCTTCGCCGCTGTCCAGGCTCTGTAAACCGTTTTGATTTCTTGTGAACTTGGATTATATGCCCCTAGGTTACGTGGGTAGTATATGAATGCTCTGTCTTTATATTTGTAGAGATTTCTTCAGTAACAAATTGAGATCTTTTTTTTTCTCAAAATATGTATATTGTATGATTTGTAATACTAGTACGCCATGTCATCTTTTCCGTGAGAGATTAATGACCGTTTTGGGAGGAATATTATGGAATTCATAATCTCTGTGCCTCTAATGCTGATAGAATGCCCAATATAAAGAGCTTAAACAAAAAGTCTTCCGATTGGTATCATATAAACGAAAAAAAAAAAAAAAAAAAA
>JAPVCG010000041.1:982028-997471 GCA_029606305.1 Paecilomyces fulvus
CCTTACTCCAAACTTCATCATGCAAACCATGCAGATCTCGTAGAACAACCACGCGTCTTTCCCTCCCTTCTTCTTCTTCTTCTTCTTTCCATGCCTTCAACCTCTCAGACATAGCATCGACCTGCGCGAAATCTACCAGCTCATCATCGACCGAATGAGCCAGCACAGCGAGTTTCCCCTCTCCCCATGAACCCGTCCCTGAAGCCCGAGCAGGAGACACGACATCCCACACATCCTCGTCTGCTCCAAACGCTCCGGTCAGAAACTCCTCATATGCAGAATACTCTCGATGGGTATCGCGGAGGAGGCGCAGGTCGTAGATTCCTTCGACGCCAACTATGGCTTTGGGGTTGATGATGGTCGCAGCATCCGCATCAGCATCAGCACCAAGATGAATAGGAAGACTCCCCATCACACTCTGAAACGCCAACGTCGCTCCACAACTATGTCCGATCAAAATATACCGATCCCGAAACCCATACTTGGTCTGTAGGAACGCGAGCGCGGAACGCACATCGAGGATGTGATCGGGATGTGTTGCGCATCGGAGTTCCGTGCTCGGTGTAGTGTGTGGATCCTGAGGGAAGTTGGGGTGAGGACTGAGACGGTATTCGATGGATGCGAAGGCTGAGATCTTCTGTGAGAGGGAGGTGTGCAGGAGGATGGATCGTGTGGGGTTGAACGAGGCGGAGGTTATGGTGGGATCGCGCCAGGCGCCGCCGTGGATGTAGCTGAAGGCTGTTAGATTTGGGTTATTGGCTATTTGAGATAGGGTATGCGGTTTGTGGTTTGTAGAATTATTTTTAGGGGGGAGGGAAGTAAAGGTCGTACATTGCCCAGTAGCCTGTATCTGAGTCTGCGGAGGTGGTTTGGGGATTGAGGGAGACGGAGACTGTTTGGAGGATATGCTGCTCTGCGTAGTGGTAGGTAATTGATTCGATGGCGTCTGATGTAGAGGAAGACATCTTGGATGTATTTCTTCCAAAGAGGACTCGAGAGGATGGACTAGTCTTGCTCTATATAGATGCTGAAATATATTGTATTTTCCCTTCTTCCGTCGGAAGCGGACCGTAATCCGGATATGAAGATCGGTGTTTGTGCTATCCCAAGATAGAATTCCACACTGGAGATGAAGCCGACGCTTGTAACTATGGCTAGTTAATGTAAGGAAATTGCTAATTTATCTGTCGCTGCTAGTTATAAGAGGATATTGTTCTGATGGCTGATCTCTAAAATTGCGGGGTAGTACGTCGTGGGACTTGGGAGACAATACGTTAATAGAGAAAACTCCACCACAAATGGCCTCTGTGATACAGATTATCAATAAAAGAATAACGCGTAAATGATTAGTTATGTGATTGCATATGGAGTCGAGATATTATCTGGTCTGGCTGCAGCAGAGATATCGCCTACTTTGGACTATTAATAGAGGGGCATCCGCTTGCTAGGAATGCTCGATATAAGACACGGCCAAAAGGAATAATCTGTATTCAACCCTCACTATTCTATTCTTAAATCCCATAACAGATAGAAAAAGAAAGTCTTAGATTTCTACCTCGATAGAATATGCCGTTCTTAACTGTCAACTGTCAAACTGCTGGGATTTTTATTCTCCTTGGCACGCTAAACTAAATCCAGAACTAGCGCCTGGGAAATTGTTGCAGAATGCCCACACAAACCAGTAGTGAGAGCGACAAGAGCGACAAAGACAGACCACCTCGCCCTCAAGCGTTATCTGGACTGCTGTATCCATCATGGCGGAGTATGTGATGTTCCTACCTCGAAGATAGATATCATACTAACTGTTCGCAGGAAAGAAGTCCCCCTCACCGCCGTCCAGGTGGACGCGCTGGTATGGCCCTCGAAATATCCCCCCTCTCGAATTCGCAAGAGATACTGATACCCCGCGCATAGGTGATCATGAAGATCATCAAGCACAGCTCTCAGACTTTCCCGACGACCGCGACCGGTTCGATCGTCGGTATGGACGTTGATGGTATTTTGGAGGTCACCAACTCCTTTCCTTTCCCGGTCGTTGAGATGCCACCGGAATCGCACTTTGACAACGCCACGCCCAACCCTGCAGCGGCCGCTCCGCGAGCGAAGGCCAACGTCGCCTACCAGAATGAGATGATCCGGATGTTGCGGGAGGTGAACATCGATGCGAACAATGTCGGATGGTACACGAGCGCCAACATGGGCAACTTCGTCAACATGAACGTGATCGAGAACCAGTACTTCTATCAGAAGGAGTTGAATGAGAGGACGGTTGCACTTGTCCACGACGTCAGCCGTAGCTCTCAGGGCAGTCTGAGCCTGCGGGCTTTCCGTCTGTCTCCGCAGTTCATGACTGCCTTCAAGGAGAACAAGTTCACCGCTGAGCAGTATGGCATCCTGTTTCTTTTCTTGTCTGTTTTTTCTACGAGAAGATATGCTCACGATTTTTTGTGCTTTTCGCAGACTCCAGAAGTCGAACTTGACCTACCAGCAGATCTTCGTCGAACTCCCCGTGACCATCCACAACTCTCACCTCCTCACCTCCTTCCTTCACCAGCTGCCTTCTCCTCCGTCCGCGCAGCCTCTGGACTTCCCGCCATCGCTCTCCGCTCTGAAGACTGGACCGCTGGCGTCTTCCACTCTTCTGAGCCCCAACTTCGACAACCTCTCTCTGAGCATCGACCCCTTCTTGGAGAAGAACTGCGACTTGCTCCTGGACAGCATCGAGACCCACCACACCGAGAACAACAACTTCCAGTACTACCAGCGTTCGCTCGCCCGTGAGCAGCAGAAGATTGCCCAGTGGCAGGCGAAGCGCAAGCAGGAGAACGCCAGCCGTGCGGCGCTCAAGCAGCCCCTGCTTCCCGAGGACGAGTGGCAGCGACTGTTCAAGCTGCCTCAGGAGCCGAGCCGGCTGGAGAGCATGCTGAATACCCGACAGGTGGAGCAATACTCGCGCCAGATCGATGGCTTCGTGTCGTCGACGACCGGCAAGATGTTTGCCGTCAAGGGCAACCTGCTTCCTGGCGAGACGGCCAACTGATTGGCCCCCTCGCGGTCTGTTTTCTGTTTTATCTCGACCTGGTGATTTTGTGGGCCTTGCATGACCATATCGGCGTAGGGAGGGAAAATGTGTATCTGGCTATTTAATGTAGAGATGGCCATTTCTCCTGTTTGCTTATTCCACTCACGGGATACGACTCAAGAGCATCATACATGTTCTTTTTCAAACCCTTCTCTCTCTGCTTCTGTTGTACCTCGTAGTTTTCCCCGACTGTTATTCATGATACAGTATATTAAACTAGACCTGAACCCTAAGCCCTAGATTACGGCAAGTTCCGAACATCGGCGCAAAGAAAGTCGGTGACAGCCGCAGTTCGGCCAATCTTTTTTATCAGATCATCAGATAAGATTCGCCGCCAGCGTCATCGTCATTCCTCCCAACTTTCCAGCTCGACATTCTTCTCTTGAACACAAGAGAGATTATATCTCTTCAATATCGCTCAGATGTATAACACTAATACGGATATCTGGATTGTACGTGTCACATCGCTTAACCTGTCTCGTGGTCGCTTGCGTGCCAGAAAAGCGGGATGAAGAGAGATCTTGCTACAGGAAGGAATCTTACTAACGAGCTTTGATTTTCTCTGTCTAGGCTGGAGCTTTTGCAGCATTTACGGTCGATCTGCTTGTTTATCCGCTTGATACACTCAAAACTCGGATTCAATCGCCTCATTATGAGCGGCTTTACAAAATCCCTGCCACCGGGGCGATAAATCGTGCCGCTCTCTTCCGCGGTCTGTATCAGGGGATATGGAGCGTTGTGTTTGCGACGATACCGTCTTGTAAGTTGTCCTTTGGTCGAGTACTAGAAATGCTTTGAGGCCGTTGTTTCGTTTGCTCTTCGTGACCTATCGAGAATACACTTGTTGGAAACAACGAAATTCGACAAAACCCTTGCGAAAGACTGAAGAAGAAAATATACTAACGCAGTCTATAGCCGGCGCCTTCTTCACCACTTACGAAGCAATAAAATCCGCACTTAATGCATCCTCTAAATCTAACACCGACTCTTCCAAAAACATCCTACCCTTTACCCACTCCCTCCCTACCCCCGTTATTCATTCAATCGCATCTTCCTCCGCAGAGCTCGTCTCCTGCTTCATTCTCACGCCCGCTGAGGTACTGAAGCAAAATGCACAGATGGTCGCGACCCGCGGTTCGCACCGTTGGAGCCACAGCACCACGCTCCAGGTCCTGTCCAAGTTCCGGAGCAATCCATTCCGGCTTTGGAGCGGGTACACGGCCCTGGTAGCGCGCAATCTGCCGTTTACAGGCATGCAATTCCCCATGTTCGAATACTTGCGCACGCACATGATCCAATGGAGACGAGAGCGCAAGGGCCAGAACGCGACCTCCAGCGCGAATGATCTGTTGCTTGAGCGTGCGGGGATCACATCCGTCGCGGCTGGATTGGCAGGAAGTGTAGCGGCTGTGATCACGACGCCAATCGACGTGATCAAAACACGTATCATGCTCTCAGCTGGCGACAGCGAGGAGCAGCGGCGCGCATCAGTCCGACAGAGTCGAGGCCGCGGCGCCTGGGCCGTCGGACGACAAGTCTACCTCGAGGAAGGCATGAAGGGCCTCTTCAAGGGCGGTGCCATCCGCGCATGCTGGACAGCCGTGGGACTTGGCCTCTACTTGGGCGCCTACGAAGGTGGCCGATTCTATCTCGAAAACCGCCGGAGGGAAAAAGATATAGCGAGCGGCAAGCTGGGCTTGAAGAGTGAGGAAGGAGAGGCTGTGATTTGATCTCTTTTCTAACCCTAACCTATTTTCAAAGAAGTGCTTTTTTCATGTCCTAACGATGGGGCTGCGGGCCGATATTTATGGTCGGCTTCCCAAATCTTACGATGCTCTTCATGCGGATTTCTCAAAAAGATTGTATAATGTCACATTGGAGCTGGGAGTTTTTCTTTTTCTTTTCTTTTTTCTTTCGGGTGGCCATCTCCTAGAGCATATACTACGGACAACCCATTGTTTATCCCGGGAGCCTGAGTCGAAGAGGAAAAAGTTACATCTGAGCTACGTGGCATCGGGACAAGATCTGTTTATTTGTCAAATCCTAGGGCACAGAAGCAAGGTTTCTAGCTGAAGAAGCATATAGAGTCAAATCTGCTGAATCACCTGCTATTTAGAATGACCTACGCATAGCGTAGTTCAAACTCTCACCGTTCCTATATATCGCTCTATTCTTCAAAGCTCTCTCTCTAAGCTCCTCTGAGCACGTAACGAAATCGTTTATCCGGCGGCATTCGTAGTTTAATTCTAATCAAGGATTCGATATCTTCCTCGAGTGGTGTTGGGAGTAAGGATACAAAAGCGTAGAGCGGCACGTAACTTAGCTCTGGCTATCGACGTAGACTAACTAGAGCATATCCCCTAGAGTATTTGTTGAACAATCCATTTCCAATGCAAAATCATAAGAAAGTAATGTTACACCCGAATAATCTGAATACATCCGCAACATTAGCCGCGAGAATAAGAACACTTAGATATATCAAACAACAGGTAAAAATAAAGTCCTTCTACTGTTCTATTCCCATCTCATCTCAGTAGCATTCGTATTGTCCATAAATCCGAACGCTCCTCTTCCTTTACCAGGACGAATCCGGCCTGTTCGTGAAGCAATCCAGCCCATATCGCCTGGTTGGCGGCCTCGGTCTTGTATCGGAGATTTCGTTCTCTGACATGATGAAGTAGGGGTTTGGAGAGAGGAAGAAATGTAAATAAATGGTTCAAGTGGAAAGAATGATTTACAAAAGAATTGCTAGGTGGAGTCTAGAGATAATTGACTTTCACACTGAAAGGATAACTATAACTACTTGGAGTTATGTATAAATGTTCTCGAGGTAATCATTGGTCGTTCAAAAGGGCGTGGGTGAATGCTTATATCTGTGATTTTTCGATATTGATTCTCAAACTATTGGCAAATTGCAGTGTACATAGGTATTTTATTTCCCCTCCATTTTCAGTCCTTCCTTTTCTTTCTTTTTCCCCAGTATTGTGTATTGCTACTGTAGAAAGCATTACAGCGGGGGCCATAGGTCGTGCTTTACCCGCTAAGCTGGATTTACCCACTTCTATATAAACGTCAATTCAATATTCTTACTAGTTACAGCAGAGAATTAGTAAGAATTCCTGAGAATAAAAAAGAAGACCAGTGGAAGCAGTTTCTCTAACAATTGCATAACATCTAGAATTGTGACGACATATTGATCCATGTGGCTCAGAATGGCAACAGAGCATGATGGCAAAGTGCTGGGGGGTATTATATTATCCTATACAAATCCCACTAAACTAAGCGTTGTCTTAGAAGTCTTCCTAGTATCAAATTAAGTATCTTATTTGGTAAGCATTCCCTTAGTTAACTACTGATAATTGCTCTCCTTTGTCCCTTTTCGACAAAAACTAGCCACGGTATTCTATGTACTTAATGAATATTTATAATTGAAGCTTCTTGCTAAGGTAGTCATTATGGTGTAAATAGGTTTATTGTTATACTCTACTATCTAGGATCTAATATAGTTAAATTATTATACCACAGTGAATATAACAGGCAACTACTATCAGTTTAGCAAATCAGCTTATTTACTTTAACTTGACTTCTACTATCGACAACTATCAATTTAATAGGTTCTCCATTAAGTTTTCATTTATTGGTTAATATGAGAGACTAAGCATACAAAGTCCAAGCCATTGTTCTGAATTTCAGAAGTACAATGGCCCAGGGAGTCACCCTCCCGCTATCCTAAACTGTCCCACCATGACTCATACAGGTATAAGGATCCCATTTAGAGTGGTGTGTGTGATTGCTGAGTGAAGCAATGGCAAATTCCAACCAAAACAAAACAAGAAGCTAGAACCAAAGCCCAGCAAATGAGAGGGTGTTTGGCAGTCAAATTGCTCGCTTGCACATATACTCTCACTCGAAGTAGGTTTTGTGATAAACACCAAAATGCAGGTAGTTCCTGCAGCAGAGAGAAAAAAAAAAAAACATTATAAAAATCACATAAGTACAGGCATCAACATCATAACAATCATTTTGGCGTTAGGCATGAGAATTATTTTCATTTCATCGTGTCAGTCGTAAGAGCGGTCGATACTGCATGTGCTTCCAGGAAGTGGCCCATAGAAAGATGAATCCAAACAAGTGTCGCTATGGATTGATGGAGATCTTCTTCGAACTGCTGCTGATTTCCAGGAATGAAACCCTATAGCATAGTGAATCGCTTGAGCCAGCTTGTTCTTTTCGCTCCGCTGGCGGGAGGTGCATAATAACGGCTGTCATATGCTCTATTCCCACGGTCACGTTCATAGTCACCGCTTCCTGAACTGCTCTTGATACCATCACGCTCTACCCTACGTGTTTCTCGACGTCGAGCACGTCGTTCCGAAAGCTCATCGTCAGTGAGCCCTGGGTATTTGGCGCGCTTCTTGGCCAAACGACGCATTTCTCGACGAGCTTCCTCATCCGATGACAGAGAATGGCCATTTTGAGCATCAACGCCTGGTGGTACGTCGATGACTGTTGCCGTAATTGGAGGTGGTTCAGGAGGGTCTGTCGCTTGAGAATGGACCCAAGACGATGTCTTATCTTTACCACCGGACATGACAGGGTGAAACTGTGCTGCATCTGCTGCGGTCGATTTTCGACGCCTTGATCTGCCACCCTCATCGCCAGATCGATGGGAGCGATGACGTCGTTCTCCAGCATTGTCATCTTGGGAATACCGCTCCTGAACCTTTTCCGGTGCGTAAGAGCGTCGTCGACCAGACTTTGACCGGTATCTGGAGACCCCGTTTACTTCTTCTGCCTCTTGTGTTCGTCTCCGTTCACGTCGTTCTGCCGCTCTGGCTTCGCGAGCCTCCGCTTCCCTAGCTTCCTGCTCCTCTTTGGCACGACGTTCCTCCCGAGCAGCTTTACGGGCCCTCTTCTCTTGACGTCTTCTTTCTTCTTCCCTCTTTTCTTCTTCGCGAGCGCGCTTCTCACGAGCTTCTCTTTCCTCTCGTCTTCGAGCCCGCCGCTCCTCGGCTTCCCTGAGTTCCGAAGCATGTCGTGATGAGCGCTTTACCCCACGTTCAGCTCTTCGCGCCTCTACATATTCACGTTCCGGTGGACCAGCATCGGTAGTGAAGCCTTCCACGTCAGTTTCGGGCCTCATTGACCGTCTCTTTCTCCTTTCCTCATGTCTTATACGTCGCGCTTCCTCTTTTTCGATGTCTGTCATGTGTTTGGCATCATCATCGCGATACGACCGAGATCTGCGACGTGCTGGAGGCTCTGGCCTCGAGGGCTTGCGCAGCGATCCAAACAGAGCCATGAACCCGCCACCTTCTGCCTTTTTGGGTACGTTGCTGGATCGTTTATGGTGTCGCTCTCTTGGCGGCGCCTCCACAAAGGCAAGATCGTCCGGGCCAGAGACTACTTCTGGCCCTTGAGGCGATTGTTCCGCGTCAACCATGACGATATCATCCTGAGGTTCTACATCTCTTGTCCTCGCCTGCAAAATATCAAATGTCAGACTTTCCGGTGAAAATATAGCAGCGTGCGGAGCAGAATGGTAAAAAAAGAAATAGTTAACTCACCTCTCTTCTAGATTTACTTCTGTGTTTACTTGGCCTTGGAGCCTCTTTTGAGGATGCATCTGCGTATTCATCTCCATTTACCATAACGATGTCATCATCGTCTAGGGCATATGGATCAGGGGCTGAAAAGAAAAGGCATGAGAAGGGAGTTCGGACAACATGATGGTTATGGAAGTCTTACCTGATTTTCTTTTTTCTAGCCGCCTACTCGCCTTGTGGGGCTTAGATGAAGTCACCCCCATCAACTTCGCTGCTTTGTCGGATATCTCTGGTCTTTCATCTGGAGGTGGTGACAAGAGTCCAGAGTCATCAATGTCGACAGATTGGCGTCTCGAAGTTGGCTTGGAGGCAGATGGTCGACCAGACTTCGTTCTCGAAGGAGGCGGCGCGCCACCGAGGAGGAAATTGGAGAAACCCATACCACGATTGTGGCGGGAAGACTTTGCTTCTGCCCTCTTTTCTCTGTCGGAGGCGGATGACCTCTCTCCTTCATTCTCCGAGGCCCGGTGTCGCTGACGTCTAGTCGCGTCAGATTTAGACCTAGCCAGAGCGGGTGGGGATCGCTCCTTTGTCCGTGGGATGTCGATGTCTTCCTTAGGTATGCTTTCCTTCTTAGCTGGTTTCTTGGGGGCATCACCCCAGAAGCCCCATGAGGAAGCACCTGCCGTACGCTCCACTCTTGTGCGCTCCCTTTTAGGAGGCTCAGCAGGAGCAGATTCAGGGGGCGGAGTCGGAGGTGCAGCGGCCTCTTCTGGAGCTGGTGCTGGCGGAGCCTCTACAGGGGGAGGTTCGTCCAGAGGAGGAGAAGGTTCTTTCTTGGACTTGGAGCTCTTCTTCGTTTTCTGGGAGATCTGCTCCGGTGCGGGCTCCGGGGCAGGAGGCTCAACAACGCCAGGAGCTTCGTCGTCGTCCGGGCCCTCTGGGAAGCTGCCTGGAATCGACTCGTGCGATGTTTTCTTCTCCTCTACCGGCTCAGGGGCGGAAGGAGGAGTCGCGGTCTCCTTTTTGGACGAAGAACTCTTGGTAGACTTCGACTTGGATAAAGTAGTTGCCTTTTTTGGAGGAGGCTCCACTGCTGACTCGACGGGCGTAGCGGCCTCTTTGGCCTTCTCTTCTTGCTTCTCCTTCTCCTTCTTTTTCTCTTCTTTCTCCTTTGCTTTTTCCTTCACCTTGTCTTTCTTTGCCTGCTCGAGAGCTTTGATGCGTTCGGCGACTGAGAGCTTGCCAGTTGTCTTGGTCTTCGCTGGCGGCGCGGCTGTCGCGGCTGGCTCCTCCGCAGCCGCGGTAGGCGCCTCATCCCCAACATCGATCAGCAGATCATCAGCTTCATTGAGAGCATCACCGGCTTTAGTCTTAGACTTGCTGCCTTTCTTGGGTGCTTCCTTTGTCAGTAGATCGGTTTTAGGTTCGGGTTCCATTTCCAATTCCTTGGGTTCCTCCTCTTCTTTTAACTTGGTCACTTTGGACTTAGTCGTAGTGCTCGTGCCCAGGCTTCCCCAGAAACTCCTAACCGCTTTAGCTGGCGTTTCCGCGACAACTGGCTCTGGTTTAGATTCCTTGACTGCCTCCTTCTCTTTGCTCTTCGTCTTGAGAAGCTTACTGTCGTCGATCTTCGTCTTAGACAGTGTACCCTTTTTAGTGTCTTTTGCCTTTGTGCTGAACGCGGCCCATGGATCATCCTCGGTGATAGGGTCCAGAACAGGAGCCAGCTCTGGCTCCGGTGTGAGGCCTTGAGCGGGAGGAGTAGGCGCGGGAGGTGGAGGCTCTTCCGTAATCTTGCCCTTTTTGCTCTTTTTCTTATCCTTTGCAGTTCCCCAAATTCCCCAAGCATCCTCTTCGGGGGGTTGTTCGATAACGGGTTCAGGGGGAGGTTCTTCGATGACAGGTTCAGGAATAGGTACTGGTTCAGGAGCAAGAACTGGCTCAGGTTCCGCCACAAGCTCAGTTGGAATGGGGATATCCTTTCCTGGTATAGGGAGACCCTTGTCCCTCAACTTCTTTTCTCGTCTCTTTTTTTCTTTGCCAGACAAATTGGCCCAATTTTCATACAGCGGATCCTGGGCCACAGCAGGTTCGGGTTCCGGCTCCGGCTCTGGCTCGGGCTCGGGTTCGTGTTGCGGTTCAGGTTCGGGTGCTGGCTCTGGCTCTGGATCTGCAGCTTTACCTTTCTTTCCCTTTTTCTCTTTCTTCACAGCGCCCCAGATACCCCAGCCATCTGTTGCAACAGGCTCCGGGGCTGGTGGTGGCGGTGGTGGTGCTGCCTCTGCCACTTCTGCGGAACCTTTCTTCTTATCCTTCTTCTTCGTCGAAATCCCCCAGCCGCCCCAGTTGTCTTCTGCAGTATCCTTGATTTCAGCCGCTGCTGCTAGTGGTTCAGGTGCTGGCACAGAGTCTTCAAAGGCATTCTTCTTATCTTTCTTCTCCTTGTATGTCTCAAAAGCTGCCCATGCATTGTCATTGGACGTCTCTTCCTTGGACTCAGTAACTGGTGGTTCTTCCACCTTTAGGAGGCCCTTCTTGGCCTTTTTCTTATCCTTCTTAGATAAAGATGTACCCCAGATACTAACGACAATGGGTTCTGGTTGCGGAGGAGGGGGTTCTTCAACCTTGGGGGGCGCTTCAGACTCGGGTTCAGGTTCAGGAGGAGGCGGACTTGGTTCGGCGGCTGCATTTTTCCCCTTCTTTTTCTTGTCTTTTTTCGAAGTTGAGGCCCAGCCCCAGTCATCGTTATTCTCCTCTACTTTGGGTTCAGGGACAGGTTCAGGTTCAGGTTCCTTGCCCTTTCTCTTTTTCTTCTCTTTCTTACTAGTCGCTGTTGCCCAGACGTCCACGGTCGGTTCAGGTTCTGCTGGAGCAGGGGGTGGATCTGGCTCTTTCGGGGGATCAGGCTCCATCGGTGGTTCTTCCGTCTTGCCCTTCTTTTTCTTATCTTTCTTCCCCCATACTGCCCAGACATCGTCATTTGCAGGCTCAGGCTCTGCTGGCTCTTTCAGAGGCTCCTCAGTGGCTTCCTTTCCCTTCTTCTTGTCTTTCTTGCTGCTCACAGTGGCAAATCCCCAATCCTCGTCTTCGGCTTTTTTATCCTCAGAAGCGGCATTGTTGTTTCCAAGGTCGCCGAAGTCGAATGCATTCTTAGTATCTTTTTTACCTGAGCCCAATGACCAGGGGTTGTCATTCTTGTTTTCGGCACCCCCTTTTCCCTTGGATCCGTTGTCGGCATCAAGGGAGCCAAAGCCCAATTTGTTCCCCGTGGACCAGTCTTTACCCCAGCCGCCAAAACCGAATCCAGGCCCTGAGATCTTCCCACCCGGTGCATCGAAACTCAGATCCAGCTGAGGCGTATTATCATCCAGGCTGATATCCTGAAACGAATTTGAAGGCGGGTCTGCTGCCGGAGCAGACGTCGGCTCTGCCTACGGTGAAGATCAATATAGCTCTTCGTAGCTTGTCTCTGACGAGATCTTACCTTTCCTTTCTTCTTCTTCTTCTTTTTGCCAGCTGTAGTGACACCGGCCCATACATCATCGGCGTTTGCCTCGACATCATCGGCCCAGCTGAGATTATTGGCTGCGGAGGCGGCAGCAGCGGCTTCGGCTGCTTTCTTCTCTTCTTCTTCTTCTTCTTCTTCCTTTGCTCTCTTTTCCTCTTCTTCCTTAGCTTTTCGCTCTTCCTCCTCTTTCCTCTTTTTTTCTTCCTCTTCTTTCCTCTTTTTTTCTTCCTCTTCTTCGGCTTTCTTTTTCTTCTTGCTACCTGCCGCAGCCCAATCAGCCCAATCATCGCCGCCTCCGTCGCCGCCTCCACCACCTCCATCATCACCGCCGCCATTATTGCCGTCTCCGGCTGCCCCATCACCAGAATTAGCATCTCCGCCATCCTGGCCTTCATTATTCGCTTTATTATCGCCTTCATTATCCGAGCTAGGCGATTTGTTCTGCTGTACCTTCTCGACAGCCTGCTTCTTCTTCTTATTCTTTCCATGCTGTCGAAGACCATGAGGCTGCCCGAAATCTATTGACATACTGGCAGCGTGTCCCTCAGAAGAACGCGACTTATGATCTCGAGGTTTATGGGGAGGTGCTGACCCCGCTGTGCACACTTTCGCACGGGCTAGAACGGGGACTGTGGAATACTCCGGAGGCAGATCGCTAATGGCTTCCTCGTAAGATGGAGGCGCCGAACCATGATGTGTAGGCTCCGCTCCCGTCAATATCATTTCTGATAGCAAAGTAGTGACCTTGAGCGAGTTAAGACCTGAAAAGAGATTTGTAACAAACCCCTGGTTCCGTCAGTATTATGTAGTCAGGGAGCGCAGAGCATTAACAGCCGGGTCTGCGTAGCACAGTAAGACCGTCTAGAGAAAATTAAAAACGTAAAGTACGTACCATGCCGGTGGCGGGCATACAGGTGGATCGGGGCGTTCCGATCTCACGCACTTCGCAATGCGACCAGGCATGCTGAAGGGTCTTTCCCAATTCTTGCTTCTTTCCCTCCACTGCTCCCCATTGTCTCACGTCGCTGTAGTCCTTATCCACGCAGATAGCGAGGGTAGTCGGTTGTGACGATGCATAAAGTCGTGATGTATTGCGAAGGTCTAAGCTCTGCAGTCGCGCTGCAGACTCGGATTCCATACTGCTGAGAGATACCGGGACTCGAGCACTGGCGTCCAGGCGGCGAGGACACTCATCGATGGCGGCGGTGCGTCTTCAATCAATGTAAATCATACGTCTAAGCGGCGCGGTGAACGAAACTGCGGTTATACTCCGTACAAACCCGGACGATAGCGAGATCCCCTGCAAACCTCCCGCTTGACGGAGTCGTGAGTCAGCCGGTTTAAACGTTTTCAAGCGCGGTGAGTATTGCTGAAAAGGATTGACTCAGGGGCTGGAGGTTCTGCGCGTACAAATGCGATCATAGGACATCTAATAAGGGAGGGTAGGGACAAGGCAAGGGTATACGAGGCCTGTGACCATGAAGAATCTCAAAGCGGCTGGAATAATTTGCAAGGAGAATTACCAGAGTTAGTGAGATCGTCTTCAATATATTGGTGGTAAACAGTAATAATTGGCAAACTCTGAGGGATCGTCTGCACTGGAATTTGTTTCCAGTGCACGATTCCAAGAATGACAAAGTCTTTGAACTCTTTGTTCTGATCTCCAACACCCTCTTACCTGACAGGTCCGCGAGCTAGCGGTATCCAAACCAGTATCCAGCACCAGTAAGGGGTGGCTGGGAAACTTGGGGCCAAAAGGTGTGGACGCCGATAGTGTGGGTGGGACGCAAACTGCGATTGGGGATCACGCAGGCACAAGCCACTCACAGAAGAAGCTCCTTTGGTGTTTGGCAACCAGGTCCGTCTCTGGCGCGGAAATTGTGGTGTTTTCCCTCGTGTATCACGTTTATCAGAAGGGGGGTCGGGAAGCGTATCGATAGGAACTATTGCAGATCGCGAACTGGGTTCCCGCAACCTAAGCCGGGTGTCAGAATCGTCGCTTTGTTTACCTGGACGGTTATGATGATCTTTCGAGCCCCCAGGTCAGATCGCTGGTAAGCATTCCGTTCCGCACGCCAGGTGGGGGTGACTTTGGAGAAGACGGAGGAGAGCTAAAGTAACCTAGAGGTCTTTCCCTTCCGCCGTTCTTGTTCAAAAGAGGGGTTGATATCAGATGGAACAATGGGGAAGATCAAGGTCCGGAGACGAAGACTAAAGGCTTTCATAAGAAAGGAGGCAACGAGCAAAACTCACGCAGACCGTGACGGTTGACAGATCGATTATATGCAGCTTTTTCTGAGCGGCTTCTCCGCGACTTCGTCTTAGAACAGCCTCCTGGGGTGAGAGTCAGGATCGAAGGATCTCAATCAATTTCTCCTCTCCATAGTTTAGGCGGTCCGATAGGTTAGCTGTCTCTACCCTGTCCTCACCGCGTCGACGAATGCGTCTATAGAACGACCATTCTTTGACTCTAACGGCGACCTGGTCATTCTGTTGGAGGAAGCGGCCTTGCAACCATCCAACTGGTTGGCTTGCCTTGCCATAACCCTGCGTTCTCAAGTCGACTAGCAGGGCGTTCTCACTGGGCATGCGAGAAATGGTGGTGGCCAGTCGGGCGCCAGTCGCGGAGCCCATCTTGGCTCGCCGCGTATCAAAAGACAATGCTGTTGTAGTTCTTCTCCCGACCCGCTGTTCGATCTACCCTCACGAGGCGCATTACAATTCCGGGCGCAATTATTGTTGAGACCACGCCTAAGCAGTTAGCACTTTCTAAATGAAGCGGGCCAATGGATGGATCTGACCAAGCCTACGTCATGATGGACTCTGTAGATGGAACTCTTGGGAAGACATGCTGGGAAGAACGACGGCACCAAGGGACCACAGAGCCCCGACTTCTGATATCTGCATAGGTGTGCAATAGGAAGCTGTGTGTTTACTGCATGAGACGGAACAGACATGAGAACTCTAGAGTAGGAACTTGAGTTTGACGTGGAATCATTGGCGCCTTCCCTCTTTTCATACTTCCAAATTGTGCTTTTGCAGCATTGCCAATTTCTCTGAAGGATCTCCTTGTCGAGATGGAATTGATGCCTTTTGTGATTATTAGGATATCATGATCAAAATGACTCTCATGAGTCTCGAACTCCATTTTTTTTTTACGCACTTTCCTCAGTTGGACGGTCCATCGTCCACCCTCCGAGGAACGAACCTCCAATCATCCCCACGAACCTCTACCTCTCGTCTACGCTCAAAGGCTTCACCCGTCTTTTTTTTTTTTTTTTTTTTTTTTTTTTTTTTTTTTTCC
>JAPVCG010000041.1:997541-1150148 GCA_029606305.1 Paecilomyces fulvus
CTAATTCCCGTATTTACTGCTTAATATTCAGTGAACGGAAACCCCGCTTGACCTGCCTATGCTGCCCGCATTGAAAATGGCTCACTTCACGCCTGCCTTTGGGCATATCTGGACCACCGCCACGAGGCTCCTTTTGCCAGCTGGCTTGCCTTGGTCATACTATTTCTGTCGCAGAAGTGGAGTTGACTACTGCGTACAACATCCACAACGCCTAGCTTGATGCCCCTCTTCGAGAAACTCCGACCCTCACGAACAACTCATCAATCAGCAGAAAAGGAATTCTGCGTTCCTGATTCGGATATAGTGCGGTCTAGACAAGACTATAACCCCGGAGAAATCGCAATTACTTCCCCCAAAAGGAGAATCATCGCTATCCGCGCGTACACGGTGCAGATGTTGTGGTCGTCCGTGGCCGCCATCCGCGCCAAGGACTTGAACGATATCGAGTTCCCTCGAAAGAGGAGAGGATGAAGGATTATCGGAAAACAAAAGAAACGACCCCACCGCCTCCACAAGAAGGGAAAAAGAAATTTCATGTCTTCAATTATTATTATGTGCAGGCACCAATGCAGATACAAGCCGCCGCTCGTGCGTGACATCTGTATGTTTGCCGCCAGCGGGTCCGATTTTTCTTCACCGCTACATTGTTAGTTCTCGAGATTTAAGCAAGGTTGCGGGTTTGCCCGTTCGGTTGTGAGGAAGAATGTGAGAGAATGAGAATTTAACTTTCTACGCATTGGTGGTCGATTTTCTTTTTTCTTTATGTCGGCAGATCAAGATCTTGTTTTTGAAAGATCGGACGAACGCTTAGGTCACAGAGCGGCTCGACCGTCTATCTTCCGTGTAATCAACGATCCAAGTTTGCTACCTACGAGACTGGATGATAGCCTTCAATCACTAATGACTATAAACGGAGTGAACACGGCCGTACTCGCGCTAGATAACCTGCCAGCAAGGGATATTTCCCTAGACATACCTCCTTCGCTGATTTGCGACACGCAATAAGATACTAGACTGGATAGCTTCGCCGTAACAGTGCCGGGAAATGAGTGGAATTCAGTTCCGGAGAGGAAGTATGCCACAGGGATTTTCCAGGCTAATCGAAGCATAGGAGAGTCGAGCACGATGCGTCCGATAAAACATGCTTCCCGTACTCCGTACAGCATACAATGGATAAAGGCAAGAAGTTCCTGTTGCAGTCATAATTGCCATCACTAAAGCTGAAGCATTCATTATGGTATCGTTGAACAGAGAGGAGCCTCTTGTTTGACGAGCAAAGAAAAAGGGGTGGAGATTGGAACCAGTACAGCAACATGCCACCGACAGAGTTGAAGTAAATAAAGAGACGGTAAAGAGACCAGACGTATGGGATACGATAATCATACATAGGAAACAGGTCCTCCACCAGGTTTTTTTTTTTTTTTTTTTTCTTTTTTTTTGCCCTTGGCCTGCATCAGTGATCACCCAACCCCAACACCGACGTCCAAACACTTCGTATCAACGAGGACTAATGACGGGGGTCCATCTATCACCTTAGGAAGACTTCTCCGACTCACTGCCCTTCTTGTTAGATGTAGGTGGCTCTTCACCATAGACCTCTCTGTACTCGCGTCGGTATCGCTCCAGGTCCTCCTCATAGAGTTGATAGTATTTCTATAGTTGCCATTGTCAGTATAGGAAATTTAGAACTGTGTAGTTCGTCCAAGCACTGCTGTCGACGAGTTACTCGTGTACGTACCTTCTTCTCAGACTCCGTCAGACCCTTCCACTCCTCCACGGCACGGGCAGCAGCGTCCTGCATGGACATATGTCTGAAGTCACCACTCTCGTGGCGCTCCTTGAGGAACAAAGGATAAGCACTGGTAGGTCTCTTGACCAATCTCTCGTCTTGGATCTGACGATACTTGCGTGCCTTGTCGCCTAGCAGATGGTTAAGTCTCTTCCGGGCGGCGTTGGCTTCCTTGATCTGAAGAGGAGTATAGGACTTGAGCCATGCATCGTAGGCAGCTGCATTCTCTGCCTTGTTAGACTCCGCAACTTGAGCAAAACGCTAGAATATGTCACCCATTAGCACTGACTTCCCGACTGTTGATGTCTAGAATGATTACTAACCTCCATCTCAGAGGACGACAGGCCCTTGATATGCTCAACCACGTCCTTGAAATGTTCGTTCGGGGACTTGCCCTCTTCCTTAGGAACAGAGGTGATCCTTTCCTTGAAAGCCGCTAAGTATGCTGACTGGGGCAGTTTCTTCGGTGGCTGCAATACGGCAGCCTTGAGCTGCTTGATCTCTTCCTTTATGGCCTTGGCCTTCTTCGCTTCCTTCTGGGCGTCCTTCTCCTCGGGAGTCAATGTCTTCTTTTCTGAGCTAGCGCTCTTCTTTGCGGGCTTTTTCTTGCTTCCACCCTTCCCTTTCTTGCTTCCACCTTTCCCTTTCTTGCTGCTGGTTGTCGACGCCTTGGCTCTTCCAGTATGCGCTTTGGGACGACCGGCGGTCGCATAGGAATTGACTTGGATCTGGGATAAGATGCTTCGAACTGGGCCAGTGGGAGCTGAACGCTTCGAAGAAAGGCCATTGGCTGCTAGGCTGACGCGCCTGACATGACAAGAGACCAGGGACACGCGAGTGGACAACGGCAGTGTTTCCCTCAGACTGAATTGACGGACAATGCACCGCCCATGGCGGGCTAGTATGAAAGGCATCGCGTGGAGTCAATGCTGTTTTACAAGATGGGTGACAAAGGAAGCGGGGAAGGATGGGGGGAGACTGAGCAGCGGAGGCTGATCGAGTTATCCTACGTATCCGGCCCAGCTCCATATGAGACAAGGAGGTTTGAGTCGCGCCCGTTTCGTTTGGCTTGTGCCGAAAATGGAAATGAACTATCACGTGACTTTGAGCTCCGGGGATACGGTCACGTGAGAAGATCTCCGAGCGGTTCTGATGTTCGTCTATCGCCGCCGTCGCAGCATCTCAACGTCGCCAGTCAAACCAACCTAACTCGTCGTGTGTGAGAGAGAGAAAGAGACGAGATTGCCCCCAGTTGGCACAATCAATGGACGTGGACTGACTCGCTTTGTCGTTTGACCCGCGTCTCTACCGTCTCTTGAGTTTCATCAGTAACACTCACTCATCGTTGGCCTGCAACAATGGCTCGCCACGGGGATACTCGCTCACCATCACCTGTAGGCAGCACATACTCCTCCTCCAAACGGAGCCGCAGAGAGGATGATCGATACGACAGAAGTCGACGAGATGATGGAAGGAGCTACCGCCGATCGCGGAGCCCGGATGTACGTCAAATACCATCTGCGACTCGATGCGCTCGTTTTACTGATAGTAGCTTGCTACAGAGGCGATACCGCGACCGCGAAAGGGACCGTGATTCATACCGCAGACGAGATCGTTCCTTAGATCGACGCGATGATCACCGCGATGAAGATTCCTACAGACCGAGCAGAAGAGAACGTTCGAGAGAGCGACGCCGCTCGAGAGACCGAGACGACGATCGGGATTACCGTCGGAGGAGTCGCGATAGGGATTATCGAAGCAGGCGAGATGACTCCCGCGATCGGGCTCGGAAGCGGAGAGACGATTCTACTGACTCGAAGCGCAAGCATAGACGGGACGATAGCAGGGAACGTGCTTCGCCCAGGGATTCACGCGCGAGATCTCGCGAGGTCAGTAATCGCCCGATAGTCCCTGCTGACGGTGCTGTTACTGACAGTCGTGTACAGACTTCTAAGCCAGTCACGCCAGCTCCCGCCATTCAGACAGATGAAGAGAAAAAGGCCGAACGGCTAGCGAGACTCGAAGCCTGGAAACAGAAGCAAGCAGCGGAGAAGGAGCGGAAGCAGCGAGAACTAGCTGCATCGGGCGGTGCACGGAGCATCTTGGAAGAAATTGACAAGAAGTCTGGGTTATCACCCGCTGTTAGTTCTCCCCAGTCACCAGCTACACCAGGTAGTGATGCTCTTCCGGCTCCTTATGCTGGCAAATTTGACCCGAAGGTGATCGCAAAGAAAGCTACCGTCAGCTCTACTGGGCCATCCCCACTCGGAAATGACATTGCTCTTCCTGCGCCTGCCAAGGCCTCTGCACCCTCAACGAATGGTGGGATCAAGACTAACCAGCCCTCAAGAGATGCCAGCAAATCTTGTAAGTCGCTTCCTTCTCCTCATGCCTGTACATTGGCTAATTATTTCCGTCCAGCTCTTCCATTGAAGGCGAAGGGCAATCTGAATGGCTTTGGATTGGTAGCTAAACCTGTCGCGGATGCCGAGAAATCATCTACGACGCGAACACTAGGCTTTGGCGAAGAAGAGTCTACGCGGAAGAAATTGGAGAAACTTCCAACACCGCCACTAGAGGATTCCACTAATGCTGCTGTCGCTGAAGAAGAAGATGATGATGTTGACATGCAGGATGGTGGCACAGAAGAGGAGAATGCGGCTGCTGCCCGAGCTGCTGCAGAAAAACGAGAGGAACGATTACAAGCTCAAAATCTAGCTTACCAGTCCCAGGCCGCTGCGCAGACAAATGTCGACGTGGAGATGGCCGACGCTTCCAATCAAGCTGCCAAGGCCGAGGAAGAGGAAGAGATTGACCCGCTAGATGCTTTCATGTCGGGTCTTACAGAGTCTGCCCCGAAGAAGCCAGTGGCCAGGTTCTCAAAAAAGAAACAGGAACCAGAAGCCATATTTGGTGACGAGGATGATGTGGACATGAGCGCTGTTGGCGAGGGCGATGCTGAAGATTTCCTTGCCATTGCAAACAAGACTAGAAAGAAGAAAGACATCCCTACCGTCGATCATGCAAAGATGAATTATGAACCCATCCGAAAGAGTTTCTACACCGAGCCAGTTGATCTGGCAGAGATGACTGAGGAGGAGGTGGCGAGTCTCAGACTCGAACTCGACGGCATCAAGGTCCGTGGTGTCAACGTGCCGAAACCTGTCCAGAAATGGTCACAGTGTGGGCTGGGAGTACAAACGTTGGATGTCATTCGTAAGCTTGGCTACGAAAATCCTACATCTATCCAGTCTCAGGCTATCCCTGCTATCATGTCAGGGCGGGATGTCATTGGTGTGGCAAAGACTGGTTCTGGAAAGACGATTGCCTTCCTGATTCCCATGTTCCGCCATATCAAAGACCAGAGACCTCTTGAAAATATGGAGGGGCCCATTGCTCTGATCATGACCCCGACCCGCGAGCTCGCCACTCAGATCCACAAGGACTGCAAGCCGTTCCTGAAGGCTCTCAATCTTCGAGCTGTCTGCGCCTACGGCGGTGCTCCAATCAAGGATCAGATTGCCGAATTGAAGCGTGGTGCAGAGATCGTTGTTTGTACTCCAGGACGAATGATTGATCTTCTCGCTGCCAATGCGGGCCGGGTCACTAATCTGCGCCGAGTCACGTATGTCGTGCTTGACGAAGCCGATCGGATGTTCGACATGGGCTTCGAACCCCAGGTTATGAAAATCATGGCTAACATCCGGCCAGACCGACAGACGGTCCTCTTTTCGGCCACCTTCCCTCGCAACATGGAGGCCCTGGCGAGAAAAACGCTGACCAAGCCAGTCGAGATCGTCGTCGGTGGCAGAAGTGTGGTTGCGCCCGAGATTACACAGATTGTGGAGGTTCGGAGTGAAGAAACAAAATTCGTGCGCTTGCTCGAGCTTTTAGGCAACCTCTACGATGATCCCGCCAACGAGGATGCTAGAGCTTTGATCTTTGTGGACCGCCAGGAAGCTGCAGATAGTCTCCTGAGAGATCTGATGCGTAAAGGTTATCCCTGCATGTCTATCCATGGTGGAAAAGACCAGATCGATCGTGACTCTACTATCGATGACTTCAAAGCCGGAGTCTTCCCGGTGCTGATTGCCACATCTGTGGCTGCTCGTGGTCTAGATGTCAAACAGCTCAAGCTCGTAGTCAATTACGATGCCCCCAACCATCTCGAAGACTATGTTCACCGAGCAGGCCGCACTGGACGTGCCGGTAACACCGGTACGGCCGTTACGTTTTTGACCGAGGAGCAAGAACGCTACTCAGTTGATATCGCCAAGGCCTTGAAACAGAGCGGCCAGCCAGTTCCTGAGCCTGTACAGAAGCTGGTAGACGCCTTCATGGAGAAGGTCAAGGCAGGCAAAGAGAAGGCCAGCGGTTCTGGCTTCGGTGGTAAAGGTCTTGAGCGACTAGACCAAGAACGAGATGCGGCCCGTAACCGAGAACGGAAGACCTACAAGACTGGCGAAGAAGGCGAAGAGGACGAGAAGGAGGAGAAGACCGACAAGGGCGAGGATATCTTCGCTAAGGCTGCGTCAGGTGTGCAGGCCGCTGCCGCTCCGGTACCAGGTGTTCCTAAGGGTATCGATTTGGACGGCAAGATCACGGTCCACAAGACAGAGAAGGCAACCCCTGGCACATCGACAAACCCGCTGGACAAGGTCGGTTCTGCTGTCGCGGATATCCACGCTCGTCTGAACCGCGCCGGTGTGATGAGGTCTGGAGTCCCTATTGATAACAAAGGTCCCGATGCTGGCGCCTTCCATGCTACGCTTGAGATCAATGACTTTCCTCGTAAGTTCCCTACCTCTAGAAACACACTCCCTAGAACCCAACCCTATCATCCGGTTTTTGAAATCATTAAAGAAACCTTTGCTAACCATAGATTCTTCGAACAGAGAAAGCTCGTTGGGCCGTCACCAATCGTACCAATGTCGCCAAGATCCTCGAAGCCACCGGCACCTCTATCACCACCAAGGGAAGTTTCTACCCTCCTGGAAAGGAACCTGGCCCTGGCGAAAACCCCAAATTGTACATCCTTGTTGAAGGAGACACGGAATTGGTCGTCACGAATGCCATGCGCGAGCTTATGCGTTTGCTGAAGGAGGGAACTCTCGCAGCGGCCGATAGTGAAGCCCGCGCGCCGGTCAGTGGCAGGTACAATGTCGTTTAAACTGCTGGCCAGGTTCAAAGATCGAGGTTCATGGCTTGTTCGTCAGTTGAAAGATATCCTAGTTTCTGTGCATACTTTCTTTTCGACATGTTTATATGAGACAGGCGGCCAAGGATCTTGTTTTGCTTTTCCCGTCCGCTTTGTTCGATGCATATGGTACGATGGCGTGGGGCGTTACTTTCGATTCAATAATGACATGTAATGGTGAAAGTAGTTTATAGATGGAATCGGAAAGAGATCTTACTTCCATTTTCTCAAGCGATCCTAATAGTAAATCCCTCCTGTCAGAAAATGGTATTTTTGGTATTAGTATGTAATTTATTATGTTTGTTTAGCTAGTCTTTTATAGTTAGTGGATTCAGCCTCACATGCACATAAATTCATGTCTGGTCTGAATTCCCATAGAAAATCATACACATTTGCAACAGTGTGCCAATCTAGTCAAGTCTGACCCTGACATGCACTGATTTCAGTTGTAATCTGAATACAAGATTACCCGAAATCTGACACCTCCTTTGTCTGAATTCTAGACACTGGCTAGCTGTAATATATATCGACCATAGTTCTCAGGAATATATATATACTCGGCTACATATTACGTGGAAAACATCAAAAACCTCGACCAACATGAAGTCATCTCTTCATCTCACTCATATAAGATAAAAGATGCAACATTCTAGCCATTGGACCTGTTTTTCTTTCTCGTGAGTGATCTAATAGTCCTAATGGAGTTTCGCTCCGGAGTCGAGGATGCTAGTTATCTGGAACTGTTATAAGTCGAAATAAAAGTCCGATAAGATAAGATAAGATAATTGTAAAATTTAAATGATACATTTTCTCAATCTTGACAAAAGATGCTATGTTTCATCATGCTTGGTTTGAATCTAAAATAAATAATGTTGATACTACCATGCGATGATTGCGGAGCATGTGATATCGAGAGTTTGCCACCAAGATCCTTCAATGCTTCCAGATGCAAGAAAACAGTATGTGAGAAAAATGAAATACAGGCTGGAATGCAACGATAAAGAGGACAGAACGCCACCTGGTCTAACTATGCGAAGAAAAGAAAGATTGGGCTAGAATCTGCCGAGGAAACGCCAGCTAAACCCCAAAGTATCAAAGAATTATTGAACACAGGATATGAAGGGTATTCCACAACATGAGGAAAGAAACTGAAAAAAAGTACATGATCATCGTTCGTCGGGGGACTTGTGATCCCTGCCTAGAAGCCCGACGTCAACTACTCCCACCTCCGGGCATGGGCGGCATGATCTGCATCTCGTGCAGCCCTCTCAGCGCGACTGGCTTCATTCAGAGTCTGTGAATGCGTCTGAGCCTTCTGCGCAGCTAGCTGAGATCCCAACTTCCCTTTGTTCGAGGCATTAGCTTGTGCTTCGGCTCGTTTCTGGGGAACACGGGTAAACGTCAGCAATGATGCTCATTATGGGACGAAAACAGTAGATGTAGAGTTGTACTTACCTGCGCAGCCAAAGCAGCTTTGCTCCGAGCATCATCTGCATCAGTGGATGCTCCACCGTTCGCACCTCCAAGTGTCCGACCAGGTCCTGATGAGCTGGCCTTCCCCGGGAGCGGGGCGCGGGGGGCACTGGTAGCCGGCGGCGCGGAGGACCCTAGGACACGACCGGGTTGGGAGAAAACATCGGGTTTGTTGGCGGAGCGAGAGCAGATATTGCCCATTGTGTTGATAGTGGGGACGGGATCAAGCAGACAGGTAGACTGTATCCCTAGGTGTTTTGTCTCAGATACGTGAGGAAGGGAAACAGTGGTTGAGTTGAGCAGGGTGTCTTAAGGACTAACCTATCTCTTGAGACGAAGTTATCCGCCAAGCACGACTAGCTGTCAGGATGCGATAGTTCCAGAATTGGTCTTTCTGGTCCTTATTCCGGGTTCTAAGATATCGAGAGCAACACTGAGTCCAAGTAAATCGGGTCTTTGCTGAGAAACTGGGTTCGTTATCAGACGAGTTCCGTAGATATAGGACAGGATGACGACGATCCGGTGGCTCTGCGGGTAATAGAAGATGGCCCAACGCGGCGGTGCACTGTGTTCCTGGACCCCGCATACTGGGGATTTGCTCTACATATTCTTCAGCCTCTGAGATGACTGTAATATTTTGTGTAGTATATCATGGGGCTTTTGCTCCCAATGATCCTTATGTGGGTAAGTCATCTGTGTGCATACGCGTCTAGGCAATCAAGAAGAACAGCAAGCGGTAGTTAACCAATGGTAGACTGACTAACAGAAAATCCAAAAGAGACTTCGGTCATACTATGTACGACTAGATTTGGAACGAAAATAAAAAAAAAAAAACAAAAAAAGAAGATGCCTCTGACCAGGATCGAACTGGTGACCTCGAGATCGCTCGCCGAAGTTGCCTTCAGTGTCATATTGGAATATGAGACTCACGTGATAACCAACTACTCCACAGAGGCTTCTTATTGGATGGCAGTCTGAAGCGATACCAACTCCGGATTTGTGCCTGAGTCGGGGTTTAGGGCAGGGTCAGAGAGGTCGATGACGCCCACCGGGCCCCCTCTTGTTCCTGATCTTCGTGTGCGTTTCATTGAAATCAGACCCCCCAACCATGCACGATGCATCCTTTCAGGGTCCTTTCTTCATTTTACTACCGGGGTCGAGAAGAGGCGGTTGCTGAAGGGGTTTACACTAGAGGGTATTACTATCAGCGAGCGATCATTCGCGGAAGGGCGCGGACAGTTGACGGCATTGGCCTCGAGAGCTAAAAGTTGCTTAACCACCAAGGTCCTCGATCTCTCGCTGCTTCTCCGCGCCGCACCCAGGGTCCTCACCAGGTCCCTCCGGCTGCTGGGGAGATTCTCTTGCGTGCTGGAGTTGTTCTGGTCCCCTCTACGATCGTCCTATTTTCCCCCTCCCCCTCTTCCAAGCTCCAAAGGTCCTCTGCATTCTTGCATGCTCAGAGAGGGCGGTCCATAGTCTGTCGCAGTCATTGCCTTCTCTCCGGATTGATATCTCTTGTTCGCCGAAAGATCGTTGTGAGCCTGAGGAACGAATTGAATGGGTGCGTGGGTGAGATTGGACTGTGCGCACGTTCATTGCGGAAGAGTTGCTGACACAGGGGAAGGTCTTGATCAGGTCCGCAATCTCCATACTGCCTCTAATCTTCAGCCTCAACGCCCCGACACCCATTGCAACGACGAGTATATTCCCCAAAGTCCCTGCTTTCACTGGGGACCGACCGTCGAGTACGACAACGGTGTGGTTTAGGAGGAAAGAAACAGTGACAACCTCCCTCTACGAGGGGGGCAGTATCCTCAATGTCTTTTGAGGTGAGCGAAGACGACTTCTGCCTCGAGTGTCACTGGGAAGCATTTCAGATGACGGGGAAAAATCCCCTCCTGTCGGCCGGACATGACTCTCAATCGCAGTGGTGCTGCCCCTCGGGTGAAGCACCTGACTCGCTCGATTGTACGATTGACGAGGCCTGCTGTGATGTGGATCACTGTTCCATCACCTGCGACTCTGTGTGCGATGGTTTCATAGACTGCGATAATTCAACTGTCTGCTCTGAGTCTCATTGCGAGGATCAGAATTGCGGAAGTACCGGTCCAGCATGCTTCGACGAGCACTGTTTTGGCGACTCCCACGAGGGCCAGAGCTTAGAAGCTCTGCTAGGCCAGGATATACAGTTGAACTGGGACACCGCTGGATTCTTGCCCTCAACGTCAGCAGCTGAAAACGAAGGCCCCCAGACACAGAGGCAAGAGGACTCTTTTCCCCACAATGCTGTCGATTTTCGTTCCGCGGACGAGCTTTTCTCTTCTCTTTCGACCCCTGCCAACAATGCGCAGCATCTTGATTCTTGTCACGGTTCCTGCCAGGCTCCATCCAAAGAGTCTACTGTAAGCTTACCGAGTCCATCGTACTCAAGCCAGAGCGATCTGGCAAGCTTGGGGACGAGTGACATGTTAAGTATCGGCCACGGCTACCTCAGCTGTGGCCATCACATCCACGGAGTGCATCCTTTCCTCCAGGATGGTAATCTGGACAAGTTGATTGGCTTTCCGTCTTCAGCGGCTACCCCTTGTTCCAACGCAGCTCACCAGCACCTGGGGGATTGCCTAAGGACTCCCGCAGATATTGGTGCGCATGGTTTCCATAGAGTGTGTCGTTCACATGGCCATCGTCATGTCCACTCACATCCATATGTGGTATACAACCGCCACCACAGATCGAGTGTGAGTTCTCACTTAATGTCAAGTCCGGCGGACACACCACCGCCGTTGGAAGGGGGCCTTTCCTCAGGTTTGGCAAGCCCTACTTTCCCTACTGATGACCATGAATCCCATACTTGCAAATGGACTTTCAATCGCGATGGGATGCAAGTTGTATGTGGTGCCAGCTTTGCAGATGCCGGTGCGTTGCAAGAGCACCTGGTCTCGAAGCACATGGGTATGATGGATGGCAGTAAAGGGCACGGCTATTACTGTTGCTGGGAGGGATGTCATCGACCAGACGAACCCTTTTCGCAGAAGTCGAAATTGCAGGGTCACTTTTTAACTCACAGTAACTGTATGATTCTTCGAATTCCCAGTTATGACCAGTCCCTCCCGTGAGTGGTGCTAACAATTATCTTTGAACAGATAAAAGCTTCAAATGCTCGGTCTGCGGCAAGCCATTCGCGAGACAGGCCACTCTAGAGCGCCATGAGCGGAGTCATCGGGGCGAGAAGCCTTATAAGTGTCGAGAGTGCGGGAAGGCATTTACCGATAGCAGCGAGCTAAGTATGTAAACCGGAAAGCTCGGAGTCCGATGATCCCCAGACTAACACCATCTCAGAAACGCATTCGCGTACTCACACTGGCGAGAAGCCTTTCAAATGCAACTTCCCAGGCTGCAATTTTCAGACAGGCGATGTAAGTCCGTTTCGTTGTTATCTCTATCGCCTGGGGATGCGGTCTCTGACAGTAGCTTGTAGTCTTCGAACATGTCTAGCCATAAACTAAGTATGTTCCTTCCCCGTTCATTGTCTCGCGTGCGTACTAACGTGGTTTAGCCCACGGGGAGCGTCGCCACAAATGTCATTTTCCAGGCTGCACGAAGAGCTTCACTCGTCCTGGTATGGTTCTAGTCATGCTGCTATGGTATATATTTCATTCTGACATGTGCTAGATCAATTGAAACGCCACCTGAAAACGACTCATAAGCAAGAACTTAGCTCGACCCTTACGTCCCCAGTGGCGGACCAATTTATGCCATCCCCCTTTGCATGATTCTTCAGCTCTGCTACAGCCATATGGTGCTGATATGACCTTTGAATTCGTACTAATGATCGAACCGAACGGCGTGCTCCCTACTGAAATGGGGCCGCTGATACGGTGTACCGGCGTTTTAAGGATAAAATGTCATCTTGGCGATAATGACTGACGAGCCGCCCATGTGCTGGCTTTCTAGGCGTTTTTCACTAGACATGGGATTTAACTGAATCTATTGGTAACAAAGTAAAAAAACATGTTGCAGGTGGACAATTTCCTTCTTATCTCCTATTATTCTTTCCGTGTGTATGGAATCCTCCTCCATGCCAGATACCACCCTTCTCTGCCTCCGACTGATACATACATTTACTCTTCTTCTTTCTGTCATCATCTTCTACCCGGGTACATGAATTTTTCCGAGGACTCAAATGCCTTATCTATGTCTCCAGATACCATTGTACATAGCCTGTTCAATTTACTCAAGCTACGATTAATGGAGACTACATCGACTTCCGATGATAGCTATGATGAAACTTCCAACTTCTTGAAGTAAAGATCGTCATTATCGTCTACATTCGACAGTATCCTTATCCTATTTACAGTATTACTCCAATCTTAACCGCATGAAAAAGGGAGAGGAGATGATACAGAAAGCCCCAAAATCACTGCGCCCTGCCCTTTTTCTCCAATTCTTTCACCGCACTCTGCAACTCCCTGATTCTCTGCCCAACCCTCCTCTTCACATCGTCTCGAACCTCCGCGGGGATCACCTCCGGATTATAATTCGGCGTAATCGGATCGACCGAACCCTCACTCGAACTCTTCCCTGCCACTGGCGGACCCGCAGCCGGATCACCACTCAGGATCGGATCCACCTTATCTTCGTCTGCGTTCTGCTGAACTGGTTCCTTCACTCTGGGAGACATCAGGGTACCTGTTGGGTCCGCGATGGGGGGTGGTTCTGGCCAGGTGGACATGATCTTTTCAGTGTAGAGGGTGTAGATGCGCGTGAGGTGGTTGAGGGCGTCGCGGGCTGCGGCGCGGTCAGAGGCTGCGTAGATGGTGCCGGCTTCAGTGCTGTCGGTGGCGATTTCGAATTCATCTTTGGCGGCTTCGTAACTATTCAAGTTTTTAGAGAGGGGTTAGGATCAAGAGGGAAGGATAATGGGAAAAAAAGACGTACAGTTCTTCCAGTTCCTCAACGAGAAGGTCCGCCTCGCTTCTTCCTGAGGAGGCATTCAGATCGGCGTATCCTCTGTAGAGGAGAATAGATGATCCTGATCCTCTCCATGCAGGAGAAGCTATAACTGCGGATTCAAGTCCATTTCTAGCTCGGGGAGTCTCAATCTTGCCGCGAGTAGAGTGGTATGCCCGAGCCGTCGCAAGGCAGTTACGGCTAAAATGGGTAGCGTTCACCATCTGCGCCTGGGACGCTCTTCGAAGAACTGTCCTCGCAAGAGGAAGAGTTCGCATGGAAACACTCAATGGAGCCATAGTTGAAGAACCCTTTCTTTTGATTTGTATTTCAGATCTCGGCGAGATGCGGAGTGGATCAAGAGATGTGAGGATCGTAGAGTGAATGGAGACGCAATCAACTACTCTTATAGTTCGAGTATATGACAATTATATTGCTTGTTACCAAGGCGTCCCATATAATAATTTCTTGAAACGAGACAGTGCGAAATGCAAACATTGGATTGCGAAGAAGAGCTCCTTGTAGGAATGACGTCGATAAGGGGGCCTCTTATCTAATCTTCACGTGATTAAATATAGTTTCCGAATGAAACCTGAAGATTTTCATATTCTCAAACAAGTCTTGTGCCAATAATCTGTGAAACTTGGAGGTCGGATGGTAGTCATTGAACCAGAAACAATCCCTTCCCTGGCATGTTGCATCTTTGAAGCCGTACGATGTGGCATTGTCAAGGATTTTGGTCATGAAAGTCCAACTGTCATACTCTAAGACGGAGGCCTAGAAGCTGGCTTAGTCTCGGACATTGACGTAGATCTCCATGGCCTTGCTCTAAACTTACATCTGGATATGTCTGACTGAAAATACGGATTCTATTCTTCAGTTCCTGATTGTACAGTTCCATAAATCTTGCGTGTGCGGCCACATTATTTTCAGCCTGGATACGAGGTGATCTGGTAGTAGGTGGAACATCGAGGAAAATGAATCGTCGTGCTTTAGCCTTGTAAAGCTCATCAACTAGGCTGAAGTAGCACTCGAGTAGAACTGGAACCATGGAATCCGGATCCGCTATCATGTATGAATCCCCAATACTTGGAGATAAAGCGTCAGGAAGCCACTTGCAAAATATGAAGCGAAGAGACATACTCGTTGATGCCAATCCATATGGCAAATACAGAATTGTCCGATTTCCAAGGAGCCCAAGCAGGCTTCGACGCATAATGAGTTGCGAAATGCGACTTCACCTGCGACACTAGGTCTCTGGGTACGCCACGGACAATTGAATTGTTAATGCATGCGCCACTAACGGCGAGATTGTAATTTAAAACGAGGCTCATGTTAAGCACTGCAGTCAGGTATCCGACCCAATTGATGCCACCAGCAGACGTGCCCTCGCCTGATGTCAATTAATATCAAGATCTCACAGGATAGCATGTAGGTCCAACATAGCGACGTGACTCACCAAGCAAAGGGTTACCCATAGGATTCTCAGCTGAAGGCTGTGTTCCGAGCGGATTGAATCCGGTAGATGTATATGAGTCGCCACTATTGAATTAGTTAGCCATCCTCCATGCGGAAAGAGGACATCTGCGAGATTGATACAAGGTGAAGAGATATGTAGTTCCATTTATACTTTGAGAGCTAGCGGTGACTACCATGCCGCAGCTAACAGTCATCAAGTATGCCAATGTCTTCATGGTGATGAGAATGCATATTTCTGGCCTACAAACATATCTTCATATTATGGAGTGTAGAAGAAAGTGCTTTTACAACTATTTCATAGTCTTCCATGCAGTAGAGTACCATCTGTAGACGGAAAGAGCGACTGGAAACTTGTGCTTTCTATTATTGTGGCGAAAAGCAGTGTTTATAACATTACTACCCGCAGGGACATGGCTAAGGACGTGAGAGTAGGAGCGTCGTTGAACTTATGATGGAATACAATCACATTTTCGTCTTGTGAACCCAATATAGGGAATCAGCTGTCATACTTTCTATGCACAAATCGCTAATGATGAAGAGATGAAATGTTCATTATTCACAAGCCCATCCTCATACCACCGTTTGCACACACCACGCTTCCAGTACACCATGCCGCATCTGGTGTACAAAGCATCCCGACGATCCCAGCAACCTCACTCCCGAAACCAGGTCTGCATCCACCCATTTTCTCCTTGACCATCTTCGCTTGCTCCTCTGTTAGACCCTCGAGCTCTCTCGTGTAGTCTTCCACTTGAGCGAGAGGGGTATTATCCTGCCATCCCTGCATTTGCTTGAAGAAATCATCTCCAACTTGGAAGTACATATCGCTGCAGACCGGACCTGGGTTGATGGCATTGACGGTGGCCCTGTCTGCGAGTTCTCGCGCCCAAGTCCGTGTCATCGCTTCCAGTGCCGCCTTTGTACCACCGTATACTGCCTGACCTTTGAATCCAAGGGTCGAGGAGACACTGGATGTGCTGATGATGCGGCCAGACCTGTCGGTAGGCAAGTATGGCGCGCAGGCTTGTGTCAGGAGCAGAGGGGCTAGCACATTGATCACATAGTGCCAATTGAAGTAGTCACGATTGATAGCACCTTTGGCGGGATCATTCAAGAATCGATCTTTCGAGACACCCGCATTGTTGATCAGGATGTCAATTTGAAACTTTCCATCTGGGCTGGTAAAATGCTGCTTAGCTGCCGCCAGAATTTTTTCCACTGCATCCTCCGTCTCCAGGAGGTTCGCCTGGACGTGAGCGCAACGAATCGAGTGCTCTGCTGAGAGGGAACGGCAGAGTTTCTCTGCTCTTGCTTGTGAAGCCTCAGACTCATAGGGGATGAGCAGAGAACAACCCTTTGCGGCAAGGTTCTGGGCTATGGCCGCACCGATTCCTGAGTTGAAAGTCAGTCTTGATTTTTTTTTTTTTTTTAAGTCTAATCGTCTGCCAATGCCCCTCTTTGAGAACCACAAGAAGTTTTACTCCTGGACAGGAGATATACTCTGACATACCTCGAGAGCCACCGGTGACGATACCAAACTTTCCTTCTAACGGCCGAACAGCTGTCTGTGTGGAAGACATGATGGCCATTGAATCCCGAAAGCAGTATACCAGATGCTCTTAGATCGTCGAGATACAGGCCAGTTCGATATGGAAAGCCAACTAGGCTACGGCAGGAGATCCTAAGATTTAATAGAGCATCCTCAAGGTACCTAGATAGGACTATTCAGGCTGTTTAGAAGACCCATCTATACATTCTGCTCGTTTATTTTGATATGGACCGACGGTTCAGAGTGGTCTTGTTCCCAAAATTACCCGATTAGGCGGATTAGAGAAGTTTTGCCGGCGGGGTAAATTTAGGGACCCCTCGATGGTCTGAAAATATGAATAACATTGAAAAGGCATATTTTTATCATTAAATCATTAAATCATTAGACTACTCTAGGAGTACCTGGGAAGGCTCTTTCGTAGGCTGTTCTTCAAGCACAGTTTCCTGGTGGGAATTATCCGAGCCGCCACCTATGGAGTGGGCCCTGTTGACAATGCTGACATGATGCTTTGGACTAACAGTCTGTCGAAGGTAATACTCTGGAACTGAGTATGCTCGTTCTTTGTTCTTTATGAAAAGTAGAATACAGGGCACTCATGCTGCTACGTACACCTTCGCGGTGCCGGCTGCGGCGAAGTATGTCTCTGATTTTCCAATGCAGACAATGAGGGATTTTGAGGGAAGATTCCCTCAGAATGTTTCTTCACAGACAAAGTGCTTTGCCAAGTAGTTTATAAGAGCTTAGTGGCATTCTTGATGGCCTCAAATCTGTGTTTTTTCTTCTCAGTCACTTTGATCAGATCTCAACTCTTCTTATATAACATGAAGGTGTATAATTAGCTTTCATTCTCATGATGATTTTCCACAGAAAATTCTCACACTTGATACAAGATCACTGTGTGCAATAGAAAAGCTCATCTTGATCATTGCTATTTTTCATCCACAACTAAGAAAGCAATCACACCATCCAGTCCATCACCATCCATGCACTGGTGTTTGAATCAATTCTCTGGTATTTGTGATCTCCACAGGTTTTGACAATTGTGATCACACACTGTACTGTAGCAAGATCCTTTTCTTGGTTCTTCACCCCTCACTGTTGAGATGGCAACAGATACCCTTCATAATACTTCATTCAGTGGGGCTTGAATAAGTGGGAGCATACCCACTGTTTGAGCTTCTTCTCATTGCGGAATCAATCAAGGCACAAACCGCGTGGATCAACCACATCCCATCTGACATGCTCCGTAGGTGATACTTCCCTATTGGAGCTCCAAGAAGTCTTAACAATATCCATCTCTCAGTTGGACCTGTAATCCCGCACAATAACCCTGCCAATGAAAGTACTAGTTATTAGAAAACACACACACACACACACAACCTTCCTTCTCCCCTAGTACATCTCGGTATTTGTCAAAGCCTCCAGGTCAGACCATTTATCTGGTCAGAAACAGTGCTCGCCAGCATTCGACACGACACACATATCCTCATCATCATCATTTTCGTAGATGTCTTCCGGCTCTGCAGCAGCCATCGTCAGTTGGTTCTGTAAGGCCTCAGTGCCTCTGGGACCAAGTAGACCGACAAGCCATTGATCCACTTTCTTGTCATCCCAAAACAACTTCAGGTAGTCCCCATAAACGACCGTTCTCGAACGAATGACTAGTGATAAACTTCCCCATGGAAAAGGGGTAGATATGGGCACAGTCACATATTTGATTTGGAGGAGTGCGTGTTATTCTGAATGTTTTTCTTCTTCTTCAGTCTTATCAATTCCTGGTCTTCATCAGAAGAATCAATGATGATGAGGTTCATGGGAGTCCCAGGGCTGGTACCAGCAGCAGTAATATGCTTCAGTGTGGTTTTCATGGAGTGACTTGAGGTTGCAAAGCTCTCAGACATGTTCAACAGAGAGAGTTGAAGAAGAGAAGTAGACAGAGTGAAGATGAGCTGAATATGAATGAGAGATGCATGTAATGAGCAAGCAGATCATTTCATCAACCTTTGCCAAAGTATTTAGTCGAATTCACGAAGACTTCAAGTTTTGGTAGGTCGATGGCAAATCGAGAACGCTGTCATATATATATATCTCAAAATAGGAACTAACAAGAAAGCCAAACCAGAATGATCAGCAAGAAGTCTATTGGTTAAGTTTAGATTTAGATTTAATATAAACCACCTGCACCTCATTCACATAGTTGGGGGTGAGAAAAAAGGAGGCCTGTGTGAGGATGGTGCTAGATTGCCTTGTAGGTGGAGTCTTGAGAGCAGTATCTTTGTGGCAGATATTAAAACATAGTATTATCAAGGAGCCATGAACAGAAAAGTTATCAAATTCAAGCCACAGCTTAATACCTGGTCCCTTACTGGTGAAGTTGCAGATATATCCTTCTGTGGATGTCTGTATGATAGACAGAAATGACAGGTTCCTCTCAGAGTGCTCTGGTTTCTGCATGTTGGTATCCATGGTTCTGACCACAGAATGGATACTATCAAGATAAGAAAGCAAATCAGCTATAGTCCACACCATTGAAACAGCAGGCTCACTCACCAAAATGACTGTGCATCTGTCTCTAGTCCAACTGAAAGATGTTCCAGATGTCCAGCAGTGATCTTAGACAAGACAGTTACATGGGATCACGCAGGGGAAAGAGGAAAGGAATGAAGGAAGAGAGGATGGGACACTATATGGAAGAATCATCAAGATTATACTAGAACCAGCCCAAGGGGCAAATAAGAAAAAGAATGGTTTATACTACATACAGGTTGTAAAATTAAAAGATCAAAAAGGTTCTTAACAGTGGCGTTTATACTCTTGGGACAGCTGTCTGTGAAGAGGAATGTGAGGGGTTGTAGTACAGCCAATTCATATTTCTGAGGGATATTCCATGGATCAATGTGAATGCCCCTTAGAATGTGGTAGATGCCTTCAACCCCACATTTTAGATGCTGATGAATCTTATAATTCTGTTAGATCTGGGTGGTATACAATCATTATTGACTGCAGTCAGTGAATACAATGTTCATTAAGACGGAATTGGATCTGATAGGATCTTGTAGAAGATGGACACTCCCATCGATCGGCGGTTTATACCGCCGATCGATTCAGCCGATAGGTATCGTCCTTGGCAATCTGCTATTTCTCATATTCCTCGGGCGTGAGTACTCTGCAATCACTGGTGTCGGACCACCTTAGTCTCCTTGTCCTAGATTGTATATAGAATAGTATTAGTTCCTCCCCGGAATGATTTGTTTTATTTTGGTGTGATAAACCGGTATCCGCGTCACGCGGGTTCTGACATGATGTCGCAGCCTCCTAAAATGATGGTTGGTTTAGCTAGTCCTAGACATTTTCATCACTATGATTGGGAGACAACCGAGTCTTTCGAGCAGATGAGCACGGCTGAGTCGGTTGGTAGTACAGACTATAAAACGCTTCAGCCTTGTGCTGTGCCACGCCTAAAATCTGAGTAGTGAAAGAATAACCTTGTCAGCCAGCTCATACATAAGAAGCCCCCGTACCTCTGTGTCTTGAATATTTGAACGAGAGTTAAGCCAATTTCATACCAGACAAAACTTCTTGTTGTGTGGCAGAATAGTTAGCAGTACATATTACCCCTCATGTTCGCTCTCCACACTGCTCTATACGCGCTTCTAGGCACATCTCTTGTCTTTGCGATCATCGAGTTAGGCCTCAGCGCCTATGTCACCTCAGAGTCCGAAGGCACTTACAATGTGGGTGACGGTTCCGGCTACAAGACGGTGAAAGTCCATCCACCAGCTATTTATGATTTCCTGCTATTCTCCTCCGTCTGGACCATATTGATTACGGGAGTCGCATTCTTCTTACCTCGGTTCTTTGCGCGAAAGGCTCGCTCGATCTCTACAGACAAGGCGATTTCCGGTGCTCTCATCGCGATATACTTCGTCACCTCTGTCTTCTGGCTCGCAGGCTTTGCTGATATTGCAAATGAGCTGGATGGATACACTGGATTTGACTACCTGAATGCTATCATCGCTTTCGGCGTCCTCCTTTGGTTAGTTTCTTTTTTTGATCCTTCAGGTGTTCCGTAGCTCAATATAACTAACAGCGAAATTTCATCAGGCTTATCTTCCTGGCCTTATTTATATTGACGATCCTTGCTGTGTCTGGTGTCCTGACGTCCGACTGGCCCGGCTACACATCTTTTAAAACCGAGTCATCACCAAGCGCAAGAGAGCCGACTACTGCAGAGCAGGGTCCAGAGATGGAAGCAAGCCCAGAGGGACACTGAAAAAGGGGCGATCTATTCCCTGGTACCTAGCACAGCTCAGGCGATGAATAGCTAGATATCCTTTCACAACACAAATACCTTCATCACCCTGAGGCTGATGTAACCGAATTTGTTTAACTATGCAACATACCATATACCCTATCTGGTGAGAGCTGAGAAGCGGATATTGTCATATCATGATGTGAATTGATTATCACTTTCTTTCTTCTGCCCCTCCAAACCAACAGTACCGAACTAGTAGACTACTAGGTGAAATTTCGAGTCCAAAAGTGACCAGCCCAGTAGATGTGCCGAAAGCTCAATACATTCGGTAGCATATATAATGACTGTATTGCTCTTATAATGTGCAAGGATCGAGTGGGAAATGTAACCCATGAGAGTATACGTCAGCTTTACAGAGACATTACCCCTACTAATATGTTTACAATGCAAGAACAACAATCATATTTTATCATAGTATAGAGACATTCCAGTTGAAATCGTAGTGAGAAACTAAAAACATGGTATAAAAGAAAGTGAATAATATGGGTCTAATTTTCACAGATCAACTCCAACGATTGTCTTGGATATCAAATAACGTAATTGATTTCATATTCCTAGACAATCCAACAATAACCACTAGTTCTGACAATTGACCAGGCACCAGTTTTCTCTGCCAAATCCCTGTCCGCATGGATGCAACACAGATGACCTTCTGAATCATACCATTTTCGAATCTGTTTCCGTCTACGCATGATCCTCCTGTCATGGCAGGCGTCGCTGGCCAGGTATACGTATGTATCCGGGGCTGTGTTGACAAGGATAATTCATATGGATCTGGCGAATGACCCGGAGCGTCGATGATATACAGGGTTCCGTCTTTGAATAAGTCGATGACTTGACCTAGATCCGGATGACTTGTCCATGGTTGGCGAAAGTCTAGTTCATCCGTTGGAATATTTCAGCATAGCGTCGTATTGTTGAAGTGAATGCTAGGATTTCTCAGCTCGATCGTCCTGGATGGAGGGAGAAGATCACTTTCGAAGAAGGAATGGTTTCCATGTCAAAAGTCCCACTACCACGTCGAATATGCTGCGCGGAAAATCATGACGATCTCTGACGTGATCCCAATGGATCTGCGACAATGGATATTAGCGGCCAATATATAGGATATGTCAGCGAGACAATTGTTCTAATTACGTGAGAGTAAATAACATGGTCTATATCATCCAGACTAATTTCGCTAAGAGAGATGCACAAACCAACACGTGATAGGGAGCTATTAATGTAAGGATTACAAGGATTACACGGGTATCTGTTATGGGGTGATGGTAGTCGGTAGGGAGAAAGGACGGAATAGGCATAGAGTAGGAGAAAGAGGAATGTGAAGATGATATCACTTTCTATCTATCCTCTCTGCGGAATGAGATACTCCCAATGTCTATAGCTGAAATGTAGTATGCGCAGGTGACATTTAGATAGTACCTGATTTTAAGGATGAGGTTGTTTCGATCCCTTCCCTTTCTTGTCCTGTGCTCCGTGGTTTAGGTCGTGGAGACTTAATAGTTAGTAGTTTACAACATTAACTACATAGCTAGTTTTGGTTGTCATCTAGTTAGTTATAATGTGGCATAACTTATAGTTATTATTATCCCTGACCGCAACTTGCTTTTGCGTCCATTCAGGGGGAGGATCCTTCTCCTGGTCTGCGTCAAAACTAACAGCCCACTAAGGTGATTATCGGATGAATTTGAGTCTCAATACTCGGAGAGTTTCTGGAAGTTCAAAACACCGAGTCAGAGCTTTACTGCCCCCGACCGTGCCAAGTAACGTAACTCGCGGGAAGACTAAAAGCTCGCACTAAACGATCGTGTTAGAGATCTTGGGGCCTTCCAGTCTCCGGGGATTTGATCGCATGTCACCCGCTGTGAGAACAGCATCCATGTGGCAATATGAAGCGGCATCGACTTTGATGAGAACGTCATATGGTGAGGTGATCTGAGGAAGCGGAACTTCTCGCAGCACATAAGGCGTCTTGAAAGCTTCGAGAAGTTGAGCTTTCATCATCTTGGGAAGATTGGTTGCGGCCATTACATTATGGACGAAGCTCTTCCGCAGGTGGGATGATACTCATTATTCCCGTGGTAGAGCAAAAGTACAGGAATTGAAAGGATGAAGTTAACGATTCAAAATTGGCTTTTTTTTTTCTTTTGAAAAGGCAAATATCAAAGGCCATGTTTCTCTTCACATCAGACCTGATTATATCATTCACAGAAATAACTAACTAATTCTGCAGAAGTCAGCAAACTCTCTGAGATCCCCCCATGGACTCTCATATGATGTTGATTTACATCACGGCACTGAGTCCCATGAATCTACATCCCTAAGCATGCTTGATTAAGAGCTATACAATTATCGATTAATGTCAAAAAATTAGATGATGTTAGATCTCTTTCAGATCTCGTTGGTTCCCTAATTCAGTCTAATAGAATACTCTTTACGACGACGATGTTTATTGTACTGTGATTTTAGGTGGCAAAAAAAAAGAGATTCTCTTTCTGTTTCTGCTTATGAACCAGTGTGAATATAACTTCGATGATATAATGATTTAAACTAAGTTATCATTGAACAAGACAAGCAAAAGGAAAATGATAGATAGCCTTGAACAAAACTTGGCATACCTCAAACTTCGAGGACGAATTGATACGTTCACACACGTAGTGCGTATCTCCTGATACTAGTTATAGCTTTTTAGTCTACAAACTACCTGATGAGAAAAATAGAGATATTTCCTGAATATAGTTCAGGACGATATGTATTAACTCCCACTCATCCCACCAGAAGCCATCAAAGAGTAAACAAATCATCAATTTTTCAGCGTGATAAGTCAAGAAGACACGAACATTGATATCATCAATCTCACCATCTAGCCACAGGCGTAAATCTTCATACGATGTGCACTTTTCTCGGTATTCTCAGCCATCCAAACAGACAAGTATATACATGTCGATCCTCCCCTTTAAATCCACTTGATCTTAATCCCGTTTAGCCAACTTCTCTTCCACATCAACGGCCCCCAAACCCTGAAATAATCACCTCCCCTAATGATTTAAATTTGTTTGGTGCAAGTACTCCTGCATATGATCTATCACAGTCACTGACAACACGAGTTTGGTGTGCTTGGACCCTGATTAGACGAGTCAGATGCATCTCATTCTCATTTAAGGAAGATCGAGCTCGGGATATTTTTTTCGGTGCTCCATTACCCCCTTAAGTGAGGGTTCGATGCACTTATTCTCCTTGCTGTGTTGCGTTTTCCCACCATTCTGCGTTGCACGGATGCGAGGGGTATTCCTTTTCCGGCCGGAGGAACGTCTCCGAGTTCGAGCAATGTCCAGTTAGGGTCTGCAGGTTTTGGGAATGGACGAGTATGAAACCGATTAACTGGTAGTAACATCTCCGTGGATTAAAGGTATGGGCAAATATCCAAAAAGGGAAAGAAGTGAATTCAGCAGGGATATGTAACACAATTAGAACAGACAAATCATTCCATCCCAAAGTCTTGCATCAACGTCGTATCTCATTTTGCAGTCATAATGTTCCTCATAAAACAATCAAGGTCATTAGTGGTCGTCATAATTCATTAAAACATGAAACGGAAGGGAATCTTCTCCTCCACCGGAAACGAATATCACCATAAGGAGGGAGGTGATGATGAAAAAGTGAACTCAGGCAAAGGCAACCTCCGATGATAGTCACAGCTTACTAGTATCCAACTCGTCCTTCATCATCCGACAATGCTCTTGAAGAGTAGGGATTCCCGTCTTCGTATTCAAAACCATGTCGTCGCGAAGGGTAGCTGGTACTTTGACTTCTCGCGCGTCGCATTTCCCTCTTCCGTCGGCGCTCCTCACATTCATGCTTGTATCGGCTGAATTCTGCACGCTTCTCGTTGGCCTCCTTCCATTCCCCAATCGCACCCTTGATACCCAGTGCTGCTAGCCCTATACTTGCTGCGTCTGCCAGATCCGCCTTGATTCGCCGCTTGCGTGCTTCTTCAGGAGTGATCTCCCCTTCCTTCAATTGTTCCATCCTTTTCCTACGCTGTTCCATGCCCTTGACCACGGTGTGTGCGGCATGGATCGTGGCCACAGTCGCCAGACCTGTAGTCACGAGTTCTTTGCGGCGCAGCTTTTTCCGCATGCGCTTTTCGTCGGAACTGGAGCCGAGGTCAGAATCACTGTCGGAGCTAGAACTGTTATTACCCCCACCACCGTTTGAACCATGACCTTCCTGGCCAGGAGTTCTGGCCCTAGTAGATATGCTGGTGGTGTCGGTTGGGGCACGGAGTCGACCTACTTCTCGAGAATCCCTGCCTCCATCGCGTCGTCGCGAACGGTAATCATCATCGGATGATGAGTAGTCGTCATAGGAATCATCCGACTTGCGTGACGATGACCTTCCGCGACGACTTTTCCTGTCCGAAGTATGTTCCCCTTCATCCAATCCAAGCGCCTCAAGTCCTTTGCTGATGTAGTCCGACACGCTCTGGCTGCGCTTCTTCGAACGACGATGCCGGGGAGGGCTGTCATCATCACTGTAATAACTGTCGCGCGAGCTGGAACGGTGACGTCCACGGGATTTGGAACGCACGCGGTCATAAATCTCCTTTCCAGCCGCGGCCAAGACTCCAGCAGATGCTATATCTTTGATGCCACCGCGGCTGTGAGACTGTCCCCGGGAACCGCGCCCCCTAGACCGGGACCTAGAGGCCGGGCCATTCAGGAGGTGGTTGGCAGCCAAACCAGCAAGGGTAGCCTCGATGATGTGACGCTTGTCGTGCTTGTCTGGATCACGATCGATGAGACCATCGACACCACTCGCGGCGATGGCCGCCGTCAGAACCCGTTTACCCTTCTCTCCAGTCCACCCACCAGGCTTATTGCGAGCGCGGAATGCCTCAGCCGCACCGGCAACTAGTGCTGCCTTGACTGCCTGAGCAATCCGCTGCTCGCTCTTGTCACGGGGCCTGCTTCTGCTACGGGATGGGGAGGATGAATATGAGGGATTCGAGCGATGATGACGACGCTCCCGACGCTCACGACCACGATCATCATCCCGATTCTTGCCGGCAGCGGCTCCAACAGCACCTCCTAGGCCTAGCGCACTGAGAGCCTGTTCACTCAAGGACTTGCGGCGTCTTGGACGAGGTGATGGACTGCGGGATGAGGATGAGTGCTTTGGACGGCGGTCTCCTGATGCAATATTAGACCTTCCGTATAGATACTTGCCTCCATCTTGCCCAACAATAGCCGGAAACTTACGTCTGCCATCATAACGCCCTGGTCGCCGATCATCATCACGACGATAGTAACCGCCACCGTAATAAGGATCACGACCGCCCACGGAACGTGCTCGACGAACACCTTCCCGGACCGTCGTGACCTTACTACGCCTTGGTACCCCATAGCTGTACTCTCCAGGTGGAAAGTCCCGCTGGACCTCTTCGATGACTTCGTCATCGTCACCACTGTCGTCGTAACGACGTACAAGGTCCATCCGGCTACTATTCCCACCTCGGGAGTTGACATAGGTTTCCTCGACATAGCCGGTGGGACGATCTCTATCGCGGGTGGAGCGATGACGGCGATCGTCGTAGTACGACATCGCCAGGGCAGGACGGATAAAACGATAAAAAACAATATTTTTCTCTTCCAACAGAGAGAAAAGAAAAATTGAGAATCCCGAAAGAGGATGTGAAAGAGAGAGGGAGAATCTCGTCCGGATGAGATGGTAAAAGAGACCCTTTCGTCAGGGCCTGTTGACCCTCTCAGCCTGATGAGGGGGAAGTATGGCGTAGCGTGACGTCTGTTGCGGGCGATAAGTAGGACCCTTAGAAAAAGGTGGGCAGATCTTCACAGCCTCTGATCAGCGGTTTATCGCTAGCAGATGGACCCTTTCTGGACACTAATCAAGCTTCCAGAAAACAAAGTTGACGTCAAAATGCGGAAGACAACGATGTTTCAGGAATGATCAACGGATTATCGATAACTATCGGACGGTGGAAAATTTGATTAATCTTCGGGCAGCTAGATAATTCACAAATCGGTATCACTGGAACATTCGGGCACAGAGTACAAACTTCCATATAGATTGTTAATTGGCGGATAGCAGCACGTTATCGCCCGTTCAATGGTCCATCCGTTCTGTCCTCGATTCTAGTATCCCGATGAAGTGTAAGGCGACCCTAATTGTCTAGTAACTCAATTCTGTCTGCGAGAGCCCTATAGGGACACGCTAAGACAGCGCTGCGTATCCGTCTCAAGATCTCAATCACGGTGTTTCGACCGGGCGTCCAGAATCCTCCTTGTGGACCGTTGATGGAACGCTGGGAGAGCCACGGCGCACTGAATTGGGTCTGGTCGGAGAATTCGTCGCTTGGCGGGGGTTGCTGATGCTGTGGCTTAACTTAGTCGTTAGAGAGATTGGATGAGGGACTACACGATTTCGTCAGGGTCGCATGAGGGGCAACCTGGAAAGATGGAGATCAAGGAAGATCGAGAAGGGAGATGGGAGAGTTCAAAAGATGGAAGAAATGGCACATTAAGTACGAGTCGAATAAACCACAGATGGAGAGGATGAGAAATCAAAGCGCAAAAAGGCGATGTCAGGGCGACAAGTCCAACATCCTTTTGCTCCTTTCTTCTCTCCCTAGCCGGAATGAGTTTCGAATCAAAGCCATCGCTGTTAGTTAGCCCAGGACTGACGCTTCTCGTGCAACTAGATGCGACTAACAGACTGCTCTCCCAGTGGAGGTCATCGCAGATAATCGACTCGTGTCAAAACAAGCATCGTTTAGACTCTGCTCCGGACCACGGTTCCACTGAGTATGGTGTCGCCGTCAACGTTCCATGGTTCAAGGAATGGAGAAGAGCCATGGTCTCCTCTTCGTCATGTCCCTGGGGAATGCTATTTATAATACATAGAATAGAATAATATTCCAGAACAACTTAGAAGCAAAAAAGGGAACAATCTTGGGGTCCAGAGCAGTTAGATTAAAGTGACTATAAACCCTATTCTCCAACTGGCTTGTTCTCCCTCGAAGTTCCCAGATAACCTCCCTATTTTGTCAAACATACACGGCCATATCCATGTCTCTTGGTAGTACATCCCTCGCATTCCGTCCGAAGCGTAGGCTACCGTTATATCCTAACTGCCATGCTCTCGTAGTCCTAAGGTTTCCAGTCCCCATCGATGGTCCTTGCATCCTGTAGAGGAAGATGCGGCTCCATCACGGTAGCTGGTCCCTGGCCCCCGCGTAAAAACCACATCCTGAACACAAAAAAGAAAAGAAAAGGAGAGTACCAACGAATGCAATGCTAGGACCTCGGCCGAACTGGCCAGTCTTTCAGAAAACAAAGAAAGAATGCAATCAATGAATGAAAAGTGATGACGAAGGCTGGAAATCACAGTCTTTTGGAAACACCCTGCGCCCCCGATAAGCATATCCTGCTCAAATGAAGAGAAATCCTCGCCAACAGAATGAATAGTAGATGAGGTGAAAGCGTCTCTCCTGGAACTCCTACTCCCACAGTGAAAAGTATTGTACAGTGCATTTCCTACACAGTAGGTCGATGCTACCGGGGTTATAACCCCGGTCACGAAAGATAACGTGGATAGAAACGATCCAGCCCAGTAAGGAGATGTATAGACCGCCAGAACCCGCTGGGCGGTCTCATCGCTTATTGGCACCGGGATACTAAGGTATGCAAGCGCCCTGCGCTGCTGCAGCGCCTTGCAAGGCAGACCGCCTCCCTTCTTCGCTTGGCCAGATTCATGGTTTGTAAGAATTCACATTGCCTCTGGAAGCTGCTATCACCAGAGCATCAAGGCTGCTTGTGATGCTGCCCGATCGTGATATGGGTTGACTCCGACCGTAGTCAGGCATACTGTACCTCATAGACAGATCGTCGTATGCAGATGGCAGTGATGACTTTCCGGGCCGCAGCTCCAAAGCGCTATAGGGCTTCTCGTCAGTGGGTGAACTGAGTCCACTGGGGCCAGAATATTCATCTCCATCCGAGAGTGATTGACTTGCTGAGCGGTTGTGGCTGTACAGCTGGTCACTGCTTTTAGTCCATAGTCGGATGCCGTGATCTCTGTTCAGCCTCGAAGTCATGTCCTCGGAATATGTTCGATGGGTCCGCCGATGTTGCTTCATGTTGTCCTTCCGTGTAAATGCTTTGTTGCATATGGGGCAGTGAACGCTCTTCTCCCCCGTATGCTTCTTCCCATGTCGTGCGGCATGCCCCGACGTCGTAAACGTCGCGGAACATCCATGGGATGCTGCATAAGGACATGGGTACTTGTTCTTCCTGTTCACTCTAGATGAGGCCATTTCTGTCGGTCCGCCCAGGGGTGTCCGTGGTGAGAGAGGCTCACTTGGAGACGTCACAGTGGGAAGGATCCGGCTTGGAGTGGTTGCAAGGGGATACAGGGACAAGTCTCTTCTATAACCAGACAACGGAGGTGGAGCGTGTGTGGTTGCTGTGAGATTGTAGGAGTATTCCGGTGGTCTGGTGGACGCTGAGTGCGACGAGAACGGGTCCAAAGGCGGCTGTGTGTATCTTGGTGACACCAAAGAATCACAGTACGGACTGAAGCGGTATTCAGGTACTGATATCCGCTGCGGAAGCGACTGATATGGGTACGACTGTGTAGAGTTTTGTTTCGTCCACCGAATCGGCCGGACAGCAAACGATGGATTGTCGTCGTTATTCAAAATCGACACCATAGTTGTTTGACTCTTGGCCATAACTAATAGACCAGATCTAGCTTGGATAGTGGTTATTAGATACTAGATCCCTGAGGAGCACTGGGGATTCAAGAGTATACTTACCCGCTGCCAGCAACGTCTTTGTTTAGTACGGCAAGCCGATAATGACTCCAAAAATAAATCTCTGGCTGCAGCTCTAGGCTTCAGAGACTCTATCCGGCTAGTGAAAAAGATGCAGGGATACCAGAAGTTGTTGTCGATTGACCGTCTAGCAACAATCGTCAAGTATTTCAGGACCGGTGTTGACAGCAGGTTTCTCTCAACCACACTTGCGAGTTGGTCCAGTATACTTCACGGAACCCGACTTACGACAAAAAGGTAAACTGGCCAAGCAACAGCCCTGGCAACAATCTCACAGAGAAGTGCAGAACTGGAAGGAAAGTAATTGTAAATGACGGGCAGCGGCAAGGCGCGCAACTTATGAAAAGAGAGATTTGGCAATCAGGGGATTGTCCGATAGTGATGTGATAAAAAAAAAGAAAAATAGAAAAAGGATAACGGCAAAGGATAACGACAAGAAGCTTTTACGAAGTCAAGAAGATGAACGGATGAGGGGAGCTGAACCAGTTAAGGGTCCTGAGGAGCTCTGGGTCGCTGCGGCCAAACAAATCGTCCGTAAGCGAGTAATTCATCGACTCGTCTGGATTCTAATCAGGCTAGCCGTTGGAGGGAAAGACAGTTGGATCCAAATGACCAGCATTTGGGGGTTCCTTTCTTTGGCTCTTTTCCTTTCCTGTTATGGCGGATGATGTTCGTTATCCACCGTGCTGGAGTTGGTTTGGAGATAGAGCCCGTACACGTCTCTAACAAGGCTGCTGCGGACTGCGGCCAAGCCCCAGCGCAAAACAAGCTCCGTTTGGATCTTCTCAGCCATGCCAATTGGAAAAGCAAGTGGCTTCTGGGGTCTCAAGTTCCTCCTGGAACGTTTTCCATGAGGCTTGCTCCACCGCGTGGATTGGCAGTTAACCCTAGGAGGGCCTTTTGCCCCGCAGCAGTCATCCTGGTCGTGGTCGTTTCCAGTCAAGGAGTTATCCTGGCTCGTGTTTCCCTCGATACAGAAAAAGGAGTTAACTAAATTCATGCTGGCTTGCGAAGTTAGAGTAGGGGAGGAGAGAAATGAAAGACCCGGAGCGAACGCCGATCGGTCCGACCCACCAATTCGGCAAGCCCTGCCCAGGGGATCATCTCGCGGTCGAACTTTCAATCTTATAGTACACAGTAACTAACCAACTTACGCCCCCATAGTTTACCTAACTACGCGCTCAACCGGCGGCAGATCGTGCTGGCGTCTACCGGGATAATGCAATTCAACACCGATTTGGACTCATTACCGTGTGATCGACCCCTGCGTGCTCAGCTTCATGCTTCGTGGCATCCATGCCTCGTGTTCCAACGTCCGGCATGCTGCAGAAGACCGACATGTTGCTGGTACATCGTCCGAGCGGTCCCAACAAATTGACACTGCGGAGAAATGGAGGTTATGTGTCTTTAAGGTTAACCTCGTGGTGCTATTCTGCGAGAAACAGAACTCGAGAGATAATATCTGAAGCGGCAGATATCGTACGGTAGGAATGTACCCCTCCATCACCCACTGTCTGAAACGCTTCACGGATGATGGAAATCGCCTGGCATTACTTTTTTTTCTTTTTTGGCTTCGATCCGTTCCTGATCCCCTCGCCATGTTCCACTGGCTGTCCAGATCTCTGAGCGATGATCACTCTGCGGCTGACATCTTAGCATCTTGTCAGCCATCGTTCCCTCCTACTGTGGACGGTAATTCGTCCGTAAATCGGTTGGGATGTGCAGACTTAAGTTCTAGCCCTATAATTTACTAGAGAGCATGCCGATGAAGCTTAATTGGGCCAGTTCGAGTGTTCTCTCTCGTTGCTATCAACCAGCTCTACTGATGTCAAATGAATGACGCGCAGTAGTGATTGGACATCTGAATTATCATCCCTGTCTAATATGATCTGCAACGCGGCAACCATCCACTGATGAAACACAGGACAAATGGTCTATCGACGATAATGAGTCTTGAGATCTTGGTCATACGATCCCAGGCTTTGAAATGCCAGAGATATCAATAGATACATCGTACCGGGAGATGTTTCATTCCCTCGCAACAGGGAGTCTTCCTTAGCACAAGGCGCACATCGGCAGGGCATCACCTACAATAGCCGGAGTCAGAAGACCACCATAGTTGGGCCGTTGGAAGAATGAACGCCCCATTTGAAAGTATCATATCAGCTATTCCGTACCCCATAGCTCACTGTGCAAGACGATCCTAGAAGACTACCGGCTTAATCAATTTGGAAATCGAATAACGACAGCATAGATCGGATCTTTACCTCGAAATAGCATGGTTTGAGAAAATATCGCTATGACCCCTCATCCTTCCTACTCGGCGATCGATTGTGGACAGGACTGTCATAACATGTAGTGGAGTGTATAGTATATCTCCTGCGGAGGCTCTGCTGAGATCAATTGATCATTTTTATTGGTCGGTCAGATCAGGCTGGACCGTGGAAGACGCTAATCAGCCTCTACTTACTAGTATAAAACCACGGTGATCAGTTCTTGTCCCGACATGTTCATTATTTCGATCCGCAAACGTATCCTCGTTGAGGAGAGGATCCAGAAACACATTCATAACTCCCCAGGATCTACGGAGTAGCTCATTTGCCGTGATCGTCCGAACCTCCGATGGCAGATTGTTGAATGTCGGGCATCAAACGAGGCTGGAATTTTCCCCACACAAGTTAGTATTTTACAGACAGGGGCTAAAAGAGTTAAATTAAATATACGGATAGACTAACTAAATGAATCCGAGCCCGAAAGCTGACACGGTGGTTTGTTCGGTACCCGACATCTCAAACCCTGGTTACGGAGACTTTTTCATCTTCTCCGAGTCCGAAAGCCCTATGATGGACTTTCCTGAACATGGTTAAAGCCTGCATCCCATTATGCAAATTTAGATTTGACGGCGTCTCCCGTCACGTTTTAGAATGCTGGGCGGGTAATACTTAGTCCAAACCACTTGCGAAGGGCCCAAGTCGTCTCAACCCGGAAGGTTTTTCAACGTATACTATACCTGCGCCAGCGGCTCCCTGTGCCCTGCAGATCACTTTGGACCGGCTTATTTGGAGAGCATCCGGTAGAGTGTCTGACCTCTGCCCTAGCGTACCCAGATCTGTCAAGACTGCCAGTCGTGGACCCTTCTGACCCTGGGTCATTTATGGGGCCCGGAGAACAGCGTTACGAGTGACATACCTGAGATCATGCTTTAGCAACAAGGATAACTCCAGTTATCAACTAATTGCTCCTGGCTCATAGTCAACATAAAATTCGGAGAGATAGTTGCTCCGCCTCATCATGCGACCCCGCCACTATTGACTTCTGCGCTGTGACCATCGCAGAGCGCGTCATCACTCGTTGCGTCTCTAGCCATTCTAACACAGAATCCCGGGGGGAGGACGTACTCCTCTGTGGCGTATATCTGGCGGCAACACAAGCTCTTCACTCGTTACCAGTCTACATGACTCCACCTTCAAGCATATGCTTCCAGCGAATTTGCCAACGGTTTGTCAGGGAGGACCTTGAGCACTCCGTGGCTAGTCCAGACTATTATCTCCCAGCATGCACGGATCCTGTATTTTGACATATGCCGTACCGGTACGGCCCTCCTAGGGCACATTCGCTAAAGATGTTATTCTTATCGAGTCCATCTCCCCAGAGTAGTACACTTGGACATCCACCGTATGTGGAGCGGAAGGGATCTTCGCAGAGGTCGTTAGGCTGAACATGGACTAAGTCTGACCGGCTGCAGCCAAGCAAGATCGGTGCGATCATCGGAAATGAGACAAAAATAGGAATCTATCAGGAGCTATCAACGCACTGCGAAGTTCGAACACCGTCTCTTCTACCCCTGTCGTTAAAGGAGCAACAGCCCGTTGAAGTTAATCCTACCATATACGTCACGAGATCCTATTCCATAGAGCAAGATCAACACTGTCAAGCAGAGGTTTCCCCATTTGTCGTTGCAACTGCCATAACAAAGCAATAACAGCTGGAAAACATATTGGACGTCCCTCTCATCTCTATTCACCACAGGCAGCTTCCAAGTTTGTGCATCCCTCTTCGCGAAATTGTTCAAGCAAGACTTCGAAGGCTCTAGCGTTCATCGTCCCACATCCGGAAGACCAAACTTAATGAAGTCGGATCATTCTGCCCTAATTTCAATCCATGGATAAGTCATCAATTACTACTCAAAGATTTTGAACAGCCTTTTTTGCCGCGCCAGAGCGCGGTAATTGCTGGGAGATAGTTAAGACCCGCCAAAACTGATCTACTCGATGAACTAGCAGCTGCTCATTCTAGCCTCCGAGTCCATTTGAAACCGGAGTCTCTAGCCGGCTGGACAAATTTGTTTTGGGTCGCTTAAGGGGCATATGCCATATGGATCCCAATCTACGTTCAAGGCTAACAACGCCTTTGGGTTTGAGCTTCTCCACTACTGGCGTTAATTTAAGTTAAATAGCCTCGGGGACGAAAAAGGGGGGGTCCGGTAGCCGGGAGCCGCATGGAGTCACGTGAACAGATAATACTTGGGCTCGTACGATCACAATTCACGAAGAGCAGACAGACCTGAAACAGGGCCTGAAGCTTAAAGCTAAATGAGGATGAGACAACTTCCAGGGTACGTATTCCACTACTTACTATCGGGACAAGGACCCTGCTTATGTCATGGATCTCAGGATATCATGCACAATCCCATTGTGTTGCAAGGGGAAACGACCACATTTGGCGGGATTCATCCCTGCTCGTTTATGCAGAAGGGTCGTACAAGCAAATGATATGTCATCGCAACGCTTCTAGAACACATTCGGTCGGATGCAAGCGCCAGAGAAGATTCTTTTGCAGCGTTCTGTGGGCTGTTTAGAACAGTTGATGTTTCAAAAGCCTATAAAGAATGCATCATGCAAGGGACTGTTTCGCTGATGGAGCACCACTTTATCTGGGACCCTTTGTGCTTTTCCATGAGAGAGATACGGGGTTGGCTGATGACCTGAAACATGTGCTGCTTCAGGTTGAGCACGTTGCTCCCAGGTGGCAGCGCATCTGGGCCCCCTTCCGGCCTCGTAAATTTCCGGGCATGGAGATTGTTCTCAATGCTTATTATGCAGCTGTTAACTAAACCGAAACAGTCGCCGGAAGACCCCAGAGGGCTACTGGAGTCGCATGCGCTCGAGGTGCCACATTTGACGTAGAGCTCCTCAGCCACAGGAGGATGTCAATGTAGATTTGATCTTCTGAGAGGATTCCGCTGTTTCCGTTGAATCTATCCTAGAAATCAGAAAAGGTGAAGTCTTGCCTTTTTTTTTCATTCGTTATATGAAAGCCTTTACACAGTGTCATGTGTTTGACTTCGATGTGGTAGTGATTGAGAACTATATCCCTCGGGAACCATCCACTATGGAGCACGCATTGCCTATTTCGTTAACGAACAACATGCTTCTACCTAATCCTGCAGTTAAGTTTGGATACTAGACTCTAGCACAATTGCTTGACCCTCAAAAACTAGGCAATCGCAACCAGATGAATAATACAGTATCGATATAAGCCCAGGCGGACCTACCCAAGCCGCTCAGCTTCGTCACCCACTTAGCAACAACATTAATATCCCCAATTCATCAAAACCCTGATCCTCGGCAATAATAAAAACGCAAGATGATCAGATAGCATATGGCCTCAAAATAGCCTTTTTTTCCCATATCCCCTAACTTAGTCTCCTTTTTCGTAATACCAATCAGTACGCGTGGCCACCGAACCCGGCCACCGGGAGGTGGGGGTTGTCAACAATTCCAAAGTGCCAATTGACAGTCCACGTCATAGCACCGCCACTAGGGGTCTTCTGCCGCGTAATTCATAGCCTTGCCAACGGACTTTCAGGCGCGGATTTGGCACCTGGACCTGGGGAAAATGGGGGGTACATAGTTTTGTCTAAATTAGACGAATTACACTTTTGACTTTCTTTATACGAGTTTCTGTTTGAGATCGGGTAATGTAGACGGCTTATGAGGATTGTTCCTGGCGTGGTATGGTAGAGAGGGAAAGTTCGTTTGGTGGGATGTAGCGTGTAGGATTTGGATGTGTCGAATCCTGGGGCACGGAAGACATAGCCACTGTATTGAACTTCTGAAGTGCTTTAGATGACTTCTAGCTGCTTGCTTGAAGACTAGGATTTACTCCGTAGGGGGGGGGGAGGGGGTTGAACCCCATATTTAACATCCTAGTTAACTATACAAAGAAGCTAAATCCTAGGGATCTAGTAGATAGATTCCACGGTAATTAAAGTACCCTAGTGACGGAACTGTGGAAGTTTTAATGTTGCCATTTTCGAGTGCTTGTATCTGTGAGGTCTTTTTGTCGTTGAAATCGAGCGGAGACAGAGCGGCATTCACTTGTAGATGGTTCCATATTAAATCCTTTACCGTGAACGGTTTATTGTAAATGGGACGTAGAAAATTGAACAAAGCATCGTGTTAATGATCATGTACTATCGTCGGCATATTTACTCCTCTTTCCTCGGACAGAGCCATCTGGTCCAACTATATAACTATAGTTATTTAAGCTTAGTGAAGTATACGTTTAGTGCAAAAGACTTCTTGCCGTAGTCACGAATCAATTATCTGTCAGAAAGCAAAACTATTGGGGTTGAGTGCAACTCTTATGATAATATTTACCTTACTCCAAGCTAATCAAACTCGAGCATGTATTCTATCAACGCAGGGAGTGCAACTTGGTGTGTTGCAAGTTAGGTCATGATAATGTTCTGCTTGACTGGTGCCGTTTCAGGAAGTGGGGGGTTTATAATGCTTTTGCTGAGAGGTAGTATATAATTGAGTGAGTTGCAAATTGCACCTTCTGAAAGATTGAAGACTGCGTGGGGTTACCTGATTGTTTTTTTCTCAGATGCATCCCAACCCTTTCAGAACTGAGGATTTAGTCTGCAACCGTCGAAAGATGCTACGAACGTAATGGGAGGTGGGTATATTATACAATGACCTATGTTTATGCAATAGACTAACGAGCAATTATATACCACGAGTAGGGTCAAGCGACATGCTATGGATATCATCGACGGAGACTTTGCCGCAGCGACTTCCCGTTTTGTCGTGTGCGGATGAAAGTCGGAATCGCTCTCCGCTCGTCCTTCTTAACGGCCATTCTTCCTTGAACCTTTGTTGAAAGGAGGCCTCCATGACAATTTTCTCATCATCATCATCCATGGCTCAGTGGGCTGGGATGCTTGCGGTTCACGATCTTCGAATCCCCCGACGTGTCCCTACAATCGGTTATCGTCGATTCTTCTTTCCAGGCCAAAGAATATTCCTTTGCGGTCTTCGTCTCAATGTTGGGGGAGGGTTGCTTTTGCCGGATTATATTGGTCAGAGTCTATTCTGAACTGGTTCTTATTAAAGACTAGTTAAGAGCCCTCGTGGTATACCTTCGGTGATATCCTTAGACTCCCGCCACGGTTCAAGAGGAGATGAAATGGCTGGCAGCTAGCCATGAAAACTCAGGTTTGGAGTGCAAGCATGCTGTGTTCGATTCCTGTCCTGCCTCTGTGATTATATGGCCGTCATATATTTCAAATTACATATGTCTATCTTCACTCACTCGACTAGACTTCCTTTCCAGGAAAGAGCGTGGGGTTGGAAAGAGTGTCTACAGCCGTATGATTTTTTTCATCCCCTACATATCTCTACCGTTGAATATATCCGAGAGATTCATCGTGTCCCACCATTTACTTTAGGAGAGTCATCAGGTCCATTGGATGTTTCTTGGGCGTGCCAGTGGTACCCCGAGTCATCTTGGTGAGAATTGGTGGGTCCCTGTCACTACCCCACAGATCTTTCGAGCGACGAGGATATCCATTTGCTCCACAGCTAGAGACGGGATGATCGCGACCTTGGAACAATTGAATGCTGATATTACCATGCTACAGAGTCGGTCTTCAGAGACTCTTGTGCCGTCCCTTATCATGCCACCTCTGACCTAGTGACCTCGGCAATAAATGGGAAATGACACGGCAATTCGAGGCCTGAGCATGTTCATGGAAATGCATACGACATGTGCGTTGGTCTACAATCAGGGCTTGACCAATGTACAAAAGCGCGCTGATCATATAATGTGGAGAACTGTCTATTGAGTTACTAAAGCGCGTGATAAAGCAGAAATTGCTCTATCGGGATTTTGCGGCTGTCCCGCACGACGTCATGGTTGACGTATTCGGTTAGATGATAGCTTCGCATCGCATGCCTCTGCCTTCATGTCGCCGAAAGCAATTGGATCTTTTCCACTGGAGAGATTCAAGGAGGGGTTTTGTTCGAGGAGTCAATAGATAAAGCCATGCCCCCCTCAGTCGTTTCTCAGTTTTCCAAACGTCGAGAGAGTGCTCCAAGCTTATACCACAGCCAACCTTTCACACCATATTGATCTCGCTGCAATGCCAACGCAACTGCAGCTGCCGACCAGACAGCTGGGCCGGCATGGCCCCGAGGTCAGCGTCCCAGGATATGGAACAATGGGTCTGTCCGCCTACTACGGTCCTCCGCCACCTGACGCACAACGGTTTGCAGTGTTGGACTATGTCTACCAGACCGGCTGCACCTTCTGGGACACTTCCGACATCTACGGTGACAGTGAAGAACTGATAGGAAAGTGGTTCGCCCGAACCGGCGTGAGGAACGAGGTCTTCTTGGCCACCAGATTTGCGAGGACGGAAGAATTCGTCCAAGATGATGACGGGCAATGTATCAAGGACGCTTGCAACCGTAGCCTGCAGAGACTAGGAATCCAGACGATCGATCTCTATTACCTCCACCGAATTGAACGGCACATGCCGATTGAAAAAGCAGTTGCGGCTCTGGTCGAGTTGCAACAGGAGGGAAAGATTCGATATCTTGGACTCTCCGACTGTACGGCTGAAGGACTCCGTGCGGCGTAAGTGCACATTCCCATCTATTTCCCTCTCAATTTGCGAACTGGTCCCTGATAGAAACTCCTTCTAGATGTAAGGTCCACCACATTGCAGCGGCTCAGGTGGAATACAGCCCCTACAAACTAGACATCGAGAAGAACGGCATTTTGGAGACGGCGCGTGAACTGGGTGTCGCTATTGTGGCTTACTCTCCTCTTGGACGCGGTCTCCTCGGTGGTCAAATCAAGTCGCGCGAAGATCTGTCCACGGATGACCTTCGCAGAACGCTGACTAGATTCGGTCCAGAGAAGTTCCATCAGAACCTCAAACTCTACGAAGTCATCAGCGCCCTCGCAGAACAGAAGGGATGTCACTCTAGTACCCTCGTCCTCGCCTGGCTCATGGCTCAGGGCAACGATATTATTCCCATCCCTGGAACCACCAAGACCAGAAACGTCCAATTGAACGAGCAGGCTGTGATGCTCCAGCTGGACCCCGAGGAGATGCAGAAGATTCGATATGAGTTTGAAAACGCGGAATTGGTTGGACGGAACCTACCTGATGGGTAAGTCTTAAGGACTGAAACTGCTTCTTGAAGTTTGAACAGTCTGAAGAATCTGAAGCGCTGACTCCATTGGAAATCTGCAGAGGCATGGCTAGCAGCTTTGCGGACACACCGGTTCTATGATGAAACAATAAGCGCGAACAGCCGTGGGGTTACGACTTGCTAGCGCGACAGCTACGAATTATATGAAACCGAAACGTCTTTTATCCAATCAGTCCGCCCGTTGTGTTATTCATTCAGACCCGTATGACCCTGGGAAGACATTGATAGCGCTGTTTTGTACACTGGATTGATATTACCTCTTAATAAATATTTATTACGATACCCCGGAAACGAGGCACCATAGACACGCATAGTATTATAGCAAAATATCGACAGAATACTGATTACGATTAATTGCGAGCTATGAGAGCGGGCACGGATTATCCAGATCAGACTTTATTCGTACAATCAATCCCATTAGCCGAAATCCGGACTAGGAGATCGATCGAGTCATTCTCATTTTCTTTTCTCCTATTTCCGACAAGAGACCATGCCTGCGTAGAGTTATTGACATATGTATATGTATATAGATATATATTGAATAGGTCCGATCGAGATCGAGATCAAGAGAGATATCAGCGCTTCAGGCGCCAAGAAAAAGGAAAGATGATAACACCGTCAAAGAGGAGGGTATGTTCCAACAACAAGATGGGATATCAAACAGGAATACATGTATCAAAAAGAGAGGCAACAGGAAGGAACGATGGGAAGCATGCAATACATTCGACGACCAGGTCGGGATTAATTTTTGGCAGAAGGATGCTCGAGCATGCGGCTCAAAATGAATTAATGTTTAAACACGAAGAGTAAATGCAAGGAATGAAATGTGGGCTCAGATCCAGAAGGAGAAAAGGGCAAAGACACAACAATACATGCCAGATGGATGGACACACTCCGAACGAAGGCGCTTAAGCCGTTGCCAGGATGAGACAGTCATTATTTACAACGTTACGTGAAGTGTAATATCGACAACAGGGTATAGGTCATATTGCCGTGCTTCATGCAAACAGCGGACGGGGCTCGTTTCAGGAATCAGTTACCGGCGTGCAGGTTCAACCAACTCATATCAGAATTGACATTGCTGCGAGTCGGTTGGTCATCATGGGAGTACTGCTGCGGTATGATCGTACTTGAAACACGGGCTTTGGCACGGTCGGCGTCGTCGTTGTTTCCCTGAGAATTCCTTGCAGATCGCGAGGGTGGCATCAATGTATCCCGTGCATAGGTCGAGGCGTAGACACTGTTTGTGTAGTTACTGCTTGCTGGTCGCCACGCTCCTTCATCAGTGATACTGGCCGGGACACCAGACGAGTAAGCATCCCGGTCATAATCAGCATCATCTGAAATCAGGCTAACAGAATCAGCACTTGATATCCTCGCGGACTGGCCCTCCTGTACGAACAGACGCTGGCTAGGATGCTCAGTGCTGGGACTGCCGGTAGGAACACGACCCAAAGGTGTCCGGTCATTCAGGATTCCCAGATTCAAGGGGGTGAGACCGGAAGCTACGTTTGGCCATGCACTGTTCCTGTAGTCAGATCGAGTCTGATCGGATGAGACGCTCGATCGTGGTGACTTTGTGTCAACCGCCTTGTTGTCCTCGAAGTATTTGCTCCATCCCTCATCCGTGGTTCTGTCCCTGCTAGGGGGTCCATCTAACCAAGAACGGGTAGGTGAGTAACGATCCGATCCTGAGGTTTCTGTCCGACCGGTGGTCAAGGGGCTTCTGGTCTTTTCCGCGAACAGGTCGCGCTGACTGATCGCTGGTGAGGTCAAAGACCTGATACCGTTGACATTCCCCGTCACGATCGCGAGTGAATCCGCTCTCGGAACAGGACCTCTAGCCATGGGGACTGCAGATCGTGCGAGAGGCTCAATGCCCCGGTCCTGGAAACTGAGGCGATCCTTATCTTTGATCTGGCCATTCGCCTTTTCCTTCTTCTGTCTCAGCCATCTCAAAAGAAGGAGGATGGCTATCAACAGCCCAGCAAAACCAAGCATACTTCCCAGAGTAGCACCGATAATTGTCCCGGCTCCACTACCAGACTTAGTGCTGCTAGCTGCGCTGGAGGTTGCTGCAGGGGTGCTGGAGATCATGGCAGTCGTAGTAGCGAGAACGGTTGTGGACGTTGCGCTTGAAGTGGAAGAGGTAGAATGAAGTGGTTGCTGCACAACATCATCTCCATAGAAAAGTTTAGTCGTATTCAACCATCGATTGGTTGATGAATCGAATACACACAAGGGCTCGGTCTCGCTACCACCAGAGATGACTACAAGTCCATTGCCGTCCTGTGCGAGTGAGAAACTGCTCCGGGTTACATTCGACGCAAACGTTCCGTTGTACACAGGGTAATCGGCCAGGGTGAGGGCTCTTCTCGTTTTCGTCGCGGAAGTCTGCTGGACTGCTGACGATGTGCTAGTACCAACCAGTTGACCAGCTGGTGCAGCGACACCGCCGGCATCGAGCAGAGCGACTCTTGTAACGGTATTGGGCGAGGTGCTCATGTCGAAAATCTCCAATACTTTTGAACCGTCCGAGCCGCTGACCAGCGCACACTTGTCCTTCCCAGGAAGTTCTTGAGCCAGCGAGACGCTAGAGTCCTGCCATCCGCCGGTCGAGTTGAAGACGAACACCGAGGTGGTCGTTGAATTGCCGCCCATCAAAACGGCAGAGTTTTCATCCCACGGTAATAATACAGGCGACACCATGGGCAGAGCATCTTGAGAGGTCAGAGAAGTTATATCGAACGGCGACACAGTTGAGACGAGAAAAGTTGACGTTGTCATAGCGCTGCTACCATCCTGAGATCCTGCGTAGACCACAATGGAGGCTGTCGAATTGATATAGGTGGCACCATGGTTTGTACGATTTTGGAGCGAAGTTCCGGGGGAACCCATTGTCTCCCACTGGGCATTGTCGAAAGAGTATCTTTGGAGGCCAGAGTAATCGCTAGAGTTCGTTGTACCCCCGACAACGTATAGTGATTGTAGAGTGTTATCACCATCCGTTCCTCCTTTCACACAGACTGCATCAGTTACCGCCTGTCCCATTGATAGTTCTTGCCATGTCCCATTCACCTCCAGCGGTAACGAAAGGAAGGCCTCGGGAGTGTAAACGTAAAGCGTATTGTTGTGAATAGCGGAGCAGTGGCCCTTCAGCGTCACTGGCGGCGTTGGGACCGACATGTTAAACGAATGTGTCTTGGAGGATGAGACCCAAGGTAGGTTGATGACCAGCTAACAGTTAATCTGAATACAGACTATGGGCGAGGTATCGAAATAAAGAGCGAATAGGGGGATTTGACTGCCAGAGTACTATCTCATGATTGAATGAAACGATTGGAGGCGGCGAATTTTCCCAGCGTCGATAGCAATGGCTACACGGTAGCCCAGACAGCGGAGCGACGCGCTGCAGTCAGCTCCTGTAGATTCTCTGTGGCTCTTACCGTGCGGGTGACTTTCTAGATCTCCGTGCTTGCACTTAACTTGGGCCCAGAGCTGAATTCCTGGATATTACCACCAAGAAGACGGCGTGGATCCCGCGGAAAAGCAATTCTAGAAGGATTGACGGGAAAACTGGAATCTTCAATGTGCTGCTGCGAGATAGTTCCAGAACAAAAAGAGCGTAAGGCGCAGCGAATCCCTCAACAGTGTCGGCGGATGAAGTCCAGCTATGGTCAGGGGAAGCGGTATCCAGTATCCAAGCGCTAGAGTTCAACGCATAGAGATAACCGACGCGACACAGACAGAGAACGAGAGAAATGTGCAGGTCAAATGAATGCCAGACCCCCAGCGAGGTGTAAAAACGCGACAACAGGAGAGAGAAGAGTGAACGGCCCCAGGAGGAGTTGTCGGTAGAGCGAGCGAAGAGGATGAAACAACGGAGGCACAGCTTTGACCACCAGCACTATCAGGATTCTTTGCAGAAGCGAAGGAGCGTCGTAACGCGTGAGATGGAAAAGACAATGGAGGGAAAAATCAAGTGGGAATTGGATGAAGAACTGTGCACTGCACACGAATTCCCAGGGACGACGGTGGACAAGCCAGAAAAAAAAGGCAAAAAAGGCAAAAAGGCAGGAAGATGCAGGAAGAGAATCTCAAGGATTCATCTGCCCGTCGAGTCGAATGACAGGGGAAGCGGGGAAAACTTGTTCGATTTGCTCCTGATGGCGATGATCTAGTTAAGGGACTAACTAACCTGCGCCGGCGTTCCCTCTTTTTCTCGCTTCCCACGTTGAGATCCAGTGTCGTGATTCGGCTAGGAGATCACACTACGACATTATTATTATTATCCCTTGCGCTGGTTGTTTACAGCAAGAAGAATCAGGATGATTTTCACATGAGAGGCATCACAATTATTGACGGTTTTCGATGGATTGCATCCTCGGTCTGGATCTCTGGTGAACGCAACTCTACGATATTTGTGAAACAGACGAAGAACTCCACATGAAACTTTGCATTTCTGATTGACCCAAAGAAGCAAATGTTTGCTCGAACACCGGTGACAATGCTGCCCGACAGCTGTCGTTTACCAGATGGATGAGACCCCGATCTGAGATGCTATGAATATATCTGACGATGGTTGCTGCCACCGTCGACAGTCGGATCACGTTCAGAGTGCCCAGCATTAAGGAGGCTTCCATTGCATCCGTATTATCTTGTTCACTCAATAATCATAAGTTCTGATTCCATGGTCCGCTCGTGGGTCTTCCTGCTGATCTTCGCCTAAGGGGCAGATAGTACCTTGATGAGTCTATTGGAGTCTAATCAGTCGACTCTCCCCGGATATAAGGGGGGCTGGTTATATCTCAGGCGTTCTACGCCTCTCACGTTCATGAGTGGCAAGGGACGACTTTGCCCTTGAGCCTTTGGGAAACAATCAGTCGATCATTGCAAGGGACCCCAACGGTACCAGACCGAGACTTCGAGAATGATTATTCGTCGACTCCTTGGCTGAGCTAGGAACGCAACCGTCCAACCGGAGCACTAAAGTATTTAGTGCTCAGGAACAAGGCTACCTCGATGGACCTGCTGACGTCGCTCGAATTCCCTTCGGATCTCGTATATCGAGACACTCGCTGACTCAGGCATTCCTGTATACGCAATACTCTCCGTGGTACTACGCGTTAATCCTCACTGGAAGTCGAAACTCATAACTGTAGAACGAGAGGGGATCCAGAGGACATTTCCAGAGGCCCTTGCTCAGGACGTCTGCAGTTCACAATTGCTCGATTTATTATTATTATTATCCCAAGGCTTTATTCTCCGAGTGGGCCACCCTTTCTGCCGCAAACCCCCTTCCGATTATTTTCCCGTGCCAGTACTATGTACTGTTACCTGTCGATCACTAATTTAGGGCGCATAACATGAGACCAAATCTCGGTGGGACTCCCGAGCTCTGGGGCTTAAAGCTCTCGCAAAGACGTATCTTGGACCCATGCAGACGTCACTGTTCAATGATGCTTTTGACGACAGAACGGCGACTGATTCCCGCATCTTCGGGGCACAGTTGGAACAGGGCCATGTCGTTACTCGAATTCTAGACGCTCTGTACTACTGGCTCCTTCATCCTCGATGATCGACTCTGATGATATGATTATTGAACAGGAGTTCATATTCCCAAAAAAGGACATGGTAAGACATCCTAACGAAAAGGCTAGTTTTATGCAATAGGGATTTGCGACCTTTTGCAGATCCCAAGTGGATCCGGCTATGCGATATCGTTGCGAAAATTAATTAATCTACAGAATAGGCACGAGGAGTTGGCAGAATGACATGCATTTCCACCCCTCATGGTCATCGTCATATGACCATAGAATCCAATAATTTAAATTCTTCACGGTTGGATGTGGTACCAACCAAAGGTGACTGGATGTGACATCCGAGATATCACGGCGCTTAACAACATGAGATGGACCAGAGTCCCTGCGCCGATCCCTACGACTGCTGGCCTTGCTGGGCCTGCTGTTGCTTCCACTGGTGGGCTCTCTGGAGCAGCTTTGACAGGTTGGCAGCGGATTCGTCGTCCGCGGGGAAGACATAGTCCATGTACTCCTCGTACCGGTCGTCGTCCAACTTGCGTCTCTTCTTGACTCTGCGCGGCATCTGTTTCTCGATCTTGGCGATGTCCTCGGGAGAACCGTGCGTGTTTTCGAAAGCTTTCCATGCATTCAACAGGTCCACTCTCTGCAAGATTATTAGCAACTTGCCCGGAAAGGCGGGGTGAGAGTCGGTATATGGATTTGAGACTTACCTCTTCCTTCATGTCCTTCTCTTTCATCCGCTGGTACGCCCGTTCGAAGATCTTGCGAGCGCGGCGCTTCGCTTCTTCGCTCACCGGCCGTTCCTCTTCCTCCTCCGCTTCCTCCTCGCCTTCTGGGACGTTGATCTCGAAGCGGGCGTAGTTGATCCACACCTTGACGTGATCGGTCTTTTCTAGCAGGCGTTCGTAGAGGGCACGTACGCGATCGTATTCTTCCTCGTACTCCTCGAAATCGATGTACGCTTTCCACACGAGCTCGGGCATGTCCAACGTCGGCTGCTCAATACCAAGCTCGAAGATTGCTCTCGCACGATCGAGATCTTCCAGCCCACGCTCCAGTTCCGCATACTTGATCCATGCTTGGCTGTTCGAGGCATTCCACTCGAGCTGCTTTTCATAGAGTGTCCGGCATCGGACGAACTCAAATAGCTGACGTTCTAGGTCAATGTAGCCCCGGAACAGCTTATCCTTGGGGCACATTCCGATCGCCTGGCCGAGGGTCTTTCTTGCTGCCTGCAGGTCCATCTGTCGGATCTCAAACTGGGCTTTTAGAAGCCAAATCTTGGCAAATGTGAATTTTCGGTGTGGAATGAGCTTCAGGCATTCATTGTATATTTGCCGGGCACGCTCGATGTCCTTGTTCTCCATTTCCTCCCATAGTGCGTAGAAGATCCATAGGAAGATATACCGTCTCCAATGTCGCTTCTCCTGCGATGGAGGGATCTGTGCTATCGCTCGTTCGTAGACATCCCGGACCCGGTCTACATCACCAGAGGTTTCTTCCAATCTGGCGAAGTCGAACCAGATATCGTAGTTTCTTGGGTTCTCCTTGAGCTGCTCCTCATACTGAACTCTTCGCTTGGTCAAGATGACATCTTCGACGCCGTCCCGGTCACCGAATTGTTTTTCGAAGGTCGTGTATGCCTTGTGCAAGACCATTGACTTCGAACGAGGTAGCCGATCCAAAGCATATTTGTAGATGGCCCGCGCGCGCTCGTACTCCTTGAGCTTGGTCTCGAACTTGGCATAGGCGATAAAGAGTTTCTCGTCCATGAAGTCCTCGCCCAAGGTCTCGATGGCCAATCCATACACCTCCCGGACCATGTCGCTTGTCCCGTATTCTTCCTCGAACCGAGCCCATTTGATCCAATTCCGAGGCTCAGGGTGCACCACCGTAAATCGTTCAAAGATGGCGCGCGCTCTCTCAAACTCGTTATATCTCTTCTCGAGTTTAATGTATGCGCTCCAAGCACCCTCATCCGGTTCCCACGACATCCACCGTTCAAAGACTTGCCGAGTTCCCGGGATATTCCCCAGCATCTCCTCCATATAGACATACTTATACCAGAGTTTGTCCACACGGGGCAAAATCGTCACGGCACGATCCAATAAGTTTCGAGCATGATTGATATTGCGATTCTTCATCTCAGACTCGATATACCGGATCCATAGCACCACTGACGTCGAGTCGACATCCAGCGCACGCTCAAAGATCGATCGCGCCCGGCGAAATTCCTTCTGTTCGAGTTCCCATTGCGCATAGCGCATCCAGTTGTTCATGTTAATCCTGTTCCGCCGCACATAGTCCTCGAACTCCTTCCGTTTCCGCCCCTGGTACTCATGAAGCTCTTCGAGGTCCGCGAACCGTTGCGTCGGGGCTTGCACTCCGAGCTCTTGTCTGTCGACAGCCTCGCGCAGCAGCTGCTCAGCAGAAATCTGCTGCGGCGCGGGGGCCTTGTTCTTGACCCTGGGGGGTCCGCGTGAGGACTCCATTGTGAGTATTCAAATAAATATCTTATTGCAAGTTGATTATGTTCAAATGTTCGAATCGGAACGTTGCGACAGAGCTTGACGGCAGGAGTCTGACAGAACCCCTCTGTGGTATCAGCAAAACGCGTTTTTAAAGTCGTCACAATACCCCTGATGACGAACCTCGGTCGAAGCCGTGTGGTTGTCTCCTTGGGACTGAGTTATTGTCTTGAAGATGGCAGTCGTTGCGATGAGGAAACATAATAACTGCCTAAGTGGTCTGACCAGCTACCCGTACTAAAAAGCATGAGTGGGGCGAGGTTCATCTTACATAATCCATAGCTATCAATTCCCCTCGAATGTCTTCATCTAACGGTGGCGTCAGACCTTCAACAAATTTATCTCGCTTGAACAACATTTCTGAGACAGCTACCGGCGATATGTCGACAGCAGAAGAGCTTTTGAGGGATTTCGAGGAGGATGAGGAGGGCTTTGGTCTGGAGGAGCAGGAGCCCGAGGAGATGGAGCAGGAAGAAGAGCCAAAAGAGAAGCCCGCAAACGACTTTGAGACTGCTATGTCGACGGCGGACGAGCTCACACGCCTTCATAAAATCTTGCGCGATCATTACTCTATTCGATTCCCGGAGTTAGAGACACTCGTTACGAATCCCATTGACTACGCAAAGACCGTTGCAATTCTGAAGAATGGCCCGCTTAACGATATCAAGGCTATCTCGTCCTCCGCCGATAATATGGTCGGCGCGCCGCTGAAATCGGTTCTCGATGGACCTACACTGATGGTGGTTGCTGTGGAGGGCACAACTACTAGAGGACACGAGATGACAGAGTCGGAGCTAAAGATCGTCCTGGACACCTGCGAGAAGATTCTGAAGCTGGATCGTGAGAGGACTGCCCTTGCGGAGAGTGTCGTGTCGCGCATGAATGAAATGGCCCCCAATCTAACTGCACTCATCGGACCGCAGACGGCCGCGCAGTTCTTAAATCAGGTTGGAGGTCTCCATGAGCTGGCTAAGGTTCCCGCGTGTAACTTGGCCGCTCAGGGCTCGAAGAAACAGTCTGGTCTGGGGTTCGCTACGAACGTTGGAATCAGACAGCAGGGATTTCTGTATAACTCGCCCATCATTCAAGAAATTCCCAATGACTTGAAACGGCAGGCCATGCGCATTGTATCCGCCAAAATGGTTCTTGCTGCCAGAGCAGATGTGGCGGGTACCAGTCGTGATGGATCTATGGGAGAAGAACTGAAGCAACAGTGTTTCCAGCGTCTTGAGAAGCTTACCGAACCTCCACCCAACAAGGGACCTCGTGCTCTTCCGGCCCCGGATGATAAACCGTCCAGGAAGCGTGGAGGTCGCAGGGCTCGTAAAGCCAAGGAGGCCATCGCTATGACGGAGATTCGCAAGGCGCAAAATCGTGTTGCCTTCGGTAAGGAAGAGCAAGAGATCGGTTTTGGAACCGGCGAAGGGACCACAGGATTGGGAATGCTCGGCCAACAGGACCTTGGTCGTATTCGAGCGACTCAGATCGACCAGAGAACGAGGGCCAAGCTCAGCAAGAACAACAAGGGCTGGGGAGCCGCCACTCCTGTTGCTGGGACGGCATCTTCACTTCGTGGTTTTGGACAGGGCTCCGGTAGTGCCACTGTCCTGCAGGCGAAGGGTCTCCGCAAGTCTGGTGTTGGACCATCCTTGGGAGGAGTCGCGGGCACGGCCAGTTCTATTGCATTTACTCCCGTTCAAGGACTTGAGCTCGTCGATCCCAAGGCTCAGGCCGAGCTCAACAGGAAACGGAAAGCTGAAGAAGACCGGTGGTTCAAGAGCGGAACGTTCACCCAGGTCGGGAACCAGAGTAGTTCTCAGCAAAACGGTGGATTCAAAGTGCCGGATCTCCCGGCGAGGAAGAAGGTCGATATAGGTGATGGCAAGATGGCTCCCCCGCCTCTTCCGGTGAAAAAGTAGATGGCTGCTGGTTACATTCATGAAAAAGGCTCTGGTTATATGCATTTGAGGCGTTCCGGTGGGATTATTGGATTATTATTAGATGATTGCTTGCATGATACCATGTCCCTATTGTTTCCAGATCATGGGTTGGTAGAAGAACTATCAGCTGAATAAATTTTATTATTGCCTAGAAGAAGTAAACCTGCAGGGAGATAAATGATGGCTGTGCCTGTGCTTTGTATACTCGAATGGTAACTGCCATTTTAAAGTGGAGGTATGAAGACGATCTCTGATAGAATAAATTAGTGAGTCAGTTATCGCAGAGAACACATCTATGAAGTATGAACTCAGGTAATTTTCATCTTGGGACTGTGGAATAATGGCGAGAAAAGTACTATCCATTAAGAACAGGAGGATTGAAATATCGTATGGCGTACTCCGCACCGTTGACTACAAATGGGATATCGTTTCAACCCGTCTTGTAGATCTTGGTTTCAGGTACGACATTCTAGTTCCATTGACTCAACTCTTTGCTTCTTTGGGTTCAGAGAATTAATTAATTAGTTTACCACGGATCGTCCCGGATTCCGAAACTTGGCTGCAGAAAGACGTGCTCACAGATTAATTGCGTGCTTTTGCCGCCGAGATTGCTAACATTGAAAACAGGCCCCCCATTAGGCGGTAAGGATGAATGTTTTAAATCTCTCTGTCCCCTTGTTTAAAAGGGAGGGGGTCCCTTCTTCTTTCTTTTTGCTGTTTTGTTCCTGGTTCTTATCTGTAGTGGCATCGGAGTTGTGGCCTCGGGTCCAAGTATATTTTTTTTTTACTTCACGGTATCCATTCTTTTGGTACCGTGGCGCGAACGTACCCTAAGGCAGCAATCTTTGGACTGAGGAAGTTTTTCTTCTATTTCTTCTTTGTTGCATTCCTTTTTTTACTAGCCCATTTTATTATACCTTAAACCGGCTGCTCAGAAATACCAAAAATGGCTCCCGGTATAGGAAGCTCACTACTCTCGGACGTTGCCCCTGTCTCTGAGAAAAAGACTTCCACTACAGGATCAACATCTATCTTCCACCATAGTCTGGTGACAGCAGATTTTGATGCTCTTAAATTCCACGCCGCTGCGTCACTACAACTCCAATCCGGCCAGAAACATCAATCTGCAGCAACGGCAGATCATCGACTCATCGCGTCTCCGTACAATGAGCCCTCACATCTACTTGATTTGAGGACTCTAGATACTCCGAACAGGCTTTTTGCAAAGGCATTGACCATCTTCAAGCCTATTCGGGACGACTACACAACGACGGAGTATATCGAGTCGTTTAACTGGGACGCTGTTTTTGAGCTTCTGCGTGACTTGTCAGATGCAGAAGGCCACGAGTGGACAAGACAGGAATTCTACGTCGTGGAGTTCCGGTCGATTCTGCGAGCTGATGCGGACTTGGAGTATTTGCATGAGCTGGACGCTCATTCTCATGCGGAGGCCACCGCTAGTGGTGGTCTTTTGAAGTATTGGTTCGGCACGAGGAGTGAGGATAGGAGGAATCTGGCAACCTGTACGTTTGGAGTATCCTGCTTTCTTTTTTTTTTTTCAGTTCCTGCTATAATATATGTTGCTCAACACGTCCAACTAACATGATTGCAGGCTTATGGCGCAGTAGAACCGATGCCCGACTCGGAGGCGCTGGTCCATGGCATCGAAAAGCCAGGGGAGCGGCCAAAGACATGTATGAGCAGATTGAATTCAAGACGTTCAAACTGACTATTGAGGATGGTATCTCCTCGTGGAACTTCAGCGACTGGACGGAAGAGTAACCGGCAAAAATCTGTCCTGTTGAGAATTGCAAAGCCCAAATCAGATTCTTCGGTATGATGAGATTGGGAGTTTCGAGTTAACTTATAGAGATACCTTTTCAGCGGTTATTTTTATTACATGGGGCGATGCAGCGGTTGGGTGTTCGGTTGACCTTTGATGTATTTCGTATTTCATATGCCTAGGGGTTATCGGTAGCTGCGCTAGATGTACGTATATTGTGACTATATTGCTATTGCTGGGATTCTTGCGTAAGTTCTCCTGCATTCTATTACCAATTTCCAATGAACGGTCAAGCTATTTAGACTCACAGGGTAATAGTCATGACAGCACACCGTTAATGATAGCGTCAGTTCTTTTTAACTGTCCTGAACTATCTATTCTTGATATATAGCTTCTCTATTTCTTAACATTATCAATTTCCAATCTAGCATACTTAGGAGCAATTATCTAATCCTCCAGCTTTAACTAAATCATCAATAAAATCACATCCACAACAACAACCGGGTTAATAATCCGGGGAACCCCCGAACCACCTCCCTGACCCCGCCAGCTCATCTCCTCATTTACCAATAAAGACATCCACTTCTCCGAGAAGAGAAATATTCCCCTCTTCCAACTAACATGCTGCAGGTGTAATTCGAAACCCACATCGGGATAGATTACTGTATACAGAGAGCACCCAAAAACAGAACTGGCTGAACGCCAATGATGATCTGGTATGATTCCTGCATCCCACCCTTTGGTTTATCCATCTAGTGCGACGTGAAGTATGAACTGGCTTGCACGTGGTGCTTGTTAGAGAGAAAGGGTAATTTTCCCCGGTTATATGTGTAGACTTATGTAGATAAATGGATGCTATGCTTGTCTGTTGAAAGAAATTTCTCTTATCTAGATTTTCCTACAGGAAAGAATTCCTTGTCCTATCTATTGAACAACAACAAGAAAAAGGCAAAGCAAAATGGTAGGAATCGCAACCGACCACCTCGCCGTGAACGACGGCCCTCTCCAAGCTTCGGACGTCGGATTCCTCAGACCATCCGATCCGAACCTCCCTCTCGATGAGCTCCGTAAACGCTACGACGAAGACGGTTATCTATTCCTCAAGCAACTTCTCCCTCGCGAAGACGTCCTCCAAGCCCGCGAGAGGTACTTCGACCTCGTCGCGCCCACGGGGGTGCTCAAAGAAGGCAGCCAACCCGTCGAAGGGATCTTCAACCCCGATCGATCCCCCGAGGACTTCCCCGGAATTGGCGCGGGAGCTGTCGAGGGAAATGGTCGTCCGGGAGGAGAGAGCGCGAAGCAGTTCGTTGACTTGGCTCTCGCGGCACACTATCAGGATTGGTATGCGGAGGAGTTCTGTAGACATCCCGCATTGGAGAGGTTCGTGGCCAGGTTTACGGGGTGGGGGAAGAATACACTCCCTGTGAGGAGGACGTTGTTGAGGAATAATATCCCGAAGACGAAGCCGATCGGGGTGCATTATGATCAGATCTTTTTGAGGTATGGTGAACCTACGGCTGTGACGGCGTGGGTACCCATTGGGGATGTGAAGGTGAATGGAGGTGGGTTGATTTACCTCGAAGATGGTGAGAATTCTCAGTTCTGTCACTCTATGCATGCATATATATGGAAGTTACAGTTGGCTAACATGTATATTGCGACAGGCAACTCTGTCGGCCAAAAAATCGAGGATGACTTCACCCGCAAAGCCAAAGAAGCCGGCCTCACCGAAGAAGAGGTCCGGTCGGCCTTTAACCAGAACATGATGGCGACAGGAATGCTGTCTGAGTATCCCAAGGAGTTTGCCAAGGAGCATAACCGTCGCTGGTTGGTGTCTGCGTATGAAGCAGGTGACGTGGTTCTACACAAAGCTCATGCGGTAGGAAACATTTCTCTCCATATCGATCGACTCGATCTGTACACGAAGCTGATGTTAGGTCTTTGATGATGAACAGATCCACGCCTCGACCGTCAACAATGACCCAGACAACGTCATTCGACTGGCCACTGACCTCCGATTCTGTGATTCTTCGAGACCATATGACAAGGTAAGCATAATCTATCTATGACTTGATTGCCATGAGCTCTAAATTCTGGCGTGTGCAGCGGTGGATGAATTTCTACGAGTTTGGAGATGGTGTCTAGGGATAGCTATTGGCGGGACTTGGTCAGCAGGGTTGATATGATGTATTGAAAGCTGCTATGGCTGATAATGAATATGATGAACTGTGCAGTTGTGGAAAATCATGCCAGCGTGAATCTGCTGTCCAGGACTGATGCTAGCCCCAAACGGTCTTGTAAGAACGGAACAATATACTAGCTTGGTTCTACATGAAAATTTCTGGTAGAAGGAGAGCGCTTTCACCTTGATCTTGATGAATTCATTGGTATCTTAGTTTCTTTTCGCCTATCTACTGACGAAAAGCAGCGCCTTGTTGAATCTCGGCCATAAGCCTCTATCGTATGCACCTACCCGTGTCTCGTAGAGGGTATAGGTACACGGAGCACATCCACGTGGACAATTGTTGAATGCTAAGAACAAAAGCAAAAAGTAAATGCACCTGCGCCCAAATCCCTGATGATGGACCATCAAATGTAAACCCAGATACTTTTTTCTTTTGCCGTTGAAGGACAAATCTTTTTTGGCTCTGTCTAGTTGATACAGAACCCAATTAGGGTTGTTCATAACATCGTAGTCTCATGTTGAAAAGTCTATATGTCATGCTGCGTCCGCAGGACGCAAAGAAATACTTTTTGAAAGAGCTTAGTAGCGGTAGCTAGAAAAAAAAGTTAGCAGAGGAACTGATATGCGGCAACTGGAATAGAACAAATGACGTACATCTCGCTCTTGAAAGGACCCTCGACGGGCAGACCAAGGTACTCGGCCTGGACGGGGGTAAGCTTGGAAAGCTTGGCATTGACGTGCTCCAGGTGCAGGAAGGCAACCTGCTCGTCGAGAATCTTGGGCAGGACGTAGACACCGACGGGCTTCTTGCCGGAGGCTCCGAACTCGATGTACTTCTGACCGAAAGCTTGATCTTCGGCCTTGAAGAGAGCGATCTGGGCGAGAACCTGGTTGGAGAAGGAGCAGGACATGACGAAGGAAGAGTGTCCGGTGGCGCAGCCAAGGTTGACCAGACGACCCTCAGCCAGCAGGATAATGTGACGGCCGTTGGGCATCAGGTAGCGGTCGACCTGGGGCTTGATGTTCTGGACGGACTTGGCGTTGGCCTTCAGCCAAGCAACATCGATCTCAATGTCGAAGTGACCAATGTCTAGAGGAGATCAGCAAAAATCACTCATGCGAGGGGAATGGTAGTCACTTACTGCAGACAATGGCGTCGTTCTTCATGACCTCGAAGTGCTTGCCAACGAGGATGTCACGGCAACCGGTGGTGGTAACGAAGATCTGACCGAGGGGAGCAGCCTCCTCCATGGTGGTGACCTGGAAGCCGGAGACGGCGGCCTGGAGGGCGTTGATGGGGTCGATCTCGGTGACAATGACACGAGCACCCATGCTGTGCAGAGCCTGGGCACAGCCCTTGCCGACATCACCGAAACCAGCGACGACAGCGACCTTACCAGCGATCATAACATCGGTGGCACGCTTGATACCGTCGATGAGAGACTCACGGCAACCGTACAGGTTGTCGAACTTGGACTTAGTGACGGAGTCGTTGACGTTGATGGCAGGGACCAGGAGCTTGCCGTCCTTGAGCATACGGTAGAGGTGGTGGACACCGGTGGTGGTCTCCTCGGAGACACCGTAGCAGTCCTTCAGCATCTCGGGGTACTTGTTGTGGACGAGAGCAGTCAGGTCACCACCGTCATCCAGGATGAGGTTGAGCTTCTTTCCATCCTTGAAGGCCTGGAGCTGCTGCTCCAGACACCAGTTGTACTCCTCCTCAGTCTCACCCTTCCAGGCGAAGCTAGAGGAATTGTCAGAGATTGTCACTGTAGATTCCGATGAACCAGCGGATGAACTTACACAGGGACACCGGCAGCAGCAATGGCAGCGGCGGCGTGGTCCTGAGTCGAGAAGATGTTGCAGCTCGACCAGGTGACCTCAGCACCGAGAGCGACCAGGGTCTCAATCAGGACAGCAGTCTGGATGGCTTTGAGATATCAGAAGGAAGCTCAGTGTATGGTCGAGGAGAATTTGACATACTCATGTGCAGACAACCGGCAATGCGGGCACCCTTCAGGGGCTGGTCGGGGGCATATCTGCGGCGGATGGCCATCAGACCGGGCATCTCGATCTCAGAGAGCTCGATCTCGCGGCGACCGAAGGCAGCCAGCGACTGTGGATGATAATCAGTCCATTGATCGTCTATCGGATGGGAGATGATTGATTGTCACATACGATGTCTGCGACCTTGAACTTGTGGGCGGGGGCGGCCATTTTGACTGCTGAATTGACTGATGAGGGGCAACTGAACCACAGTTAGCACAGTACTCTAGTACTAGCAGATCAAGGTAGACAATATCCGAAGCTCTAAAGGGAATACTAACCAAGAAAAAAAGATACGGTATCACAGGAGGATGAAAGGAGGAAAGGAATTGGAAGGAGAAAAAGGTGGTACGAGGAGAGGAGAGGAGGGACGAGGGATCTTGTCAATTGACTATCTCTGCTATTAGCGTCGCCCAAAAAGACTCAGCACCGGCAAACCCCACGTCAACCACCTGCCGGTCGACTAGGGTTGCGCCCTATATTCTTCTTTAGGCAATACAATTCTCCATTCCATCTATCGCATCGAGCCCACGTGTCACTTTAGAACGGGTCATCTTGATCGTCATGGAATAATTCGTGTCTAACGAGGTGCTCATCAATGGTTCCGCTGTCATCTCAGATGCCCTATTGAGGCAGTGCAATGACCCCTCATACACTTTTAGGCTGTCAGATTACCCCACCGCGAGGGGCCAAAACTCCCCGAAGGTCTTTCAGCTCAGAACCGCGGAGATCGAGGTTGTCTCTTGTAGACAAGTATGATAGATACAGAGCTGGGAATTAGGGAGGATGCACCATATCTAGATCATTCTCTTATTAAGAGCTACTGCGGTTTTAATTGTGATTAATCAGACTTGGTCAATATCAAACAGAGACTAATGAGAACAGTAGTTACTATTCGAGATCTGTCAGGAAATGGCCACACTAGGCAATCGCACGATTACGTGACATTTTCCACTTTAAAAAAAAGAAGCATATAGGATTTTGATAGTAATCGCTATCATATGCTTGAGGTTTCAAACAGGGACAATGTCTCCATAGTCACGTGATGTATATAACTTCATATTACCGAAATAGGAAACAAAACAAGACTCATCTTGAGACCACACCCACACGCGCAGTTACCAGTGATCACAACCATCTTGGTGCAAGATGAAGCAAAAAAGCTTACATCCTCTGCCACTGCACTGCTCTAAGGCTACAAATGGGGACAGGATGCTACGAAAACCCGGAAGGGGTTTTACTACCCTGGAGGTGGGTGGCCAGGAGGGAATATAATTCCCACTGGTTGCACCGCTCGCAGGATTCGAACCTGGGACCTAGAGTATGGTTACGCTGCGGAATACCACTGCACCAACGCCCCCTAGGTCCTGGTTGGGGGTTATTCTTGTTTGTGGATTATATGGGGTGATTTTTTTCTGAAGGGTGGCCTCAGGTGACGAGAGGGCGAAGTCGTAAATCGTCCTGCCAAGATGGGGTTAGCGTCTACCTCACGGTGAATCCCAGAGGGATATATTGTTACATGTTCATCCCTATCATACGTACAGGATGTGAAATACTGAGTTTACATCAGATATCTTCATGCTATTGTATACTTATGTTCTTAGTGATTTGAAGTTTGTTGGACTAACTCGACTAATGACTCCGCAACAAATACGGCAAATCCTTGATCATTGATCGCCAACGGCCTCCTGTCCACTTTGATCTGACTCTCTGAGAGTCCGCTCTCGATTGTCGAAAACAAACAGGAATCTGCGTCAACATCATGAAAAGGCTGACCCTCCGTCGAGATTGACACCACGTTCCGGGAAGATCACTCGGATAAGCTCTGGTCTTACTGCATATGTGCTCAACTTCCGTGCAATATCTTCCCCTATCCTCTGACATTCCGCTGGCGTAGTCCTCATGAGAGTCACTGCGGGATTATGCTCATATAGCAATCGTCCAGAGAACTTCTCGGGAACGGTATCTTTGGGCCCAAAATTGACCATGTCACAAGCTCCAACGCTAATAATCTGAGGGATCCCAGCTTTTGCTGCAGCTGTCAAGCGATCAGGACCAGCGGTTAAAACGCCTCCGATGAGCTCGTCCGCGATCTCGGTTGTAGTTAGGTCAATCACTGCGTCGATCTGTCCTTCACGGATCAATCGCTCCATAGCCTTGCCGCCCGATCCAGTAGGATGGAATACATAGACTTCATATCCGTACTTCTGCTCCAGATACCCACGGATCTTATCCACGCAAGGCGTGGTGACCCCGAACATTGTCACTGCCACGCGCTTCTTTGTTGGTACCGCTGATGCTTGATTCAAGTGTGCCACATAAGAGCAGGCCATACCCACGATCGCGGCAGCTGCATTTGACAGGATACGGTTCAGTATCGAATTCGTCCCGGCGATATCCACGACGCTGTACATCAGAGTGATATCTGTCTCTTCGATGAAGGGCTTGACATTGCCACTGGCCATGGTTGAGACCATCAATTTAGGAAATCCCACAGAAACTGTTTCACGCATCACAGCGGTGGCTAGGGCAGTCCCAGTAGATCCGCCAATGCCAATAATACCATGTATTCTGCTAGATTTGACGAGCTCCGTTGTTTTCGAGATTGCATATGAGATCAATTTCTGTATGTAGTCTGCTTTTGACAATGTCGCCAAGTAGGTGTTAGGATCTTGAGATGCTGGCAGAGATGCATGATCCAAGAGACTTGCGTGACCAATATTGACTGCTGGATGGGTACTTGAGTTCCTTCCTAGATCCATAAGTAGTACGGAACAAGCTTTGGTTTTTTCAATTTCCATTATCACGAAGAGTAGCTCTTCCAACTTCGTATCGCATGTTCCCAGAAGGAGTACTGTAGGTTGCGCGTTTGTCTCTGACATCGTTATCTGAGGTCCCTTTTATTGCTTAGGAAGGAGGTCTGGAATAACAGCGGATATACATAGATTCACGACCAAATGTAAGCATAGGTACACCCCTGACCAAGAAGGGGATGTCAGAAATCACATTACTTCGATAGGGTTCGAAATCAACTGGGATTCCATCGCTTAGGATTGATTCGAACATGAACTTCTCAGCTTCGTACAAAATAAAGACCTCAAGCACATCAAGTTGGGATCCCCGCATTTGCCTCCGCTTCATAGTTTCAAGTAATGCGGAGGACTTCCGATGTCGAATGATATCACACCACATGATTTCCTTGGGCGGGGTATTCAAATTGAACGAAGCATTTTGACACCGAACATTGCCGTTACAAGAGACACAGCACAGTACGACCTATAGATTGATAGTTTCTCAAGATGCCGCGTCCGACCACCCGGGAAGAGGTCCTTAGCCGGCTCAAGGATGTCGTCGAAAGGGGAGGTACCATCGTAGGAGCAGGAGCTGGTAGGCGCAGGATTCAGCTCCAATTTCCTTTACTCGATCTGTATGCATAGGAAAAGTCGAGTAACAATTTCATTTCAATTTAGCTATCGGACTATCCGCCAAAAGCGTTGAAAAGGGCGGATGCGATCTCATTATCATCTTACTCGGGTCGATTCCGCATGGCGGGTCGTGGTTCGTTGGCTGGATTAATGCCATATGGAGACGCTAACCAGGTCGTTGTTGAAATGGTAAGCTTCAGATACATTGAATTACGTTGAAATAGCTCCACCTAGAGCGGTTTTCTGTTTCCAACATGCCATCCGCTCAGAATATAATAACATTGAATAGGCAAGCGAGATTCTCCCCATTGTGGAGAATACTGGTGTCCTGGCTGGTGTCTGCGGTACAGACCCATTTCGATTGATGCCGGAGTTCCTTCAGCAGCTGAAAGCCCTGGGTTTCTGCGGAGTCCAGAATTTCCCAACAGTGGGATTGATAGATGGCAAGTTCCGTCAGAATCTCGAAGAAACGGGAATGGGGTACGACAAGGAAGTAGAGATGATCCGTGTGGCACATGAGCTCGACCTGCTTACATGTCCGTACGTGTTTAATGTCGACGAAGGTGAGCGCATGACTCGTGCTGGTGCGGATGTGCTGGTCTGTCATGTTGGACTCACAACATCTGGGTCCATTGGAGCTGAGACGGCACTGAGCCTTGATGACTGCGTCACTATCATTCAACAGATTCGGGACGCAGCTGTGAAGATCAATCCGTACATTCTCGTGCTATGTCATGGGGGCCCAATCGCAGAGCCCAAAGATGCGGAATACGTCCTCACCCGAACGAAAGGTGTCCATGGCTTCTTCGGGGCGAGCAGCATGGAGCGTCTCCCAGTGGAGGTGGCGATCAAGGAGAATGCTCAAGCATTCAAGCGCCTCAAAATCAATAAATAGACAGAGTCAAGCTAAGAAAGTCTCTCGTAAGTTAATGCGAAAGATGTGATATTAACGTCCTCTCATGTCAATGAAATTGTCTTATATGGATCAAATCGAGTTATTGTCACTTACAAATGCATCATCCATGTGGAAATCCCTGCCAGAAGCTGTCGTAAATGCCGAGAAAACCATCACCCATATCAAAGTCATACTCGGCAGCGGATACGTTGCTGGGCGATAGATTCTGCCCCGAAGATCCGACTTTCTCCTCTTCAGAAGCTATTGCCCGCAGATATCCTTCCTTGACCGATCGCAGCTTCGAAATGCTGACAAGCAATAGATCCCTATGCTCACCAACTTCGGGCCGCGCCATGGAAGACCTGACCAGCTCTGACTTCTGAATCATTCGATCCACCATTTCTGGAAAGTTGATTCTGTTTCGAACATATTTTAGATCCCACTCGCTATTTTCGAGGAAACACAGTCGCCGAGAGAATATGATAGCGCGGGCAACATGGAGCCATGACACTATGGGCATATAGAGATATGTTTCGGGTGGGATGGAAAGAACTTGCTCCATCAACGCAAGTGATGATTCGAGACAGGCGTACAGCGTATTCAGGCGCTCGAACGAATAGGACACGCAGGCGCTCTGAGGAATGTCATAGAATACTATCTCGTACAAAGACATTTCTGTATCGTGGTAATGTGCGTTCAATAGGCCTGCCAGAGACTGTTAGAGAAGTATCCGTGCGGAGAATGCTGGAGCTTTGCACATCATCTATGCAAGGACTCACCATTTCCTTTCACGTGCTCATTCCAGTTCTCACGCAGAAGATGCAGGTCTTTCTCTATAGCCCTCATGTGCATCCAGACAGGAGCCATCAGTTTGCCAGACTCGATATCATCTATCGGAATACCCTGTTGGATCGTGTTCGCGATTCTCTGAAGACGCACGACTTCGACCAAGTAGAGATCTGTGGGATGTTCTTTGCTGGAGAACAATATTTGGCAGCATTCTTCCACATAAGGGGTGTGTCGAAGAGGGTCCGTCCGCCTAAACACTGACGAGACTCTGTTTTACGGGTCAGAATGACTTATCGGAGACACTATTAGTATACAACTTACACAGAAGTCAGATAAAAGCAGCCCAGAAAAGCTCTCCTCTCTTCGAGGCTGCCAGATCCTCCGTTGACCGCCAGCCCAGAGACATCTCCCATAGCATCGGATACTTTATGAAATCGGCATCCAAGATCTAGTTTTGACTTCCCCTTGTTTAGGCCAAGGTCGCTCACGAGGGCTACTGCAAGTTGTATGAGATTTGTTATTTGCCGGATGGAATAGAACAAGTATTGAAACCTGCCCATGAGGGGTTAGGTTCGTTGCATGCAAACATCGCGGAGCACTTACCATCCCATATATACAAGAAGCCCCTGTAGAAGATCCAGTGACTTTTCACCTTCCATTAGCATGCGTTGGCTCAGTTCTTGTATAAACTCTTTTCCAAGGCGGGTTTGCCTGTCTACTTGGCTATAGGAGGCTGTGACGATGATTGCTTTGAGTAGAAAGGGCTTATCTCGTCGAAGTTCTTGAACTGTTGTCCTACCATCAACAATGACGAAGGGGAAGTGTTCCGCCATATGCATCCTGAAAATATTGAGACAGGTCTCCTCGTCCAAGTCCCCAGATGGGAGTGACAACGGCCCGGAACGATGCAACGGGTGGCTTTGTCCTGAACCGGGCGACGTCGACAGAGAAGCTCCTGCGGTGCCCGGGGAGAAGACTGACGCTGTAGCATGTGAAATTGGTAAGCTGGACGAGGACTGCGTGTTTGATGCGGCAGTAGGTAAACCAATATATGAGGTATTAGCCTGTTCGTGTAGTTGGTCTCCATCCGGCGCGTTGGTCCGCGTTGACGTAAGAAGATTCACTATATTATCTAGCTTCTCTTCCAATTGAGCAACTCTCCTTTCAAACGTGTTATCAGCAAAACTCTGCTAAATTTCTAGTTGATATATGCACCAACTTACGTTCTTGGCGTCCTCCGCCTGCGTATTGCAGACGGAGTCTGCATAACACATTCCTTCTTCAAACGATGACATCTGCTCTTGAGTCAGAGATAATTTCTTCAAATTATTCACAATGTAATCCAATTACCTCTCGCATTTTGTGCCATCTGTCGCTAATGGGATACACTTAGCTTTAGCAATGGCGCAGTTGCGACAGGCGCGTGGTCCGCGTGGTCCCGAACCATGCGATCTGCTGCTCGGAGGATTAGGGTTCACATTCATCGGCATCGACGCGATTAGCAGCTTCTTCACTGAGAAACGGATACGGAACTTCAAGATACTGCCGTTTCCAATGGTTTAGAAAAACCAGGGTATCTTCCGTGATTTAAGAGAGAGCATCGCAGTGGGGCGGAAACGGAGTTTAGAATTGTCTCCGTTTCCGGTTTTGTGGCTGGAGGCAACGACATTTAAATGCACTCTATTCGATGCTCCTTAGAGCTGGAAAGCTGTGTAGAGCAGAAATTAAAGGACTAATGATCCAGTTAGAATATCTAATTTTTGCGTTTTTCATTCACTTCTATGGTTGAAGCACATTGCGCTCCTTGTAACGACATTATCTAGTTCCCCATATGACTGCTTTGGAGACTCGTACAATATGGTTGTAAAAACTTTGAAAAAGATGAGTAAATATTCATCATGGAGGTCACTAACGAAACTAGACTCGGGTACTGGAGAATATACAAGTCCTAGTTCCAATCTGAAAGAGCCGTATTTAAAGCTAGGGAGTATCTAATTAGCGTCGCGATGAACGTGTTCCTTGAATAACGACCAGGATCTAGAGCAAAACCGGCTGCTATTAGCGTGCTAACACAGGTTGGGGATAGCAGCATATTTCTACACCCTATCCTCAAAAAGGTTCAAAGTCTAGAGTAGATCGACTCCAATCCATAAATGTACTAAATACTTATTAGTTCCCCCTAGTAATCTTGTGAGCAGAGTGGAGGGGATCCACGAGATGTTAATAATATTCTTCCTGATCCTACGGTAGAAGCAAGACGTAGGATAGGTCCGAATAACTTCAAGATTCTGGGGGGAAACGAGGAGAAGCATACGTTCCCGAAACGTCCGGATACTCCGTACTTCTGGCCAGTTGCCCACCACCACAAATAAACTATAGACAAGCTTTGCTGACACTGTTTTATGGAGATCCTCTTGAGGAATTTATCTTGAACGGTCTTGATCCACGGATTTTGGCTGTATGAACTGGAAAAAGTCTTAATGGATGTCCATTTTGATATTCTAGAGCAGACGAATAGAAAGCTGTGTTTCTACACGTTGAATTCAAAAGACTGGAGTTTTAGGGGAAATCAATACTGGATTTAGTGATGACTTTTTTCTTCTGGTGTATGTGTATGTGTGTACATCTCGATGTCTACGAGTGGCGGGATGAGCGATCACTTCCTCGTCGGGCCATATTGGAATGTCAACCTGGCTCCCTTCCATACTGTTGTTTCTAAGAAGAAAGAAATAGATTTTATGTTTATTGAAGGCATTGAGCCATATGACAGAGGATAATCATCGTTGGCATAAATAACTATAGCTAATATGCAACATCGTTAAGGCACTTTCTGCATAGGGACAACTTTTGTAGATGCGATATGTGAAGAGTCAAAGACACATCGAGCTGAAACAATGAGGTGTTGCCACTTAGACAAGCTCTTTGTTAATTATCTGTACACAGTCCAAAATGTTTAATCTAAAACCTCGTTGTGCTTAAAGGCGAAGATGAAGATGGTTGGTCGTTCCTAAAAGGGGGGCCGAGATGCATCCGCATAGGCGATGAAAGATCACTACAAGACTCTCGACTTTGCATGGTTTGTTAACTAATTAGCCATGGAAAGGAATCAAGGACCTGCACTGGCTCCTGAAAAAGACTTCCTACGGGGTTGTCAAGTTTATCGGACCTGGGATTAGTGACAGCCACCTGCCGGCCCGTTATGCTAACATTCCAGACGGGGGCAAGCTCCTTGCCCTCTTGACAAGTATATGAAGGTCCTTTGAATCTATGAAAGATGACCTCTCCACAGTCTAGCAGATAATTCAAACTAACAGTGTCCAAAAAAAAAAAAACTCTCATCTTAATTTCCGAGTTATTCGGCCCGATCACCTTCAATTCATACTCACAAACCTCATCCAATAATTCTATTTGAGATCTCTCAAAGAAAACTACAATCCAAAATTGTTTCCATACTGTCTCAGTCTCTCACCATCATGTACTTCATTTTCGGTCTCGTCACCCTTGCTTCGGTAGCTCAGGCTCTGCCAATTCCCTCTGCAGTCGAGGATGGAGCTGCTATTTTGATGGCCAGGTCCCCCGGACCGGTAAGTACTCATCCCATATCCACCTGTATGGTTTCAGCGCAGATATCTAACGAACCAAATCAACAGAGACTCATCCCAGGACTCAACAACAGCCTGTCAGGCGCCATTTCCGCTCTTGGCCTACATATAGACGTCGGCGCCCTCAGTAATGCTATCCAGAACGAAATTGCCGACCAGCCTGACGAACAAAACGCGCCTGGTCCTGGAACTGGTACTAAAACCAGCCCTGGCCCTGCTACGTCAACTGCGAACAACAGCCCTTCTTTGTCGACCCCAATTCCTACCAACACGGAGAATCTAATCCACGACATCGTTGGTGCCGTGACATCGACGCTGACAAGCGCCTTGAACGACAGTGACGAGCACGATCTTGATTCGTGAACGACTATACGTGAGGGTATAATGTGAAAGATGAAATGTGATGATGATATTGAAGATGATACAATTTTTGTTTCGGGTTCAATGCAACCACAGGCGTTTTCGAAAAGGCTATCAAGGATGGTTATAGCGTTTTATGTTCTATGTTGAATGTCTGGGTCACGACAACATCTGTACCTATTTCTGTTTTTTTAGATGTGATCGAATCGAAAAGAATCTTTTAATTCAACGTGCTAATGTAATTTGCGAGTAATAATTCAAAGCACATAGTAGTTAATAAAAGTTCTGACAGAGCTCTCTTGTGGTCGTCGGCCTCGGACTTTAGCACGGCTTTCTGCCACTAAGTCCCTTGACCTTTTTCCACCATCCCGGGTTTGGGGCTTTTCGTCTCGCTTATCGACGCGGGGACCGCAACTTAATCGGACGAGAGACACGGTCTTTTGCTGTTTCGTAGATGATTCGAGAACGTCTATGGTTCGGAGATCGGCTTAGGAGATTAGATAGTACTCTCTATGCGGACTTAAGTTACCTGATATCATTGGACGTTGTAGAGACTCGTTGATTTTGCGGGGATAAGAATTCTAGAGCCATGATGCAATTCGAGTTCTGGAAGGATATAAAGACCCCCTCATTGCTGCCCCTCCCTAGAGGAGACATCAACGCTGTATAGCCCAGGAACAAAGACCTATCGATCAGAAACTCCCTTCATTTACGCACGCAGATACATATCGCATCCGCCAACATGCCTAGCCTCGTTGGAAGAGAAGTCGGCCCTACGGGCTATGGAATGATGAGTGCGTCTCCTCCACGACCCCCAGATTTGGTTGAGTACATGGTCAAAATAATCGACTAGGAGCGCTTGAGGCCCCTGGCAGAAGTCCAGAATTTACAAACATGCTAACTAGAGATCTATCGTAATTTCAGGGTTGACATGGAACCCTACACCTCCGAGTGAGGAAACAGCCTTTGAGACCTTGAACACGACGCTGAAGCTCGGTGCCAACTTCTGGAACGGTGGAGAGCTCTACGGCACTCCTGAGCACAACTCGCTGCATCTCCTCAACAAGTACTTCACCAAGTACCCCGAAAACGCGGACAAGGTGGTTCTGAGCATCAAGGGTGGTCTGAAGCCTGGTCGGCTGGTGCCAGATGGTTCTGAGGAGAACATTCGACGAAGCGTGGATGAATGTCTGCGAGTCTTAGATGGAAAGAAGGGCGTCGATATCTTTGAGTGCGCCAGGCAGGATCCGACGACTACGATCGAACAGACGGTGAGCATCCTTGCTCAGCTGGTGAAGGAAGGAAAGATCAAGGGAATTGGACTCAGCGAGGTCGATGCTGAGACTGTGCGACGAGCGTACGTATTTCCCACAGGAAAGGGGTCTCAGCTACACCATACTGACATGACTTTAGAGCCAAGATTCACCCCATTGCTGCAGTTGAAGTTGAACTATCCCTGTGGGATACACACGTCCTTGAAGACGGCACCGCAGCAGCCTGCGCTGAACTTGGAATTCCCCTAATTGCCTACTCTCCGCTTGGCCACGGAGTTTTGACGGGCTCTATTACCAAACTCAGCGACATCCCTGAAGGCGACTTCCGGAGACTTCTGCCCAGGTTCCAGGATGAAACTCTGCAGAACAACCTGAAGCTGGTTAACGAAGTGAATAAGATCGCCGAACGAAGGAGTCTGACCCCTGGCCAGATCGCTCTGGCCTGGATTAAGACGTTGAGCGGAAAGCCTGGCGTGCCTACAATTATTCCCATCCCAGGTGGTACGACTAGCGACAAGGTCACTCAGAACACGAAAGACATCCCGGAACTTGACGACGCGGATATGAAGGAACTCGACAGGATCCTGAAGGAGCACAGTATCGTTGGAGAAAGATATCCTCAGCATTAATCTAGATACCAGCTTCCATCCAAAGACGACTTCGATTCCGGTGACAACGACCGTTATTGCTACTTAGGAAGTATATACGAAAGATACATGTACATGTGAGTTGATGAGCTAGTTGGCATACAGCGAATTCTGGTGGACAGTTCCTGCTCTGAAACGAAGGTCAGCTAAATACTTTCGACGTTTCCTGAAATCAGATGCTTCGAATGATTCGACGATCAGATCAAGTGTAGATTTGGTGTCAACACGCAATTTCACTGAGGACAGGAAATTGTCGGTATTGCAGAATTCACTTTTTTACTCATCATGCAAGAAGGGCATATGGTATGGGCGGGGGGCCAGTAGATTGACTTACCCTACGCTATGTCAGTCTTGCCTGTGACATACATGTTAGTGGTAGTTAGAAATATTCCATATAAATAGTTAATGTTGAAAATGAATAATGTGGTCAAAGACAGTCTGAAACATTATTGTAGGGTATCTGTAATCACACTGTTGTGCGTTCACAGACATAGGATAGTTTTTGTAAAGAAGAGAAAACCAGAGAGAAAAAAAAGCTCACATCTCGGAGATAAATGGTCTGGTCACGTGGGCCGCGGTATAGCTGCTTGGTTCAATGCCAGCGGGAACAATGACCTTGATTGTAGACAGCCAACTTTGTTATTGACACTCCTTGCAACCCATTCGCATAACAGTTGCATGCTTTTTACTATGGCTGAGTCTCCAGGGTCTCCTCTTTCCTCCATCGCTTCAGATGACCTCACCGAGGACATGAAGCTCGATAACCAGGGACAATCTCCCTCCGCATCAAACATGCCGCCCTCGAAGCGCCGTCGCACTGGAATCGCGTCCTGGGACCGCCACACTCCCATGTCGTCAGTGCATGAAGATATCCCTCCTACCTCTCCTTCGACTTCCATATCGTCCGATACCTCTGGTGATATCCCGAACTCGCCCAACACTGCCGCGCTCATCGGAGGCGGCCAAGATGACGACTATAGCGGCCAGGGCAATGACCAAGTCACTGTCTGCAGATGGGAGGGATGCGAGGCTGGCGACTTGGGGAACATGGATGATCTTGTCCAGCACATCCACAATGAACACATTGGCATCCGACAGAAAAAGTACTCTTGCGAATGGGTAGATTGCAGCCGTAAGGGTCAGACACATGCGAGCGGATACGCGCTGCGCGCGCATATGAGGAGCCATACCAGGGAGAAGCCCTTCTACTGCGCTCTTCCAGGTATGTCACGATGTTTTGCTTCTCCATTGTCTTGATTTTCCCTTTTCTCTGCGACATCCCCCGACTGACTCAACTGTACAGAGTGCGATCGTAGCTTCACCCGTTCAGACGCTCTCGCAAAGCATATGAGGACAGTACACGAAACGGAAGCCCTACGACCTTCAGACCCTGTGCCTAAGCATCACAATATCTCGACTCTCGGTTCCGCAGCTACTCCTACTAGTAAGCTACAGCGCATCAAGCTAAAACTGTCCTACCCCCCAAGAGAGGACACGGAACAATTGAGCGACAACAACATCGAAGAAGCCGCAGACACTGACGAGCTCGACTCGATATCTCTCCCTGAATATGGCCCTGAACTCGGGTTCGACGAAGAGGAACTTAACCTCCGTCCATACGACCTGTACCGCTTGCTCCGTCGTCAGATCCACTGGGCAGAAAAGGAAAGCGCCCAGCTTCGTCAGGAGTGGGAAAGAATCGAGCCACGGAGAAAACTAGCCTGGAAGGAGAAAGAATCCATCTTTGACGATGTTATCGATGCTGAGGCGCGGCTCATCCTCACCATTTGGGGCACAGACGAAATGCCACCGCAGGCCTCAAATGTCGCCAATGGGCTCGGGCAGTTGCAGCAGAAGCACGATGTGTTTGAATCAGATGGCCCCGCCGAATCAGCTTCAGCCCCCGCCACCGAGCCCATTGCAGGTTAAAGAATGTGTCTCAAATCTAATGTATCTATCTCCTCGTCTTCCCGGACTTTGTATTTCAATCAGGCGTACAGTGGTTCCTCGTTCCACAGCGGTGCTGTGGTTAAATGGCTAACTTCTTCGGATCCCCCTTTCCCTTTTTCTTCAATGTACGGGTATATAGCTAGTTACGTTTGGGGGAAATTCCTATCTCTTTTTCATCCTGTTTGAGAAAAATGATGCATTTTTTTTTATCTTGATCCTATCTGCATAGAGTAGTCGGAGATATCTGAAAAGAACACATCCCATTTCATTTACCATCGAAATACCGAGCATTAGATAAACTGGCCTAGAACTTCTCAGTAACTTGTGACAAGAATGTGCACCAAGTGTTTCGCCATCCAGAGAGAAAATAATGAACCTTAGCGCTTTAACTAACTTACTTAGAGCCTTCCTGGATTCAGAGCCAAAAAAAAGGAACATTTTCAACGAGAATGAAAGTCGTCGTTGTCTTCGATATCCGATACCTAATTTAGTTTAAGCCCCCCAGATGTCAATTATTGATACGGAGCGAATAAATCTCACCGACAGTGGTAGCTACGAGAAGCTTACTTCCTCTACGCAAGTGACTAGAAGAGTTTCAGAATTTCAAATGTTTTGCTTCAGTATTTGGTATCTCTCGCGGCAGAAACAAGAAGATGCGCGTTCAGAACCCCTTTTTCCATGTGCTTCAAAACAAGACATCCCAGCGTAGTACATGACATATGCGACTACCCTTTTGAAAGGGCAGAAAAAAAAGATCATGACACTTTTAAATTCTCCTCGTTCCAAGGAGCAAGGAGGCAAAAAAATTAGGAGACGCCGTGCAAGTATGCCCTGCCAATATGTTGCCATTTGCGCTCCATGAATTGGAGACGCCACCAGAGAGCTGTCTAAAAGACACAAGTAGAAAACACTGGGAAAATGTCACACGAGGACCCATGCTCGGGTCCAACCGTGGACAAGAAAAGAAAACAACCCAAGACCCAGCTTCGAAACGAAGGGGTCAAGGGACAAGAAAAAAGAAACAAAAACGCAAAATGGGTCATCCGGACATCATGCCCACTGGTGATAGCCGCCAGATGTTCTGTACCCAACAACCTTGCGCCGCCGCCATGCAATCATACAAGGATATTTGCCGCCTAAAAACTCCAAATGAACAAGAGAAAAAATATGCCGATACCCAGCAGAGGGGACATGGCTCCACAAAATGCTTTACAATTGAAAAGAAAGGGCAAAACACATATCATAAAAACAAAATTGTCTCTCGGTCACTCCAGCAAGACCACCGTCACGAGACGGAGCTCTAAGCTCCGTTCGCGGGGGTCTTCTCAGCAGCGACCAACTTTCGGTACATGTCCCGAATTTTATCTACTCCAACTTCTTTGTTGGGCCAGTAATTCACAGCGACGTAACCCCTATAGCTAACAGTCAGAAATACGTCTCGTCGTGGGGTTGAGACAGTAGGGTGCTTAACATACCAGAGACGGTTGTCAAGGGAAGCCATGGACTCCCCTTCCAACGTCTTGACGATGAAGTCGCCAATCGAACGCAGCAAGATACGCAGCTGTGATGCACGCTCAGCCTTGCTGGGGTAATTGTCTTTCGTAACAGCAGCCATCCGCTTCAACTTATCCCGGACGGGCTTGAAGAGCATGCGGAACATATCATCCTGGCCTGAAGAGCCGTTATCATCACTCTTGTGACGACGTATTTCTTCGGAAGAACCATTGATGGCCTTCTTACGGGCCCGCTCTGCATCCGACCCGGACCTAGGACGAGCATCGGCCCTGGGGGTGTTTGGTCGTTCCACACTATCTCGGACTCCGTGGGTTTGTGAACGGTGACGTGGTCTATCATGTTCTCTAACACCCTTTCGAGCACTCGGAGGCGCAGGCGATGCAGACATACTAGCACTATGCTGATGACGCATCCCGGCTTTCTTGTTGTTCCGATGGTGGTTCTCGACAGCCCGCTTCGCTGTAAGGCTTGTGCCATTGCTCAACTTGTCCTTGAGCACAGAGAGAAGGTAGTCAGCTCGGCGTACTAGGTGAACCGCACCGGGCGACTTGGTAGTCTTCTCGCCATTCTGACGTTCATTTTTCTTGTCAACACGATGCTCCTCCAGAAAGAACTTGTCAGAAAGCTCGAGGTCAGGGTCATCACGAATTTGTGCCCAAGCACCATAACCATGGCGAGCAATACCAACACATAGCATGCCATCCTCGCGTGCGCCCCATTCGCAGGTGTAGTCTGCACCTTTCGTGGCCTCGGGTATACGGAAAGTCTTAGGGTCCGGAAGAGCAGAGGTAAGCTCTCGGAGCATGCGCATCTCACCAGGACGCTCGACGATGGTCCACGCATTCAGCCGCTTGACGCCGTGAAGGTCAAACAGCACAGCTTTCTTCTCCTTCTTGGTTGGAACCTTGCCTTCTTGCTCCAATGCCTCCAGTTTCTCGGTGTCTTCCTTCACCAATGCCGCAGCCTTGTCAGTGATCTCACGAAGAGCAGCCTTCACCGTATCCCTATCCCGGCCGACAAGTCTAGCCTCTCGAATGACTTCCTCCTCGCAATCCTCGATGGCACCATATCTCAAAAACGCACGAAGGAGATGACGATATTCCTTTTCCACGAGAGCGCGCTTGGGATCAAGGGAAGAATTGGAATCGGACAGATCAGCGGCGTCGGCATTGACCTGTGCCCGCGCCCGGCGCTTGGCGGTGCGTTCTTCACGTCCATCCCGGACCTCAGTAGGGGCAGTGCGCTTCCGCGGACGGTTCTGTTCGATGACTTCGGCAAGATAACGCTCATCGGCCTTACGCTTTTCTTCTGCCTTAATCTCGTCAAGTTGCTCCTTCGGGATAATGTCATCCCAACTCAAATCATCGACCTTGATATCCACAAAGTTGAATGCCTTCAGGAACTCTTCGCCACCGTCTGCTTGAATGCCTTCCGCCTGTTCCGTCTGATGCAACTCAGCATTAGCCAAAACGGAATCGATATCGAGCTGCTCCAACTTCTTCTGGTTGTCGGTCTGCTCAAACATCTTCTGACCACGGCGCTTGAGAATGCGAGAAATATCGTCGGTTGCAGTCGGTTCCCCAACCGAGATTCCACCACGAACCATCTTGCTCTGAATTTCCGAGGCCTCCTTGTCTGTAACACCCCTTTGGATGGTGATGAATTCTAGAAGCAGCTTGTTGCGTGCCCGCTCCAAAACCTCTTCCTCGACTGTATCCTTAGATACGAGCCGGTAAACACTAACAGGCTTGGTCTGACCGATACGGTGCGCGCGAGCCATTGCCTGCAAGTCGGCTTGAGGATTCCAGTCAGAGTCGAACAGAATAACAGTATCTGCAGTCATCAGGTTGATTCCAAGGCCACCAGCTCTAGTCGAAAGGATGAAGGCAAAGTCGTTGCTTCCAGGAGCATTAAAGTGCTCAATAGCAAGACGTCGAGGGCCCGCAGCGATCGTTCCATCAAGACGCTGGTAAGCGTATCCCCGGTACTCCATGTAGTCCCCAAGGATATCAAGCATCTTCACCATTTGGCTGAAGATTAGGACTCGATGCCCGTCACGCTTCAATTTGGCCAAAAGCTGGTCGAGAAGCATCATCTTCCCGCTGCTCGTAATCATGGCTCTTAGCACATCCTCACGACGAGTACTACCTTCGAGAATCCTAGCTTCGGCGTTAGGAAACATGAAAGGATGATTGCTCGCCTTCTTCAGCTCCATCATGATATTCAACAGTGACTGCTTTTGGCCCTTCGAACCTTCATTCAACGCCGCATAGTTCTTGGTGAGAATGTTTTTGTAGTATTCCAATTGGACGTCGGACAGTTCGACACGGATGATCTTCTCCGTCTTAGGGGGAAGATCGGTCTCAACCTTGGACTTCGTGCGGCGTAGCATGTAAGGCTGAATGGCTTTCGTGAGCTCCGCGAGCTTATGAGAAGCAGCTTCAGAGTTGAGGTCCATATCGACATCAATTTCCACCAGCCCGGGGTTCAAGAAGTCCATCAGAGCCGATAGCTCAGCTAGATTATTCTGGATCGGTGTGCCAGTGATGAGAAGTCGAGCCGGAGATCTAAACTCCAACAGCTTAGCATAAAGCTGAGAATCGCGGTTCTTGAGGCGATGTGCCTCGTCGACAGCAAGAAACTGCCACTTGAGTTGGCTCAAAAACGAAGAGTCCAACAGAACATATTCATAGGTCGTTAGGAGGACGTTGAACTTCGGACGTCTCGGATTTCCATCAATCAAGAGCTCGTATTCTTTAATGACGTTGCGAGCCGCTTCGTTGCCATTGTACACCACGTAGTTAAGATCAGGGGACCAGTTATCGAAGGTCTCCGCCCAAGAAGGCATCGTGGATAGCGGTACTACAACAACGAAAGGCCCCTGCTGGTGCCGTACATGACGCAGCCAGTTGATGAAGGCTACCGTCTGAACAGTTTTACCAAGACCCATCTCATCTGCGAGAACCACGTTGCGATTCCGGACCCAATTGAACGCCATGAAGTTGAGACCCTTGATCTGAAACTCTTTCAGTTCCCCATTGTGCAAGAAATTCGGTGTGGACTTCATGGTCTCAAAAGGCTTCCGGGTTGCAGGATTGGATTCAGTCTTGCTGGATATGGGAGGATGAGAGGAACGGTCCAGATACCGATCGATCTCACGTTGGGCAATCTTGCTCACAAGTTCTTCGGTCTCCCAAGTACACGAATCATAAAAGAGACGCTTCCATTTGACGAAATACTCTGTTGCGCCATCTTCATTCTTGCGCATTCCAATAACTCTTTCGACCTTCTTGTAGTCTTCAATTGCTTCAACATCCCGCTCACGGTCGAGGTTCCACTTCTCCTTATCCTCAGGAGCAATGTCCTCGTAATTGAGGAGTCTCAGTTCCTCTTCAACGACCTTGCGAACGTAGTTGTCGACACGACGGGTGCTTCGACAGTTGGCCAGGCTCTCGATCGTCTCCCAAGTGGCATGGTAATGGGACTTTCCCTGCCATTTGATGTAGAATTCACAGTCATGACGGGTGACCTTGGTTTCTCTAGGATTGACGCCGTCCTTGAAACGGTGATTGAGCACCACGTCGACGGCAGGACGATCGTCCTCTTCTGCATTTACCCAGTAGCCTTGTGTCATCTCTTCGGGATCATCCTCAAAGAGGTCATCATCGTCGTCCTCATTGTAATTGGAGACTCGAGAAGCATTCCTGGTCGAGAAGCGAACTTCCGCATGGGTTGGTTCGCGGCTGGAAGCAGTCTGCGCCAGACGGCGACGTCTACTCCTGTTTGCGCGAGCACGAGCTCCACCGTACTCATCGCTGTCGGAGTCGGAAAATGAAGACTGGGTAGCGGAACGAGAGGGGATCTTCGACGACTGTTCCGAGACAACACGACGACGCCGCTTGGTGCGCGGTGCCACATCGTCCGAATCGGAATCAGACACTGAGAGAGCAACTTGACGCGTCGCACGAGCTCGTCCGCTCCGGCGTAGGCCGTAGAGGTCTGGGTTCTGCCGTATGAGCTCCGCTTCATCCATCGCCGACGACTTCCGCTTTCTGCCCATGTCGGATGCTGAGGAGGCAGAGTTTTCAGGACTTGAATGCTCCTGGGGCTCGTCTGCATCCTCCATCGGAGAATCGCCGTCACTGTCGACGGCATTAGGACTTTCAGCATCGTAGGACTCGTCCGCAGCGTCGTCCTCCTCGGCAGACTCCGAGGAGGCACGATCGTCGGAGGCGTCTGTCAAATCGCTGTCGCTCGCGACCATTGTGGGATCCCTGTCGGCACATGCACCATTCATAGCTGACGACAGAGAGTGACCGTTAGGAGCGGCAGTCATCGAGGAGAATTCAGAGGCCGATGGGAGCACCATGCTAGTGGCTATCGACGCGAACGGTCAGCATTGAAGGGCCAGGAGAGCTGGGGACGCGGTGTAAAGCGCTGGAAGAGGTAGAGGATAGATACGCGACCCAGAAAATACCCTATAGGGGTGGAATGGAAGACAGGAGACAGGAGGATAGGTTCATGAGATGAATGGAGATGTTTTTTGATGATGGTCTGATGGACGAGATGGAGAATGGTGATGGAGGGATGAGGAACACTGCGAGAGAAAATTCTGACACAGGACCAGATTCGAGAGCAGCAGCGCAATCCAAAGGCCACCTTCACGACCTAGAGAGAGCTCGCAGACCTCGGAGCATCAGGAAGGTCCTGTGTTCCCGGTGGGTCGAGAAGCGTGGAGAAGTACCCCGGCCGGACACACAGGCACGCGTCTAGGATAGCTAAAGATCGGAGACAAGGCACTTACAGTCCATAGCTTGGTGGCCCCGAGGCGGCCAATACTAAAGGGACGCAATGGTGGGTAAAGAAAAGAAAATGAGAGTGTGGTGTTGGTGGTGGAGTTGGGGAAGAGGAGGATGGACGACCTGAGAAAGATGAGGGAGTAAGAGCGAGAAGAGAGTTGTCAGTGGTGGTGGTGGTCGGAGAGCGAGTCGCAGTGAAGAACCGGGGCGGCAGTTGAATGCCTGATCTCTGAGGTATCTGCCACCTGAATCCGGCCTGACCCATCGGGAAGTGACAGACCCGGTCGGGTTTAGCCTGTCACATGAGCGAAAGAATGCCTGAATGCCTGAGAACGCCAGGTGATGACTCATCACATCGGTCCGACAGAAGTCCCGGTACATCGACCATCTGCCAATCACTGCCCACCCAATGCTGCTTGTCATTGATGCCTAAGGCACTAATTCGTTCAGAGCCCTACAGCGCCCAGTTGTGTCCTGGGACCTGCCGCCGCTCCACCATCCCACAATTCTCTTGCCGGCTTTTCTTTGGTGCCCCTCCCCCTCCAGACATCCAGTTCGTTCCTGCAACACTCCCTTTAGCAGGTCTCAGTGTTGCTCTGCACGGATATCTTCTGTGCCATCTTACCTGCAGAGCTTGGTTGTACTGTGATCCCAGGATCAGAGACTTCAGACGTCTCCTGGGCTGCAAACTATAACCATACCTACCCGTTTTGCCAGTCTCTTCAGCAACGTTCTAATTCACCATGTCCGACAAGCTCACCAGGTATGCTATCACATCTGGACCTGATAGAGGTCATTATCTAATTAATGTCTTTGACCAGAGTTGCCATTGTCAACAGTGACAAGGTGTGTTTACAGCCCCGCTTTAAAAACCTGCTGGCATGGTTTTCCGCCGTATGATGCTAACTCGAGCCTTTTCACCCGATACAGTGCAAACCGAAGGTATGTCTGTGTGCATGCCACATAAAAAGGAACGTCTTTGGCTGATCGTTATAGAAATGTCGACAAGAGTGCAAGAAGTCTTGTCCTGTGGTCCGTACAGGCAAGCTCTGTATCGAAGTCACCCCTGAGTCCAAGATTGCCTTCATCTCGGAACAGCTGTGCATTGGATGTGGTATCTGCCCGAAGAAATGTCCCTTTGGTGCTATCCACATCATCAACCTGCCCACCAACCTCGAAACTCAGGTGACGCACCGCTACTCGGCCAACAGTTTCAAGCTTCATCGGTTGCCCATGCCTCGTCCTGGCCAGGTTCTAGGTCTGGTGGGGACAAACGGTATTGGCAAGAGTACTGCACTGAAGATTCTCAGTGGAAAGCTCAAGCCAAATCTGGGACGATATGACAACCCACCGGATTGGGAAGAGATCCTGAAGTACTTCCGTGGCTCTGAGCTGCAGAGTAGGTCTCCCACCTATGGACTACTCATAGCTGTAACCTGGATACTAACATTCTCTAGATTACTTCACCAAAGTCTTAGAGGATAATCTGAAGGCTGTGGTCAAGCCGCAGTACGTTGACCAGATTCCCAGAGCCGTGAAGGGGCCAGTCAAGACGGTGGCACCCCTCATCGAGGCCCGCTCACAGATGGGCAACATGGAGCACATCATGGAAGTTCTGGGTATGCATTAGGTCCCCTCTGATTCAGAAAGGCTCAGTGCTGATCATTGCATAGAACTCAAGCAGGTTGAGGACCGTGAAATTGCTTTGCTTTCCGGAGGAGAACTCCAGCGCTTTGCAATTGGTCTGGTTTGCGTCCAGAAGGCTGATGTGTAAGCATATACACCCACTCCCATTATTATGTGCTCAACTTCTGACATCTGCTAGGTATATGTTTGACGAGCCGTCTTCTTATCTAGATGTTAAGCAGCGTCTAAGCGCGGCCCGTACTATCCGTGAGCTGCTGCGACCTGACGACTATGTCATTGTAGTCGAACACGACTTGTCCGTCCTGGACTATCTTTCCGACTTCGTCTGCGTTCTCTACGGTCGACCGGCCGTGTATGGTGTCGTCACGCTTCCAGCTTCCGTCCGTGAGGGTATCAACATCTTCTTGGATGGTCACATTCCCACCGAGAACCTGCGCTTCCGAGAGGAATCTCTCACCTTCCGTATCGCTGAAGCGGGTGAAGATATCATGGTGGACAAGGCGCGCGCTTTCGCGTATCCAGCTATGGAGAAGACCCAGGGCAAATTCCATCTCAAGGTCGAGCCTGGAAGGTTCACTGACTCCGAGATCATCGTCATGATGGGTGAGAACGGAACTGGAAAGACCACCTTCTGTAAGATGCTTGCCGGTGCAGACAAGCCCGATGGCAACGTTTCTGTGCCGCGTATGAACATCAGTATGAAGCCCCAGAAGATCACGCCCAAGTTCCAAGGCACCGTGCGCCAGTTGTTCTTCAAGCGTATCAAGGCTGCTTTCCTGTCGCCGCAGTTCCAGACCGATGTCTACAAACCTCTCAAGATCGACGACTTCATTGACCAGGAAGTCCAGAACTTGTCTGGTGGTGAATTGCAACGTGTGGCTATTGTCTTGGCTCTCGGTATCCCTGCCGACATCTACGTGATTGACGAGCCCAGTGCTTATCTCGACTCTGAGCAACGTATTATCGCCGCCCGTGTCATCAAGCGTTTCATCATGCACACCAAGAAGACTGCCTTCATCGTCGAGCACGACTTCATCATGGCCACTTACCTTGCTGATCGTGTTATCGTCTTCGACGGTAAACCATCAATCGATGCCCGCGCGAACACTCCTGAATCTCTTCTGACTGGCTGCAACCGCTTCCTCAAGAACCTTGACGTTACCTTCCGTCGTGACCCGAACAGTTTCCGTCCTCGTATCAACAAGTACCAGTCTCAGCTGGACCAGGAGCAGAAGTTGAGTGGAAACTACGTAAGTTTATTGCATAACTCAGCCCGAACTAGTCCAGATGATGCTAACCTGCGCTTCATAGTTCTTCCTGGAGGAGGAGAGTTGAAAAGGGCATCCCAAACAAGCACCATCGCGACCGCTACAAGCGTGATGATCGCGATTCTTATAAGCGACGACGACGATACCGCGGCACGAAAAAAGGCGTTTGGTTGATAGCATTTTCTGGCGTTGGTAAAGGCGTTGTTGCTCGTAGGGGGCACCGTTGCTTGGGTCTCTCCGAAGATGAAGGCTGTGATGGTGAAGACGACGACGAGGAGGACCTTTGGCTTGGGCAGTGGTCTACCTCCTATCACCATCTTCATTTAGTTGGGATCCATCTCTCCGTTCTTCGTCGTTGATTCTGTGCGCTCTTGTTTTGCGCTACCTCCACATCCTCTCCGGTTTTGGATAACCGCTCATGTCTTCGAGTGCGGTATCAGGATCTCATATCTGCCACCATGACGGCATCCTAGTCTTCAGATCAACGTCTAGGCAGATCACATTCCGGAAATCAGGGGGGGTGTATCTGATTAAATGAGGTTACGACGCAAGCCGAACGTCAAATCCATCATGAGGGCGATCCAGCTATAGAGCCGGGACGGGTCAAGTTAGGTGACCATTGCCGTGCAGCATTCCCAGGCATCAGTTGAAAAGGCCGATCGAGACCTGCAATTTTGTTTCATGGATTCTGTGCATTCTTGTCTCTGATAGTCACTTTTTCTGTTGATCTTGTTTGAGTTTTCTTCATCTGGCCTCCGATTGACTTGAAAAGTTTCCTGGGAGATGTATGCACTCACGGTGAGGCAGTATCTGGAAAAATATCATCATAGCAATATAGAAACGGCCAGATCTCAAGTTCGATTTCCTATTCCCTTAATGGTAAATTTCAGTATGAATTTGAATTAGGCATCACCTGAAAGAGCATCTTGCACTCGCTATCTTTCAAGATGTTAGCCATGCTGGCAAGTGGAGCTGCAGTAAAATAAATGCCCTTTCCACCGCCATTTGGCCTACTGCACCTTCAACACGCCTAGATCCCAGAGCAGCTCAAATAACAACTAATGTAGATTCAATAAAGTCAAGAAATCAATTGAAACCGACCTTGGAAATTGCGATGTGTGAAGGTATTATTCAACTGGACTGGGGTACGTTCCTCATGGCTGAAGTTGGGCATGTATATATATTTTACCATCTAGTTAGTATATGCCCGGAGATGGATGGAGAGCCCACAGACCTGACCTGCGGTTTGTATGAGAGTCGATTATGCGAATGTATTCCGTATATTGACTAGATAGAGGAATGATGCAAATGGAATTAGAATTGATCTATGCTATGTATTATTCTCTGGATAGGTGGGATGTGAGGGTTAGGTGGGAAGAAGAGTTCGTTGCATATATTCCTTACAGTCTAAGTAAAGCTGAGGGCGAAGTTCTGATGTTCAGACGGGTTATAGATATCTACAGATGTGATTTAATTTTACTCTTGAATGAAATGAAAATTGTTTAGTATTTACTAATATGGCCGCATTATGGGAGATCTACATTGTCATTTATCTGTAAGATCAGAAGAAGTTACACTTACGAGGGACTTTCTCAGCCATCCTCCTCCTCCTACCCCCTCCCCTCTGGCTGCCATTCTTCATTATTCGTACAACTTTTTCCCACGACTTCAGTCTTCTTCGATCTCTCCCTCCTCGCTACCAGAATGTATGGCCTTCTCTTCCTTCTTGACCTCCGCTTCTGCAGACGGGAGATCGCGAGCATGATCACGGTCCTTCCTAGCACCTTTGCTGCGGTCTCTTTCCCGACTGTCGCGTCTGTATCGTTTGGTACTGCGACTGGCGACGCTTTCGGCGTCACTGTCGCGGCGGCGACGGCGGTCATTACTTACCGTGCTGCGAGAGTCACCGTAGTCCAACTCGTCCCGGCTGCCACGAGGATCTGCGCGCGTGCGGTACAGTCTTTCCCGCTCCTCTTCGCGGTCGCGGCGTTCTCGTTCGTAGTGACTAATGGGTCGCCTGTCTCGGTCGCGCTCGCGTTCACGGTAGCGATCCCTATCTCTGTCGCGGTCACGATCATCGCGCCTGTCACGAATGGGAGAAAGCCCACTGGTTTTCCTGTAGGATCTCTCCCGATCCGCCTGGGCTTTCCGACGGTCAGCTTCATAGGCGTCAGGTTCAGGGGTGCGGCTGAGACGGCTGGAGGCCGCTCTTCTTTCCCTTCTGTATGCTTGACCATTGCGGTGGTCACGATCGTGCCGCCGATCGCGCAACTCGCGTTCCTTCTCTAGGTCTTCTTCCTTTTCCTTAAGACGGCGAATGACCTTCTCAAACGCTGTCTGACGAAGTTCATCTGATTCAATAGCCTTGTACTCGTCTGTCTTCTCTACTCGTGGCCGAACTTGATCCCAAGTATCGGTAACGCGAACAGGAGGTTCGAGGTGTTTGATGCGAGAACGCAGGGCATCGACGGCGCGACGCTGATGACGATCTGCTGCATGCCTTTCATCCTCACTGCGTCGGATGACCTTCTCTTGAATGCGCTGGAAAATAAGTTGAAGAATATCCCGATCGATGTTTGCTGTACGGCGATCAGTGCTCATCACAGAATTGAACTCTTCGAATGTAGTCTTCGGGGTGACCTCATAACGTTTGTCCTGCGACGATTGTCAGTAAATAGAATAACGTTGACTCTAAAGATATGAATAAACCTACATCGAGCACATCCAGCACATCACTGCGCGGTCCTCGTAGAGACCGCTCCTCTTCCTCCACCATATCCCAGAAAAGATCAAGTGGACTAGATCCAGACTGACCCAGCATCGCTACATACCGAGGGTCGTCCTGAATTAAAGGGTGAATATTCATCCACTTACTACCAGCCTTGATCCTTCCTTGAGATCTGAGCTCTTGTAGGAGTTCGATGAATCTTTCACGGTTGTGGCGCTCTCTTCGTGCCTTGGCCGCTTTTTGCTGCTGGCGCGCGTCATTGAATGCCCGTTCGAGGGACTTGATATGATTCTCGAAAGCTGTCAGAATGTCTGATTTGCTTAGGGTCTTGAACTTATCATCGTTTTGGATCCTTTCATTCGACTGGATCAACTCCTGCGCCTCAGACCACCTGGTATAAGGTTCGAGATTCAGAGCTTTCAGGATCGCAACCAATTCGTCCATTGCAGCCTTGCGAGTAACAGCCTCCTGCTCCATATGGGCCTTCTTGAGTTCGACAATATACTCTTCAAAGAGCTGACGTCTCTCATTTTCATCGTTAGTCGACCGGAATATGGTCTCACCTTCGATGATAGGGCGAATGGTCTTCCATCGCGAATAGTGTTTGATCTCCGGGTGACTCTTCAGCATTGTATTGAAATCCGCTCGGAGCTTAGCGAACCTTTCTTTCGCTCGATCCTTCTCCTGCGCACGAACCTCAACCACGTATTTCTCGAATGCAGCCTTGCGGTCTTTGGGATCTTTCAGTGCACGATACTGTGGATCCTTGATCGTTGCGCGCATCGCCTGCTCCCAAGTCCAGTCTGGCTGTACGTTGTTACGTCGCAGCAACTTCATGAAGGCACTTTCGGCTTCTTCAAACGAACCGTACTCTGGATCTGTCTGTTGAGTTCCTACCGCAGTAGCAGCAGCAGCCATTCCATTTGTGTCTACCATACCGTAAGTACCGCGTCGGTCAGTGGCACCCCTGTCGTAATCATCGCGATCGCGGTGTTGCGGGTAAGGAAAGGTGCTGGTACCACCAGCGACGAAGGTCGGACCGCTGTAGAGAAATTAGAAAGAGGGGAACCAAAAATATAGGTAGATACTTACGCTACAGGTGCCGGTGCAGGAGGTTGAGCCTGTGCGAGAGTAGTCTTGTAGACTTCAGGCATTTCCCAGGTGCTCTGCCTGGTCTCCGTGTTGTACCAGTATTTGCGTCCACCCTCCGCAGTGTATTCTTTCCATGGCTGGTTCGCCAAAGCTCGCTGAAAAAAATAAGATATCAGACATCGCGATCACGAATAGGTGTAATGCGACAAGAACTAACCTCGACAGGTGTCATCAACTCGACCGGCTTTGCCCATTGTGTCGCCTTCGTCTGGACATTGTAGTAATAAACTCTCCCATCGGCATTCCGAGCCTCCTGCCAGAGAGACGGGGCTCCTGGCATCCCGTTCATGGCGTTTGTCCGTATTAGATGTGGATGCAATAAAACAAATCTCGCTTGCTGGGTATCACTAATGTTCGAGGTCGCGATGCTCCGCAAAAAAGTTGTTGCTGCTTTTCCCCTGGTAGGGTCTGCTTCGGATATCTCTAAGCGCGCGGTTAGACTATAGTTACCCGTAGTGGAGATGTTTGCTACTTGTTTGCATCAGCTTCTTGAGAACGAGCAGTGCGATCTCTCCAAATCAGCTACAAGAGTCGTCTTGTTCGATGTGGATTTAAAGCCTGTCCGTCTTGGTGATGGTTTGGCTCGATATTCTCAGTGATCGCGACTCATGAGCCTACATTTTCCACCTTCACAATGCCTGGCATCGAGTCTCATGGCAAGTTCTTGAGACACGCTGTTCTAACTACGGTTATTCCGCATGCCACTGATATAGATGTCGAAGGCGCATTAAGTTCTGCATTGGAAAAGGGCGCTGAGGATTTATCCGAGGTTTTATCTTCAATACCACAGCGTTCGCTTTTATTCTTTGGTAGGTTAAAACCTGGAGTGCCCTCGTGTTCAGTCTCTTACTCATTAACAGTCACTTAGATGAGTTTGTCAATGCGCGAATCGTTCTTAGATTGTCGAATTGTTCAGAACATGCGCTGAAGACACGCCTTCCAAGATTAGAAGTGAGGCTCGATGCATTTGTTTTGAATCCAGCAGATCCAAATGGCGAAGGGACCACACCTGCGAAGGACTTGATATTCTCAGGGGTCGTGAGTGAAAAGGAGGATCCCCTGGTGGTTGTCAACGCTTTCGAGGGAGATGAAGGAGAGGGCAACCACGTCTACGTCATATGGAAGATTGAGGCCTTTCTGAGTATGCTCGGTTGTCCTATGAATCTCATATGACCTGTCGCTAACCCTGCGAAGATCGACCACGCGTTCGCATTCAATATCCGTCAGTGATTTTCATGGCATCCGCAATTTTGAATCCGCCAAAGGCGTCCGAGCAGCAGAACCGTGATGATAGGTACCTTCAAAGCCTGGTTCCTGCCTCCAGCAATGTTTTTGAGCCACTGGCTGCGGACCCCGCTTTGAGGGCAGACAAGCCTTTCCTTCCGGCTTCTAGGCTCCTGCGTGTGGTACCGGCACAACACACAGAGGAACCCATATACAACATCCAGCAACAAACAGAGCATCCGATTCGGATCGTTCCCGCTGCGAGTGCAAGGATCCGCTACTCTCGGCTTAATAGCTATTCGAGCAGGCCGACAACCATTGCAAGTCTCGACTTTGAGGTCACTCCGTTCCTGAGTTGTGACGTCGTGCTAGATCAGGCGAAGCTGAAGTTGTCCGATGGCAACGTTGAAACACTATCCGATATCCAAGGCTTAGCACTACCCATCACCTGTCGTCCCCGAGATGACGTTACTCTGGTCTACAAGCTGACACCAGAGTATGGACCCGATCCTAATCCTTCGACTACAGCCATGGTTAGCACCTTGGACATCGCTCTGGCAGGCGTTATCAACCTGTCAGATGACTGTAAGCCACGGATATCCATGCAATGGCGGACGAATGTCGACTTTTCGCTGCCTCTCAACCCAACCTTTGGAGGACCAAGTCAGGTTTTGCAGCGAACCAATCGTCCTGCAAGTCTACCAATGCTTCCTGGAGGCCTCACTTCCTCAGTCCCCCCGTCTAACCGCAGCTCTCTCCGTGAACGAGCTTATTCCACCACTGACCTGGGAGTTACTATATCCTTTTCGGGCCCCGTAAGCGTCGAAGTAAGTAAACCATTCTACTGGGACGTCTTCATTGTGAACCGATCGGGAATCCCTCGTAAGTTCGCAGTGGCCGCGATCCCACGAAGAAAGCGGGCGGATCCACGAAAACATGTCGCTCGACCATCGTCCGCGTCGGCTGCTAGCCGCAAAGAGGACCAAGTGGCAGAAGCAGTCACAGATGACAACATTATCCACGCCATGCAAAAGACTGCAGCTGGCCAAGATGCGGAATTGATCTGTTTGAGTACCGATGTGAGAGTCGGGTAAGTCTTTCAGCAGCGTTGGTTCTCAATTTCCTCATCCATGAACCCGCTAATGATTAGTAAAGACCACTACTCCCAGGAACTTGTCATTCGACTGAATTGAAGCTGCTGCCTCTAGCAACAGGCTCACTCCACTTGGAAGCTGTCCGTCTTGTGGATGTTAACACAAACGCAACGATTGACATCAGAGATCTTCCGGATATATTAGCCTTTGAACGGAAGCGTGTATGATCAAGTTATGTATATAATAAATGTCTCAGGAGGACCCCGCGGATTCGAATAGCTTTTAGATCCCTGTAAGCATAGATGATGATCGCGTACTGTGAAACGCGTCAGCAGAGTCAGAGTACAAGTTATAGCAGCACCAGGATTTAGCATCGTTATTCTCTGTAGGAAACTGTTGAAATGTCCATCTCTTGTCACTGATCGACGGTGAAAATCAGCCTGCAAAGTTCCATGGAGATACCCATGGAAGTGGCGTGAAATCTTGTGCCTTTGGGCGTCGACACTGCAAACAGACGAGTTGGGAGCCGTAAAAGCGGCAAGGTTACAGTCCAACCTCCCAGGCTCCAATCCAAGCCTTTCCGCCTGGAGGATCACCAAAAGGCACCGCCCCCTCGATCGGCTTTCAATACCTCGTCGACCAAGGTCATCTCACTACGAACGAAAAACCTGTTGTATACAGTCCCCAGAGTCAGTTTTTATCTACCCTGAAATCTGACTTCTCCGGTCGCCATCATCCTCCCTAGATCATAACTGTCAGCCCTATCCCTGTGCCAAGTCTTTTGCGCTTTGCGTCATACTGTCGCTTCCGCTCCGGACTCCAATCCGCCTGCTTCTTCGACGCAATTCTATCCTATAGAGCTCGAGCGCATTTTTTCTTTCATCATGTTCAACACGACACGACGAAAGGTCCTGAACCCTCTGAACAGGAGATACATTTATGGTCGTCTGGTATGTGAATATCGTGTAAATTCTGCCCATCTTTGCCGTCTTCTCCGATCTATATCGCGGAGATGACGATTACATATCACATTGTCCACTTATCGGTAGACTTGACGCTAATTGCATCTCCTTTCCATCCACCATAGCCTTTGCTGCACACCATCATCTTCCTTATCGAGATGGCTGTCACAATGCGACTCGCTTCCAAGTTTAACTCCTACTATGCGGAGAAGCCAGGTAGGTTTTCTATATATCAGGGCGCCCTGAAGTCGTTGCCATACTGACATCGACGTCATCGAAATAGTCCTCACTACGATGGTCACCAATGCAGTAAGTCCTATCCTCGGGCTATTTCACTCGTCACTATCGAGCTTTGACTGATGAGGGATCCCGTTGCAGGTGCTCAGTGGCATTGCTGATACCGTCGCTCAAACAATCACCGCCATGAAGTCACGTATCAAACATAGTCCAGGAGAAGATCGTATTTCGATTGAGATCCACGAGCTTGATAAAGAGAGACCCCCTGCTTTAGGAGAGCTGGGTGCTGGGAAGGGTCGACCGCCGCCGTTCAACTTTGAGCGGCTCACCCGCTTTATGGCGTACGGTTTCTTCATGGCGCCGATTCAGTTCCAGTGGTTCAAGCTCTTATCGAGGGCATTTCCGCTCACGAAGAAGGCCGCCACTGTCCCAGCTCTGAAGAGAGTAGCTCTTGATCAGCTGGTTTTTGCTCCGTTTGGTGAGTTTCTTTTTTCATCTTCCCTCTCTGGCCATTCTGCCCGCTAACTAAATCTTAGGTCTCGTTGCCTTTTTCACCTTCATGACTCTGGCTGAAGGAGGAGGGAGACAAACTTTAATCCGCAAGTTCCGGGATGTGTACATTCCGACTCTCAAGGCCAACTTCGTCCTATGGCCTGCTGTCCAGATCCTGAACTTCAGGGTCGTCCCTATCCAATTCCAGATCGTAAGTTCCTTTCGTCTCAATTCGATTGGTAAACCAGCAACTGATAATTCTCGCAGCCCTTTGTCTCGAGCGTTGGCATCGCCTGGACAGCCTACCTATCCCTGACTAACTCATCGGAGGACGAGATGCTGTAAGCCTTGGAAATGACCTGTCGAATTAGCCGCGTTTTATGGGGGAACAAGACATATATGGTAAAATCCTGGTATTTCTGCTATCAAGGCGTCGTCAATTCCCTGGGCCGGGTAGTTTTTTATATTTGTCATTTGAGGAAGAATCTTGTCCATGGCGTCAGAGGTGTATTACATGGGTGGGATTTTGCAATTTGGGTGCCCTGTCAGTCACGACTTTCGGTTCTATTTTCTCGAACATCTGATCTGCCTCAGAGCGGGAACTAGCAATCATGTTTCTGTGTTGCTTTACCCAACGTGTATCATATCATGCAACGGTTGCTTGTCAGATCAATGGAATCGTCCAATGGGAAAGCATCCAAACTCGATTCGGTTTCGGTGACTGCCACCAAGGTCTCGTGTTGAGGGAAGCTCATGTCCGAGCCGACGGCCAACTCAGTGAGGGAGGAAACAAGGAAAAAGGATATATAAACATGACCGTGACCCCGATCTCTTCCGTGTAGCGATTCTGAACTACATGCTTTTGGTTTCTCCGCGCTCAGTTGTTCGCGTTGACATCAGTCCCGCATCAGCCCGACATCCCACCATCTATCTCACCGGGAGCCCCACCATAGAAACGCGCGGGAGGATATATCCTACCCCGCTAGGAACACCGAAGGAATCACTTTCTCCCTTGGTCCGTTTATTTCATTTTCTTGTCAGTTAAGCATTACTTCACCGTGAGGTATATAGTCCTACTCCCCTCATCCGATTACGCCTGGCTGACCGTTACTTCATCATCAAGGAGGAAATATTGAAACCATGTCGCTCTCCAACAAGCTCGCCATCACCGATGTCGACCTCAAGGACAAGAGGGTCTTGATCCGGGTATGTAAAGAAAGCTTCAATTACACCGTTCAATCTACCCCCTAAGGGATTCGAGGAGGATGAGAGAAGAGCATTCACTAATGCGATGACATCATCAGGTCGACTTCAACGTCCCTCTCGATGCCGACAAGAAGATCACCAACAACCAGCGTATTGTCGGTGCTCTTCCCACTATTAAGTATGCCATTGAACAGGGCGCCAAGGCCGTCATCCTCATGTCCCACCTGGGCCGCCCGGATGGCAAGAAGAACCCCAAATACAGCCTGAAGCCCGTCGTCCCTGAGCTGGAGAAGCTCCTCGGCCGCAACGTCATCTTCACTGATGATTGCGTCGGTAAGGAGGTTGAGGAGACCGTCAACAAGGCCTCCGGTGGTCAGGTTATCCTCCTGGAGAACCTGCGCTTCCACGCCGAAGAAGAGGGCAGCTACAAGGACGAGGAGGGCAAGAAGGTCAAGGCTGATAAGGAGAAGGTTGCTGAGTTCCGCAAGGGACTGACTGCTCTCGGAGACATCTACATCAGTATGTCGCCCTCGCTAGCGTAGTGAACATTCTAGGATCAATTGCTGACTGTTGCTTTGTTAGACGATGCCTTCGGTACTGCTCACCGTGCTCACAGCTCCATGGTCGGTGTCGAGCTGCCCCAGAAGGCCTCTGGCTTCCTCGTCAAGAAGGAGCTTGACTACTTCGCTAAGGCTCTAGAGAGCCCTCAGCGGCCATTCCTTGCTATCCTGGGAGGTGCCAAGGTCTCCGACAAGATCCAGCTGATCGACAACCTCCTTCCCAAGGTTAACAGCCTTATCATCACGGGTGCTATGGCCTTCACCTTCAAGAAGACCGTCGAGAACGTTAAGATTGGTAACAGTCTGTTTGATGAGGCGGGTAGCAAGATCGTCGGTGAGGTCCTCGAGAAGGCCAAGAAGTACAACGTCGAGGTTGTTCTTCCTGTCGACTACGTTACCGCCGACAAGTTCGCTGCCGACGCAAAGACTGGCTATGCCACCGACGCTGAGGGCATCCCAGACGGTTACATGGGTCTTGATGTTGGCCCGAAGAGTGTGGAGCTGTACAAGAAGACCATTGCCCAGGCCAAGACCATCCTGTGGAACGGTCCTCCCGGTGTTTTTGAGTTGGAGCCTTTCGCTAAGGGCACCAAGGACACTCTCGACGCTGTCGTCGATGCCGCCCAGAAGGGCACCATTGTCATCATCGGTGGTGGTGACACTGCTACCGTCGCCGCCAAGTACGGCGTTGAAGACAAGCTGAGCCACGTCTCCACCGGCGGTGGTGCCTCCCTGGAGCTCCTGGAGGGCAAGGACCTGCCTGGTGTTGCTGCTCTGTCAAGTAAGTAAACAGTTCTTTCCAGAGCGGGCCAATAATATTACAATATCATAATTAGAGAGAGGGATAAAGCTTGAATGGAGCTTGACCTACAATAAAAGGATAAGGTGGAAGACTTCTGATCTCCTCTCGACTGTCAAGTCTGTGTTGGATGGGAAAATCCTTACCCGAATACGTCCAATCCTTTCTCCAATGGCACATGTTTCATGCCTATAATGAATCTCAGGCAGAATAAAACATATTTGAACGCAATCTTATCTATATAACGGAATTCTGATGGTTCTTTCATTCCAATAGAAAAGGGTGCGAATCTTTAGATGTGCGTGTTCATTTGGATGGGAAAATATTTTTGGTCCCGCATAAGCGTCATCCCGCGCAGGGTGGAGACAAGTTTGAGGTATAGCCTACACGAGTTACATACATAAGTGATAAAATAAATAATATGGGAAAATCCATTTAATCTTCTTTCTCTTTCAATGTGCTGTAGACGCGGTGGTGGTGACCTACGCGAAACCATCCATGGGATGTAGATAGACAAAGTAATACTGAATCCTGAAGCTTCAACAGATACCAAATACAGATAACTTAGGTAGTCCTAGACATACTTGAAATAATTTTAGTTGGTAGTCACAAGTCCAAACTAGTAACTAGCTAGCTATCAAGGTCCCGCTTTCCAAAGTGAAGTGTGAGTGTCGCTGGCAGCATCACAACTTCCAAAAAAGGAAATCCAAATAGCAACAACACCACACCAACCACATCCAAAACAGACGCAAAAAAGCTCACATCCCCAACCTCACCTATACAAGGGAAGTTGAAGGTGCTACGAAAATCCCCACCTTGCTTTTGGCGGGTAGGGGATTTTACTACTCGCCCGGTGTCCTCTGGCGCTGTAGGGGGGGGAGTATAATTATGAATAATTATTCCCCCCTGCGACAGCTCCTCGAGCGACGCCGGGTTCGAACAGGGAGCCTCTAGCTAGATGGTGCTAGGCTATGCCGCTGCACCATCTGGACTCCGCTGGTTGGAGAGGGAGATGTTATTGTGGAATATATGGAGAGTTCTTTCTTTGTTTTCTAGGGGAGGACGCCGGCCGGAAAGGGGAGAGGGTGGAGTCACGTGGATTCGAGTTGAATGGAGGGCAGGAAGGGGTCTTCCGGTCGTCTGAAAAGGGTTATATTGGATGTATTGGTATGGAATATGAGCGCCATAGGCATGTAATATGGTTGTATGGTCATGTATAACTATCTGATGCTGTCATCTGCTTTGATTAGCAGAATAAGGCACGTAGTCTGCCGATACATCCCAGATATGGCTTTTGTCTATTCGCTCCGACTTCTTGATAAATCGTTCACACACGCTCGCCGTCTTCTGGTCTGGGAAAGGACGTGGATTGATGTTTATCCAGGACTTCGAACATGGAATTACGACATAGTCATAACGACCCCAGCATCCGGCTTGTCATGCTCCATTGTAGCATGATTTGCGCCTTTCTTCTCTGGTATATCTCATAATTTGCTTTTTGAATCTGAAGAGGTATTAAATGATTCGTCCGCTTTTTCATCCGTCTCCATCTATTTCGCCGCCTCGACCTTCTTGAGTTCTTCCCTGCGCAGTTTGTCAGCTGGGTTATGTCCTGCTGGAAATATCGCGCTGTGCAGAAAACGGGTATTGTCACGTACTTCAGCTGCTTGGAGAAGTCGTCGCTCGCATCATCATCGTCCCAGCTCTCCTCCCACAGGTGGACGCTGTTGCCGTTGGCTGTCGTTGAGCCCTGCTCGGTCTCTTCTTGGGGCCAGTCTGTAGAATAGATCACATGGTCAGCATGAATTTGAACTTGCGACTAAAAGATCCCCTTATAACTTGTAGAGGGTGCCTGGGTGGCCTTGGAGTATTCTGGCGTGGAGCTCATGGTGGGATGATGTAGACGTAGGCGGAAGGGATATCGGCCTGCTGGCAAGCCGCAGCAATAAAAGGAGCTTTGAAAGTTTTATCGCGCTCACCTTCGACAGGAAAGTCTTCGAACTCGTCATCTTCCTCCAACACCTGAGGTGCCTGTTGCTGCTTGGGTTGTTGCGAGGCCTCGGCCTGGTTCTGGTTGGATGTTTGATTCGACATGGCGGCGGTGTGATGTGAGTTGCAAGTTTCTGAAGAGCCAAGGAGAAGAAATGTAGAGATGATATGGAGGATAATGAGCTGAAAGGGAGGCAAGATCTGCCTGTGTGGGAGTATCGTGGCGAGGGAGAAGGTGTCTGGTGCAGAATGGAGCTTGGGCGGTGATGATCGCGGAGACGCTCTATCGCTCTACCTTGGCGGGCCTTGGGAGTGTCTAAGGTCCTTGGCTAAAGCCATGACCACCTACACCATTCTACTTGGAGGCTACTTGCTTCATCATACAGGCTACAGCATTCCTGCTGGTAGTTCCATGGCTCCCACTCAATACGGCTTTACCGGAAGGGCTGCTGGATGCCTCACACAATTTGTCTTGCTTGTCGACATTGCACTGTTCCGGCCGGGCATAAGGACTCCGCCCACCTCCGCTAGGCACGCGACCGTATTCGTATCCATTCTTTGTCTTTCTTCCTCTCCTAATCATAATTCTCTCCTTTTCCCCTACTTCCTTCGTCCTTCATGAAGGATACAGACGCCGTGGCGCCTCGTCTGTTCATGGGTCAACCTTGGATTCATTCCATTTCTGTCTTTCTTGTCCCAAACCCAGACGGGTGCGGCTAGCAACTGACATCATAGGACTCTTTTCACTGGCACTTGGATTCTCCTTGAGTTCAATTCGTTCAATTTTCACATAACTATTATTTCTATCGTCTACCATCTGCTCGATCTGGTGTCACAATGTTGAGAGTGGGATCATGGCTGTACGGCAAGAAGCCAGGCAGCGCTTCGACGCAGTCTCTCGATTCCTTGGCCGAGGCGCAGGAACGTAAGTGAGCTCTCGGATGTCCCGGTTCAGTTTCTGGACATCAGGCTAATCGTTATCTCTGGCGGATTATATAGTTGAGAATGCCATGCGAGGTATGCAGCAACCTTAGAAATTAATTTCAAGAGCCATCCAGGATAAAGGCGCCTTTGGACATTCACTGATATAGTGGGAATCCAGCGGCCACGCTTATCCTCAACGACGATGTCGACGGAGCTGAGGCTGGCCTGGATAAGGGAACCTCTTCCTACCACAAGGTATGCAAGTTGGATAAGTGCAGATTCCCGAGGTCATGTGCCGACAACTGATGGCGCTGGGTGCAGCTTGGAAAAGGCGTTGTTGCGTTTGTGCGCGCTACATTAGGTTTTGAACAGGATATCATGCGTCAGGGTGCGTCTGCAGATTTCTCTTATTCCAACCTGCCTCTGATTTTAAGGATTGAATTTCAGCATCGGACCGATTGAACGAGGCTGAGACAAGTGCCTGGAATGATCAGCACAGAGCAACTCATGATTCGAATGCCCCGAATGCTTATCGATCTCTGATATATTCCCCGGGAGCAGAATATGCACTCTGCCAGGCGATGGCCCAACTCATGGGTGCTGTCGTTGCGGTGCTCAACGAGAGCTTGACTGAAAGCATAAAAGGGTTTTATAAACTGAGAAAGGCATATATAACTCTCGATGGCATTCTACAGATGGAGGAGAGATTCTTGCAAGAAAGGCGATCCAGAGACTTGACGGTTGCAAGTAGAATATCGCTTGAGTCCAACCAAGCTGGATCCAGATTGACTGCAACGCTCTCGGCAACAAAGGAGCTGTCTTCAAGATCCACTTCACTGTCCTTTTCCTCAAAAAGAGCCCGCACCTTTCCTCTGAGCTCAAAGCGAGTAGAAACCTCTGCTAGAAGTTCCACTGAAGAATTTCCTGACCCGGAAGAACGCGAGGGTTCCGCAGATTTGCCAGAAAGACTATCTGATCTGGACATCTCAGACAAGGTTTCCGAATCTCCGGCTTCAATGAACTCGTCCACGCCCAACCTCCGGGGTATACATCATGATCCTGATTCAGACATTTTCACTAATCCCGTCGATGTTTTTATACACTCAGGAGCTAACCTATGTTTTGGTGCTCTTCTACTAATCATCTCTATGGTTCCTCCAGCGTTCAGTAAACTGCTTGGTATCATTGGTTTCCGCGGTGACAAGCAGCGAGGCTTGCAGATGCTGTGGCAAGCGAGCAAGTTCCATAACCTGATGGGCGCCATAGCGGCATTGGCTTTACTGGGGTATTACAACGGCTTCGTCCGATACTGCGATATCATTCCGGATGAGAGCACGGACCATGGGGCAGGAATCGAAGGTTATCCCCGAGAGAGACTCGCTGCTCTTCTCACGGAGATGAGGGCACGATATCCGAAGAGCCAACTGTGGCTCCTTGAGGAGTCAAGGATGCATGGAGCTAACAAGAACCTGGAGGCCGCTGTGAAATTGCTCTCTGAGGGAGAGCGTAGCCCTCTGAAACAGGTTGAAGCCTTGCGTGTGTTCGAACGGAGCTTGAATGCCATGTACCTTCATCGGTATGAGTTGTGCTCACAATCCTTCCTGGAGGTTCGTCTTCTCTCCTTCCCCTAAGTTATCCGTTCCAGAAGCTTTAACCGGATTCGTTGTAGTGTGTTGAACTCAACTCCTGGTCTCGATCCTTATACTACTACATCGCTGGATCCGCACATCTTGTCTTATATCGTCATAATCTCCAAAGCGACCCTTCCTTCGCGGCAAAGCAAGCGGAGAAAGCCACAGAGCTCTTCCGCAAAGCCCCCACACAGGCCGGCAAGAAGCGGTTTCTGGCCCGCCAACTCCCATTTGATGTCTTCGTAACGCGGAAGATCGCCAAGTGGGAGGCGCGTGCGAAGGACTGGGGTGTTCCCCTGGTAGATGCTGTGGGAGTGGACCCCATTGAGGAGATGAACTTCTTCTGGAACGGGTATGGGCGGATGACGAATGAGCAGCTTGAGGAGTCTCTGCGCAACCTGGCATGGTCTGAAAGCGATGCTAATAAGAACTGGCACCGAGAAGGTCTCGAAGAGAAGGCCATTCTTGCCATTCTCCGGGCCGCTGTTCTTCGATCACTGCGCCGCCATGAGGAGGCAAAGGACCATCTGCGGACTCACGTCCTCAAACACGACCGGTCTCTTTTCAAGGGTCATCTGAAGGATGACTGGACCTGCCCAGCAGCACACTACGAGATGGCTGCTAACCTGTGGATGGAGCGGCCGACCTATGTTTCCTCCCTTGGGTCGGTTGATCCTGCTACCTCTACTGCTTCCAATGCCTCACTGGAAAATATGGAAGATGTCGAACGTCAGAAGGTTCGCGAGTGTAAGGAGCACCTGGATAAAACTGCCAAGTGGGAGAGCTACGAACTTGACGCGCGTATCGGGCTCAAAGTGACTGCTGCTGAGGAGGCGCTGCAAAAGTGGGAAGCATCTCGTTCTGCTGCTCCGGCCACCAGTGCTTAAGATGATCATTTATCTTCCTTCTACCAGGATATATCCTTCTTCTTCTTGCCTTGTTCCGGGCATAATACGCGTAATGTTTTTTGTTACTGAGACGACTTTGGTGCTCGTCCGCTGTACTTATGGTACTGTTATGTATATAGAAAAGCAGATAGACATTGCTTAGATGGAATGGCGTTTCAGGGTATTCATTAAAAAAATTGGGATTCTACTAACAGGAAAGGCATAACTATGTATATCTGACCTCTTAATTGACTCCACACCGGATGATCGCTTCCGTACGTCATTCCCCGGACCTTGGCATCTGGGCATGTGACTAAGTACATCCGAATCTTATTCTCACGCCTTCTCTTCCGATGACATTGAACAAGCTGAGTGAAAATGCAATTATCTGGACATTTGTATCTTTCTTTGACTATGTACTTCATTGCGGACTTAACGGAAACCCCCGGCTAATCTCTTGACCGCTGCAAATCGAGCACTGTGGCGATCGCCCTAGCAAAGCGTACCTAGAGAGGCTAGATTGACATCCTTAGGTACCCGCTTCTTCGAGCTTTGAGACATCTGTCGGAAAATTTTCCGATGGAATTGCAGAAGAGAAATGATAATTAGTTAATTGAACCAGATGAATGGACCCACCGAATCGCATGGATGACAGAGCACATGACAAGTGCCGTGCCGAACCGGCTTTCATTCTTTCTACAGTGAACCCGGCAAGCTCGGCACATAATGGAGAGCGTTATCGGCTATATGGTGGGATTTAGGGATCTCCGACTCATAGTCACCCACCTGGGCTGTTTCCGGCACTCCTAGTGACGTCTATTGCTGCCCCTCATCTCTGTTCCTGAAACTTTTTTTCTTCTCTTTTTTAATTACTTGCCTTTCTGTTTTATTGCAGGAAGAGGTGTACATGCTTCTGTTCTCTTGATCTTAGATTGTGCAGGGCCACCATGCGCTCATGTGAATAGAAATGGCGGCAGATATTGTTACGTGCAGAAACACCGATCTTCATGAACACGAGGATGACAGTTCCGATATTGAATATGGTCCCATCTCTGGAGCAGCGGGTCTCAATGGTGCGACTTTGGAGAAGCAGAGCACAGCAGCTTCTGCATTATCGACAATAGAACAGCGCGCACAGTCTGTGATCTCGAGAGTGCGGAGTCGAGACCCGGGCCAGACAGCTCCCTTTACGCATCCATTATCCCATACAAAAACGGGTCCTGATGTGATTGTTGATTTCGATGGACCTAATGATCCGTATCGGCCATTGAATTGGGGATTTAGAAAGAAGGCTGTTACGACAGTACTTTATGGACTGACGACTATGGGTATGTCTCGGTGAAATGAATCGGTTGAGTAGAAACGGACTACGGCTTGCTAATTATGGATTTTCTCTAGGTGCTACTTGGGCGAGTTCTGTGTATGTTTACTTCCGGAAGCGGCGATTGATCCGATACTTCTTCAGAACAGCAGACGCTAATTCCCTGACAGCTTCACTCCCGGTATCAGGCAGATATCACACGACTTTCATGTTGGGACAGAAGTCAGTACGCTCGGCCTAGCATTACTGCTGTTTGGATTTGGACTTGGTCCACTCATCTGGGCGCCATTATCGGAGGTTTATGGTCGCAAGCCTGCAGTACTGGCACCATATTTTGTAGCAGCGGTATTCTCGTTTGGAACTGCCGCTGCCAAAGATATCCAGACCATTATGATTACCAGATTCTTTACTGGTATATTCAGTTCCGCTCCAATTACGAATACTGGTGGTGTGTTGAGTGATATCTGGTCAGCGGAGCAGCGAGGTGCTGCTATTGTTGGCTATGCCATGGCGGTCGTGGGTGGTCCAGTGCTGGGACCTATTGTTGGTGGAGCGATCGTCCAGAGCTATCTGAGATGGAGGTGGACAGAATATGTGAGTACTTTTGCAGTGCCTTATGCTGGTGGCAATAAACTAATCGAGTCCAGCTCACGGGTATAATGATGATGTTCTTCCTCCTTCTTGATGTCATCTTCCTCGACGAGAGCTATCCACCTGTTCTCTTAGTGTATAAGGCGCGAAAACTGCGCCACGAAACTGGAAACTGGGCGTTGCATGCTCGACATGAAGAATGGGATGTCAGTTGGAAAGAACTGAGCAATAAGTATCTCATTCGTCCGTTCCAGTTACTGGCGACGCCTATCTGCTTTACCGTCGCCCTCTATGCGTCCTTCGTATATGGTATCCTCTATCTCAACCTCGCCTCCTTCCCTATCGAGTTTCAAGAAGAACGAGGCTGGAACCTGGTCGTAGGAGCATTGCCCTTCCTAGCCCTACTTGTCGGTATTATGATCGGTGCCGCATTGAACGTGATGAACCAACAATTCTATGTGAAGCGGTTCAAAGCCAACCGGAACCGTCCCGTTCCTGAAGCACGTCTTCCCCCAATGATGCTCGGCTCGGTCTTCTTCGCAGCCGGCATGTTTATCTTCGGGTGGACATCATCCAAGAAAATCCACTGGATTGGCCCAGTCATCGGCGCAGCATGCATGGGTCTGGGCTTCTTCACGATCTTCCAGGCAGCTCTCAATTACCTCATCGACACCTTCCAAAAGACCTCTGCCAGTGCCGTCGCAGCGAACACGTTTCTTCGAAGTGTTTTTGCGGGCTGCTTCCCACTATTCGCGGACGCCATGTTTCACAATTTGGGCATCGACTGGGCGTCTAGTGTGCTGGGATTCATCTCTATTGCCCTGATACCGATTCCTTTCTTGTTTTACATCTTTGGAAAACGGCTCAGAGCTAGAGGCAAGTGGTCGAGAGCTTCCGTGCATAACGATTAGACGGTTCCTACCTGGTTGCGCAAGTCCTCGACTCTTTTTTTTCGTTATACGTTGAATGCTACATACGTCTGCCCATTAATACCCGTACACATTTTTGAGAACATCCATCCACATTCAACTGCATTCCGATTATACCACTTCGATGAGCGATATTCCAATTCTCAGATCCTGCACATAGGCGTCTCGACGCCTTTACGTCCGGTTTTATCTTACGATGATCCAAATTGAAGATACCTTGACGATGAGGATATGCATAAAAATGTTTAAAAAAGTTAAGCGGGCGCCCCTTTATTACAGTTTGCATCATAGACGGATCATACTTGGTTCTTGCTTTCTAGATAGATTATTTTATGACTTGACATGATTGGAAATAACGTTCTCTTCAATATCTGTGTATGGTTGGGAAACTGATGACTGAAATATCCAAATGATATTGAAAGTAGCTATGCTACGTGTTGACATGAAATCAGAATAACTCCATGATACCCTGCACAGTTTATTCCCTCTCCTGTCCCTATCACTCGTCCTCGTACCACTTTCCTGATGTTCAAGGAGGCCGAATTGACAAGAAAAGAAAGACAAAAGAGAATAAGGCTAGAAAAGTCATTATTGCCATGCGGGTAAGCGCACACTATTCAAGACCGACGCATCTCAAGTCTTTACATCCCGCCGTACAACCCTCTTCGCAAGCTTCATGGCTCTCACCCAGCGAGTCTTATTCTTCTTCTTCTCCCTCTTTTTAGCCCCCGGTACTGCTGCCGTATCTTCAGTCCCTACTACGGGAACATTTGGCTGATCTTCATGCTTATTCTCCTTCTTCTCATCACGACACATGTTCAGCACAGCCATTTGTCCCAACAGAGTCGGATGCTCAATCAAGTCCTCGACTCGTACATGGAACCCTTCCTCATCTAACATCCACGCAACCTGCGCCAGGGAAACGATATCTCCGCCCATATCAAAGAAAGAGGATTCTAGCTGGAAGGCAGGACAGCGGTTGTTTTCATGGTTTGTGAGGACTTGGCGCCATGCCCTGGTGAGAATATCGGAGAGGACGACGATTTCAGGCCTTCTGAGGTCTTTTAAGTGAGTGGAGAGGAAGGTCTCTTCGGATGAGGAAGGGGACGATGGCGAGGGTTTGTCATTTCTGATTGAGGATGGGATATCTGACAGTGCGGTCGGAGTAGGAAGCACCGTGGTCGGGTGGTCGGAAAGAATATAAGCTGTGGTACAGAGCATGTCCAAGACTCGTTCCGCGAAGGATGTGGTCGTGAAATTGCTCTCCTTGTCATTGCCGTCATTTCTGATAGAGAAGCTTAGTGTGATTTCGACAGCTCCTGCTGCCAGGGGTGTTGAGACGATCGCAAAGTCAGAGAAATCCTGATCGGCTCCGTAACCGGTCACGGTGTACTTGTTGTCGCCCATCTGCATCTCTTTCTGCTGGTCTATGTTCTGATGTTGGACTGTGCTGGTGAAGTAGGTCCAATCCGGCCAATCAGTACAGCGTTTGATGATTTCTCTGAAGCCAAGTGCTTCGTAGGGCATATGGGAGACTTGTTGGTCTTGGACATGACGAAGTAGATCAAGACCGGACCACCCGTCCTGAAATTTGATCCTGACAGGGACAATGTTTAGACATGGTCCTACCATGGTTTCAACGCCGGGAACAGAAACGTTGCGGCCGCTAATGGTATGACCAAAGACAACGTCTGGTTGAGATGAGATTCTGGCCAAAGTTAGAGCCCAAGCAGATTTGATGATCGTTGCTGTTGTGATGCTGCCATTAGCTATTGATTGGAGCTCTACTGTCTTCTTCAGATTGATTGTAGTACTGGAAGACCTGTTGTAATTTGGTACGTGGCGGGGAATGACTTCGGTCATTTTAGAATCTTTCAGGAAGGATTTCCAATGATCATAGTGATCTGATGTGATTGTCTCCGCCGAGGCACGTACGTAGTCCGCGAATGATCTCGTTGAAGGTATCGGACCGCCTTCGTATCCGGATCGAATGGCGGATAGTATCTTAGGAAGAGATACTCCATCATACTGCGCGTGTGACAATCGAATCAAGAGACAATGGCGGTCACTTGCTTTCTCTCTTATGACAGCAAAGCGTACAAATGGTTCGCCTTGTCTCGGTGAGCTTTCACCATCCTGATTCCGTAGACTCGTGGTAAATTCCTCAAGCGTGTTTTCTGTTTCATAGACAGAAAACTGAGGACGTAACTTCCGCAGAATGACTTGAACGAAGTGGCCTCCAGAGCAGACAAAGACTGTGCGTAGAATAACAAAGGCGTCTACCACACGGAAGCAACTTTCCTTCAGACGCTTGAGATCCAAAGGTCCTCGACCATCGAGGGAAAAATAGTTCAGCATCCATCGAGACTCTAAGCGTGCTCCTGCAATTGCTAGAGCCTGGAAATCAGTCACAGGAAGCACATCCGCAATGCCGCCCCTGAAGACGCCCACTTTAGGACATATGGTGCTTTGGAGAAAGGCCTCGTTGAGGTTCACGGCTCTCAGCAGAGAGAATCTTTGATGGAGGCTGTTGTTGACTGAGGAACTGAGAAGGTCATCCACTACTGCGGAGCTCCTTTCGTCATTCGGATCATACGTGCTGATGAGATCCGTAATACGAGTGATTGCGAGCATATCTTCGAAGACTGGATTGCGAAACACGTCGGCCACCGTCAGAGTAAGGCCCTCTTCCCGCGCAGCGCCCACCAGTCTCATTGCAAGAATACTGTCTCCTCCTAAATCGAAGAAATTATCGTCTCTGTCTATCGAATCCGCTGTCAGATCTAGTAGGGAGCACCAGAGACTGAGAAGCGTGCTTTCCAGCTCAGAAGATCTTTCTTGGGAAATTTGAGAAAAGGGAGCGTGCAGATCGACATCTTCCGATTCCGAAGAGTATTCTGACTCACTTGTCGAAGGGCTATCTTGAACAGACCGGATTTCTGGATATGAGACATCCACATAACTCGGCGATCTAGTTGGCCTTTGACCAAGAGGACTGGAAAGCGTGCCATTCTTGAGTAGTTGTTTGATAACCTCGCGGACACGTCTGTCCACAAGTTCTTGTAAAGCAGGGTCATTTACGTCGAAGGATTTATAGTCAGTGTCTCCTTCTCTCGAAGGCGTAGGCTCTGCATGTGGGAGCTTTTCTTGAGCGCGTTTGCCTTTTTGCTTACCAGATGTGTCCAACTCTGATATCGTTCGCCCCGGGTTGTTAACAAATTCAGTGAGAATTGCTGCCATTCTTGAAGCTATGCTGGAAGCTTCTTTGTTTGATACAAAGTCTGTCCAGTAGGTGAATAGGACTCCTTCCTCTCCTCGAGCCATTTCGACATTCAGAGTCACTGCGTACTGTTTGCGTCTTATTAGTTGAAAAATAATATCTTAGTGGGTAAAATGTCAAATTACCTCATTAGGGTCATATGTGGACTTCACATCAAATATTAGATCTCCTTGAGAGTCCTCTCGCAGTGAGTGATTTTGGATAGAGACTGCGGTGTTGAATAGAATCTTTCCTGCCAACCCAAGTTCGTGTTGTACCCGTGCCAGAGAACAATGTTGATGCGCAATACTATCGATATAGTCATCCTGGATATTTCGAGGGATTTGTTCTAGGAACTGGGAAGTTTCGAATCTGACTCGACAACACAACATATTGATGAATGTACCAACTGCATCGTGGATTCCATCCACGGGGGCATCGCGTCCCGCAGAGAGATACCCAAAGCAAACTTCTTCGGATTGTGTATAGTCTCGTAGGACTAAAGCCCACGCAGCCTGCATAACGCTAGCAAGTGTGACACCGTTGTTCTCACAGAGTTCTTGGAGTTTATGGAAATGATTGAACTGCATCTCAAGGGTGGCCAGTTGGTGCCCTTTCGTTTCACTCTGGCCGAGCTTTGGTAAGTAGCATGGTTGCAAGCCTTGTAGCTTTCGTTTCCAAAATGAGATATTCACGTCCTGCGACTGTGCTGTAATATAACGGATGTAATCACTGTATAGGGGTCCATGGCCATCAGGAAGTTGTCCCACATATGAGAGTGCAAGGTCTCTAAGGAGAACCGGGACGGATGCACCGTCTATAACTGCATGATTGATTTCCATCTTGACTAGGATCCTGCCGCTTGAGGTAGTACATATAGTCAATAGATGTGGAAGATGAGCCCTTTTTCTGGAATTTGTCTTATGCAGCATCACAGTCCTTAGCTTTGCAATGGCCTCTGAATCTTCACACTTGAAAGTTTTAATATTGTTATCGACCCTCTTCATGACTATCTGGTCGAAGGTCCCACCTTTGTGAACACTGTCGACAAAAGTAGTTCTCAGGGAGGCGTGGCGAATGACCACTTTCTGCCATGCTTCTTTCAATCTTTTGCATTCCATGGGCAGATCGTGTCGTGAGTTTTTGAGTTCGAATATCACGTGGAAGAAGTACGTGTTTTTATCTCGGATCTGACTTAACAGGATACCTTCCTGCACGGGAGAGCAAGGATATATGTCCTCAATGTCATCTAGATGTGTTATGCCGATCTTTGGGAGGATATCTTTGACCAGTTTTCCTAGATTGTCATAGGTAAGTGGTAGCAGAGGGTAGTCGCTCAAAGTTGGCTCTGGAGAATGTTGTCTCAGTTGCACTACCGTCTCTTCCAATGTTCTCTTGAAACCTGATATCCAACGACGAATTTCTCGGCCACGTTTCATACGACTGTTATACGTGAAGGAGAACTGGAGCCGACCTTGGATGACGATAGCTGATATCTCGAATAGAGCCAGTCGCACAGTAGAAGGGCCGACATCCCCAGTAGCGACAGAGTCTCCTAATTGGAGGTCCACATGCTGGAACAACGAACCCTCTCTCTCCAGCTGTTGAACACGCCCAAGATAGTTGAATAGTATTTCCATCGGAACGGAGAAACCTCTAACGTTGGAGCTGGTCTTAGAAGGTGATAGATAATATTCAAAATATGCTTGGTCATTCTCGAGGGATTTTCGTCTACTGTCTTTGACACGCTTCAAGATGTCAAAGATATCACCTATATCTTAATCAGATCAGCTAGACAGAAGTGAAGAATCTTTCTTATACATACCTGAATTTGAAGGTACTTTCAGAGGATATATAGTCGTGAACCAACCTACAGTTCCAGAAGGGTCGATATCCGGGTCCCAAGATTCACGTCCGTGGCCTTCATTGAACAAAATTGGAAATTCTCGCCCCGAAAAAGTAGCACGAAAGGAATGGAGAATGACTGAAAGAAATAGATCTACAGGCTCTGTACGGAACGTTTTATGGCATTCTTCCAGAGCACATGTCGTACTCCTCTTGTCCAGGGAAAAGGTTTCAGACACTGCGTCGCTGTAGATGTTCGGCAACCCTTCCATGCCCCAATAGCTAAGGGGGGTCGGACTGATGTCAAACGAAATGGGATGCTGTACCATGACTTCTTTGTTATGCGCTGAACGCAACTCGGACCAAGTCTGGAAGGGCAGTGGTAGGTCGACTGGCAAAGAAACAGACTCCATGAGATCTTGGATGTCTTGAAGTATAATACGCCAAGATACCATGTCAATGCAAAGATGACTCGCGACCATGAAGAGGAACTGGGCGTTCGAGCCCACAAAAAGATCCGCGGCGAATATAGGGCCATCGAAGACATTCACGCATTCTTGGCTATTTGCGATCAGAGGCCACATCTTATCAGTCTCATCTGTATTGTGCACTCGATAGCGATAGGACGAATCAACTTCCTGCAAAGAAAGTCAGCTCCTCAACATTCAAAAACGACCAAGTCCCATGAAAGAGGAAGTATTCAGGAATCCCCACGTTTGTTATTGTTTGCTGCCAGACGCCATTAGCCGCTTTGCTGAAACGTGCTCGTAACATAGAATGACGATTGATTATGGTTCTGATAGCATCCTCAAGCATATGTGGCTCCACAGAATAAGTCAGGCGAATTGTAAAGCTCTGATTAAATCGACTTGATTTATTATAGTCTCGTGCTGACTGAACGTAAAGGCTCTGGATCGGGGATAGCCCGAAGCTTTCACATATCCTCTCCTCTTGGGTATTGGTAATAGTGGACCCAGCGCTTAAGGCAAGTTTGGAGATGGATGAGCATCGAAGGATGGAATGGAGTGTCAGATGAAGTTTTTGCTTACGTGCCCGGGCCATAACGGACATTGCTGAGATACTGTCGCCACCTATACAATAATAAGCTTTAGGAAGACAATGGTTGATGTTCATTGTTTGGAGCTCACCTAAACTCAAGAAAGACTGGTCAGATCTCACTCTTCCAGAAGGCAAATTGAGTACTTGAGCGCAGATGTCTCGGAGTATTTCCTCGGATTTCGTCATGATCTCGTTCGATTCTTCGGACTTCGAATTTGTGATCAAGTTGTACGTATCTTCGCTCATATTTTCAATGAACTCTGACACCTTTCTCCTATCAAGCTTTCCCGATACGAGCATCGGCATTGTCTCAACAACTACCCATATATGAGGGAGCATGTAGGGGGGAAGTTTTTCTGCAAGAACATCTCTTATCCTATCGACTTTGCATCGCGCGGTGTTGAGGTTATTTCCGCTCAGAAGCTCACATGGACTATCTGCAATGGGATGTTGGGCTGGACCAAAACCATTGAGGGTCAGTACCGCAACTATGCGTCGTAGGCAATAACCCGCGTTTGGCAGTAGGACAATAGCCTGATGCACCAGATCATCTGAAGCCAGACGGTGTTCTATTTCTCCTAAGTCCATACGTTGGCCATTGACTTTGACCTGACTGTCCTTGCGCCCAATGTATTCGAGTGATCCATCGGCATTATATCTGACGAGATCCCCTGTTTTATATATCCGCCGCAACGATCTTTTCTCATGCGGAAGTTTCTCTGTCCATGAAGGGTTCTCAACAAATGACTCAGTTGTTTTGGCGCGATCGCGAAGGTAGCCTCTAGCTAGTGCTGGACCTTCTAGAGCCAGCTCACCAACGGCTCCTAAAGGTGCCAAATGGTCATGATTACCGATGCTCAGAACCCATGTCGTAGTTGACGGCGTACCGCGTCCGATACAATGTGGGTCGGAAGCAGAGTTCACGTTTGTATTGACTGTTGAGACAACGGCACTCTCGGTAGGTCCATAGGCATTGATAAGCTTCACAAAGTCTACCCATCGAGTGATCACCTCGGAAGATAATGGCTCTCCACCACAGACCAGTATCTTCAAACAAGGGACTGTTGCTGGGTTGATCATTCTTGCCACTGAGGGTGTGAGAAGAGCCCATGAGACGCGGAGACCCTGGATAGCTCCTGAAATGTCCGTAAGACGTTGGTCTTCACTAGGAACGCATATACATCCACCGCAGATAAGCGTTGTGAATATCTCCATAACTGCGGCATCGAAACTGAGAGATGCAAATTGGAGGACACGAGAATCGTCCTGGAGAGACAACATGGGCGCGAATGCCATAGAGCTGCTAGTGAATGCGCTATGTTCGACTATGATGCCCTTTGGACGGCCAGTGGTCCCAGATGTGAAGATAATGTAGGCAGTATTTGAACTATCCACTTTCGCATGGCACGATAGACTCATCTCGGTCCCAGAGAGACGGCTGATCAAGGCACCATCCGCTTCAATGCAGCTTTTGACCACTTCCCTGTAGCGGTTGCTATAACGAGGTGAACATATCATAACCTCAGTTTCTAATTCTTCTAAGATTTCCAAATGTCGTGTTGTTGGATGTCCAGGGTCTAGTGGGACAAAGGCACCACCGGCTATCAGGACTCCCAGAAGGATGACAGTTGTCCAGACTGACTTGTCCAAGCATACTGGGACAAAGACTTCGGGCCCGACACCGAGCATAGTGAGGTACGACGCAAACCTAGAAGCATGCTCCGCTAGTTCTTGATACGTGAGGTCTCCGTCCCACGCGGAAATAGCTGGCGCTGCTGGGTGCATAATATACCTTTGCCTGAAGAGGTCATGGATGCATTTATTGCAGGGCCACGGGGTCAGACGATTCCACTGAGCTATCTGGCCAATATCGTCGGGGCTTAAGGAATCCAGGTCACCAAGTTTCAATGAATGGTCCTTGGACAATTGGCTCAGTCGGGTCAGAAAGAACTGGAATTGGCGAAGTAGCCGCTCCGTCTGCCATGAAGACACCACAGCCTCATTGTAATGAAAAGTAACCGCTATCCCAGAACTGGCGACATCGCATTCGACCACCAGGGGATAGGTAAAAAAGCCTTGACTAGATTCCGACGACTCAAACTTCCATAAGCTGTCATTTGGCTCCTCTCGAGAAGTCTGCGTAACCAGTAGGTTTTGAAAGTCACATGCAATAGATGTGTCCCTGTTAAGACGCCGAATACTTTGCAATCCAGAGTGCTGATGTGGTATCAGATCAGTAGTTATTCTGTGGACTTTTTCCAAATACTGCGGTATCGTCCACTGAGGATCTATGACGATCCGAGTGGGAATAGTAGTCAAGACAGGACCAATTATATCAGACACATTAGGTATGTCACTGTTCCGACCGGTCAGTGTTTCCCCAAAGCAGACATCGTTCGAACCAGTGTGAGATGAGATTAAAATAGCCCAGGCTGCTCGTATAAGTTCTGCAACAGTTATGTCCTTCCTGAGAGAATCGTATGACACCTCTTTGCTGCTACTTATTGACCGCATAGGTGCTGCTTCGCTCAGTAGGGAACTCCCAGTTTGCGGAAAGTGAACAGGGGAGACATCAGCAAGATACGATCTCCAAAATGCATCTGAGGTTGATATATCTCTGTGTAGAAGATAGTCGATGAACCTAGTGTAAGAGGATTCTGCTGGTCGTGAAGCTTCTTGAAAGTAAATATCCTCTACCCTTTTAAGGATGATACCCAGACTCCAGCCATCGTAAAGCGCATGGTGGATAGACAACACGAAATAAATTTCTGCAGATTGAGCCGCTGTCATCAGCGTAAACTGTGTCAGTGACGCCCCATTATGCTGTGGTATAATGGCAGTTTCCTCTCCAACCTCCTGCAAACTCGCAGCGGTCCTCCAGGAGATAGGGCTTTCTTTGATCACAACTTGTAAAAACTCCATGGAGGAAGTGTGTACTATGCGAGTTCGCAATATATCACATTCATTGACAGCCTGTTGCCAAGAAGCTTTGAAGTGCTCGATATCTACTGTATCGCAGAGTCGAAACACAAACTGGGCAACGTAAGCACCAGCTTTCTTGACAGATAATGTAGTGAGGCCTTCCTGTAGAGGGCTGCATGGGTAAACATTGAACAGCAACTCTCTATCAACTTGACACTCGGCAGCTGCCTCCTTCAGGACATTTTCTATCGATGTCGTTGTCTGTAATAGGCTGAATGGTTTGCTACCGGACGTGAGGAAATCTGTTAGAACCTCACAGCTAGCAGCCATATCGGTCAAAACAGGATAGCGGAAGACGTTGACAGCTCGAAGCGAAATCCGTTGTAGTCGCGCCTCTCCAATGAGGCGAATCGCTGATAAGGAATCACCGCCAAGCTCAAAGAAATTGTCATCAGAATTAACAGAATGCTGAGAAAGGCCTAAGACTTTCTCCCATAAGGCCTGCAGGGCCTTCTCCCTGTTAGTTCTAACACCGTGTCCTTTGACCTCCTTAGATAGTGTATAAATCTTAATTCCTTCTGTAGAGAGCGTCTGAACGGTGTTTCGAAGCCTAAGGCGATCGAGTTTTCCAGAACTGGTCCAGGGCAGACTAGAAATAGGGAAAAATAGTTTCGGGATCATGTATGTCGGCAATATTGTTGTTAATGAATCTCTCAATCCCCTCGCTAGAGATATGATTGACTTAGTCATTGGCAGAAGTAGATCCTCAGAGCCATTCAATCCATCACGGCCTTGTGGAGAATAACCACATTCGTCTCCCGTCGAAACCGTGAAGAAAACAGCAAGTCTTTTTGCGAACGTTCTCTTGTCATCAACTACCAAGTCAACAGCCACTTGACTTTGGTTAGGTAGGCTTTTCGTGCATTGATATTCGATCTCCCCCAATTCTACACGCTGGCCATTAAGCTTGACCTGGGTATCTATGCGAGACAGATAACCGATGCTGCCGTCAAGATTGTATCGCACGAGATCTCCCGTCCGGTACATAGGCCCCTTGGGCTTCGGGATGCCTTGTAGGTCACAATGGCTTGCCCACTCTGGGTCCTGAATGAAGACTTCCTGGGTCTTAGCTTCATTGTTGAGGTATCCACGTGCAACAGTGTAGCCTTCAAAAACTAGCTCTCCAATTGCCCCCACTGGCATAAGGCGATTGTAGTTGTGTGGGTCAGTTATCCAAGAACGGCCGGAAACAACGCGTCCGATTGTTCTACAGTCGTGGTTGACAATAGTACCTTTCAAGTCGACTTTAATATCCGTAACACTCAAGATAGTGCATTCTGTAGGACCATATGCATGTATGAGACATGTCTTCTTTGCCCATTTATCGATAAATCCTTCTGGCATAGCTTCACCACCTAAGACTAGAATCTTGAGCGTAGGCACGTCCTCTGGGTTCATGGTATTTCCGACGGCAGGTGTGAGAAAAGCCCAATTAGCATTTAAGCGTCTGATAGCACCAGCTATATCATTCAATCTGTCCTCGTCGCTCGGTACACAGACGCAGCCTCCGCTGACCAATGTGCTTAGAATTTCCATGATACTGGCATCGAACGTATATGATGCAAACTGGAAAACACGGCTCATAGAGTCCATGTAAACAGCTTTCATGAAGGCAAGAGAGTTCGTGGAAATCGCAGCATGCTCAATAACCGTACCTTTGGGTTTCCCTGTCGAACCGGAAGTAAAGATGATATAAGCCGCATTTGTCGGTTTGGCAGAAGATGTGAGAATTGGAGATGAGGAATTCTTAAGCTCGCGAATAGTTTGTCGACTGACAACAAGAGCCAGTTTCGAAATTCGGCGAGCCTTCTCTTCGTATTTCGACGAGCATAATACCAGGCGGCCACCTACGTCTTCTACGAGGCTCTGCAAGCGCTTTTCTGGGTGTGATGGGTCGAGTGAAACGAATGCACCTCCTGCCTTCAAGACAGCGAGTTGTGCAACAATAGTCCATGCAGACTTCTCAAAACACAGCGGCACGAAGACCTCTGCTTGAACTTCGAATGCTCGTAGATGAATTGCGAGAGTCATCGATAGCTCTTCAAGCTCTAGGTAAGTAAAGCTCGCATCCCAGGCACAAACTGCCGGCGTCGATGGTAGACGTAGCAGAGCTTGCTCACTAATGAGTTCATGAACGCATCTTTCGATTCTCTCAGGGACCTTGTCATTCCAAACGCAGAAGCGTTGATAATCTCGGGGGCTAGCAAATCCGATAGTCCCAATTGTACGATCTGGATTGTGATGGAGAATATCATTCAAGATGTTTTCAAACGTGTCGACAATATATTCTGCGTGCTCGTCAGAGAGGTCATTATACCAGTAGCTAAATTGAACCTCCGTAGATAGATCTGACGCTTCCACGTTGACGGCGATCATGTACTCGCTAGGGTCGTTAACTTCAAGAATATCAAAAAGCAACGACCCATTTTCACATTCAGTAATGGCTTGCCGTTTCTGATAAGTGAAGACGGTGTTGAACAGTGGCGTTTCTGACAGACCAAGCGTGTGCTGTACTTCGGCAAGAGACACGCTCTGGTGCTCCATGCTTCTGACGAAATCCATTTTGGCTTCGAGCAAGATGTCTATCAACTTGAGATCATTATTGAGCTTCATCCGACATATAAGCATGTTGATGAATGCCCCAACCGCATCCTGTATACCACTGACTGGTATATCCCTTCCCGAAGTCAAATACCCAAAACAGATATCGTCACAACCCGTATAACACCGAAGGACTAGGGCCCAGACCAGCTGAAGTAGATTAGAAGCAGTTACTCCTGTGTCTCTGCAAAACTGTTGTAACTCGCTTATTCTTTTTAGTTCCAGTACTCGTAATCTCAGTCGGTTCCTTGCTTTAGTTTCGTGCAAAGACGGGAAAATGCAAGGCTCTATGCCATTGAGGTATTCATTCCAATATGAAATACCTGACTTTCTTGAAGCTGACTGCAGATACAGAATGAAATCGCTGTATACCGGTCCCAGTGATCCATTTTGGTGCGTTTTCATATATGCATTGGAAAGGTCTCGTAGAAGAAGTGGCATGGAGGAGCCATCGCATATGGCGTGGCTAATATCGAGCCGACAAAAAACGCGTCCTGAAGTTGTCTTGCAGATTGATAGGCGATGCGCAGGTTTCCTGTCTGCGTAGTCCAGACATTCGACGTCAGATAGAACTTTATGTGCCTGTGTATCATAACAGTCATAGGAGAGCATTTGCGGGTATACATCTTTCAACACCACCTGGTCCATAAGGGATTCGCCGTGAATACTATCAATAAAGATTGTCCTCAACGATTGATGGCGCTGCACCACATCCTTCCATGCTGCCTCTAGCCTTTCAATATTGACAGCTTTATCACTTTCAGATGGCCGAATCTCGAAGATTGCTATGCAAGCATACTTTTGAGGGTTCCTCAGTTGAGTTAGGAGCATACCCTGCTGCATCGGAGAGCAGGGAAACACGTTTTCGATTTCATCTAGCGAGGAAATACCTAGGCTAGCCAAATGCTGAGATAGTTGATCTATCCCATCATACCTCAGAGGTAGAAGTGGAAAATCACTCAATGTCGGTCCAGAACCATGGAGCCTCAATTGCTCAGGAGCCCGTCGGAGCAGTCGTTCGAAGTTGACGAACCACCTCTGCATGTCATTCTGGCGTTTCATGAATCTGTTGTATGAGAACGAAATAGCCAATGACCCTTGGTGAACTATGGCTGAAATCTCAATCAGCGCAAAACGAGGGACATCGTCTCCAATATCTGTTGTTGTATTTATCGACTGGCCTGTTCCTGTAAGCGGTTGAAGTAACGTGTCTGAGTGTTCCTTATCATGAAACTGTCCAAGATAGTTGAATATAATTTCCATTGGCCAGTGGCTTTCGTAGTTGTCATCATCTCCCGTTAAGAATCGACGGGAAAAGTATTGTCGGCCTTTATCGGGTGTTCTGTTACGCAAGTCCTTGATCCAGCGAATACATTTGATAAGGTCGCTGTCTGAATGCGAATTGTGTTAATCATACAATCCGTTGAAAAATCTCATAAAACTTTGCCTGAGCTATAATCATGGTTTGCTCACCTTCAAAGAGACGTTGTTCCTTTGGCAGATGCACTGGGCTCAAGGTTGTAAACCATCCCACAGTACGCCATGGATCGATGCTCGGGTGCCAGGTTTCACGTCCGTGTCCCTCGTTGTAGATCGTTGGAAGTCTGTCGCGATCTCTGAATACAGTAGCGAATGATAGTAGCAATGCTGCCAGTATCACATCTACAATATCAGTTCGCATATACGTATGGCAAGACCTTAATAGTTGTTGGCTGGTGTCATATTCAAACGCGGTCTCTTCTCTTGTCACATCTCCGTAGATGTTAAGACGCCCTTGCATGCCCCAGTAAGCAAAGTCCGCAATGGGAATATCGGTATTGAGTGCCAGTGGACGTTCCGATTTATGCTTTTTAGTGTTTTCTGATTGAAGTCGGCACCATGTCTGAAACGAAATGGAAGGTGGGCCAGCCATGGCCGTCGATCGTAAAAAGTTCTCTAGGTCCTCAATAATGATGCGCCAGGAGACAATATCAACAACGAGATGATGAGCGGTGATGAATAGGACACTGTCTTCGGAACTAGTCTCAAATAAAGCGGCTGCTATGAGCGGACCTTCGCCGATGTTCAGACTCTTCTGCGTATGTTCGATGAGCCTCTCGATATCTGTATCCTCTTTATCCTTAAAGACGGATAAAGAATGGGATCTGTCCATCTCGTTAGGAATACGCTGTCTCCAAAGACCATCAGTTGTTTTCGTAAAGCGTGCTCGTAATATTGGGTGTCTCTTCACAAGGAACTCAAATGCCGCGTTTGCAAGTCCTGAGCTCACGGGTTTTCTGACTTGCAGCATCATACTCTGATTAAAATGAGAATCCTCTCCGTGTATATATAGAAAGTAGAGCTTTTGTATTGGCGAAAGATCGAATTCTTCATCATCTCCATCCTCGCATGAGATCTCTTCCGGCACAGAAACCAAGAGAGCGAGTTCTGTGATGGACCTGCTGGCCATGATGTCTTTAACAGTGACTGCTAAATTTCCAGATCGGCATTTTGACATTACTTGCATTGCTGATATGCTGTCACCTCCCTGAAAAGATGTTAGTCCCCATATAGCTCTAACACGACTCTACTCACGAGATGGATAAAAGATCGACTCAATCCGACTTTTTCGAGCGGCAAATTCAGTACTTCGCCCCATATTTCCAGAAGGCGACGCTCAATGACACTGGCTCTGTGGAGGTCATCAGGACTGTCAAGTCCGAAAGATGTTATTCGTTGATAAGTGTCATCGTCCATCCTCTCGACGAACTGCGCCAACGCCTTCCGGTCCAACTTCCCAGACGCCATCAACGGAAGCTTTCGCAGCACTACCCAATTCGATGGTATCATATAAGGTGGAATGAAGGATTCGAGACTCCTCCTAATACCTGTAAGGCGGCTTGATACAGCCTCCGTGTTAACAATTGTAAGCTCATCTAGAGAGCAAGTCAAGCTCGCAAACTCTTTGAGAGACAACGCAGCTACGAGTTTTCCAGCACAAGGTCCGAGTTTCGGTAATGTCACAATAACATGCTGAACCACGGAATCTCCGCTGATATAATGTTCCACTTCTTCAAGTTCAACGCGCTGCCCATGGAGTTTGGCTTGATTGTCCTTGCGACCGACGTATAAGATCTCACCAGAACCATCAGGGGCATACTTGACTAGATCACCTGTCTTATATACCCGCCTTTCGTGGTTAGTAAAAGGGTAGGTCCCTGTTACCGGCCACCCTGGATTGTAAATGAATGATTCAGCTGTTTTCATTTCGTTGTTGAGATAGCCCCTGCCAACTGTCGGCCCTTCAATAACCAGTTCACCTATGCAACCAACGGGCATTAGCCTATGGTGGTTCTTAGGATCCACGATCCAGCAAGTATCTACGGGGTTTCCAAGATTTGTTGGGTCTGTCTTGGCTGTCATGCCCGTTTTAAATGCTGCTGCCACCGAACACTCACTAGGCCCATAGCCATTGACGAGAACAACACTATGAGCCCAGGTAGAGATGTGGTTCTGGGACATTGGCTCACCGACAAGTACAAGGGTCTTTAGGCTTGGGACGTCTGAAGGTGCAATCAATTGGGCAACCGACGGGGTAAGAAGAGCGGTTGTCACTTCCATCTTGCTGATGGCTTTCCCAAGATCATTAAGTCGAGTATCCTCATCCGGCACACAGACGCATCCACCAGCAAGTAGAGTTGTCAGTATCTCAATAAGGCTTGCATCAAACGTGTATGAGGCGAATTGGAGTACCCTGGAGTGTTGCGTAATCAGCGAAGCTATTGCCTGTTTACGAGCTCCAGTGCAGAAGCCGGCATGTTCAACTAATTTGCGTCAGCATCAAGTATAATCTAACGAGAAAGAGGAAGCTCATGGATATAAGTTATGGGGCTATACTTATTATCCCTTTTGGTTTCCCAGTAGTTCCTGACGTGAATATGATATATGCGGCGTCGTTCGGTGCACAGAGCGGAGTCTCAAACTCACAAAGCGATAGTGCCTTTACCCGCACAAGGTTAATAGGAAACACCTGATTCGAAAAATCTTTGCACAGATTCTCATATCTATCTGAGCATAAAGTAAAATCAGACCCGAGCTCCCTAACTATTTCTTGGAGACGTGAACTTGGGCTCTGGGGATCCAAAGGCACAAATGCTGCACCGGCCTTAAGTATTGCGAGCATAGCAAGGATCGAGAGACCTGATTGTTGAAAGCACATCGGTATGAACCAATCCTTGCCATGTACAGGCCGATACTCTGAGATACGATATGCCAACGATGTCGACATCTGATCGAGTTCATGATAAGTCAGAGTGACATCCCACGAGGATACTGCTGTGGCTTCGGGATGGCAATGTGCGTTCTCTTGTACCATGTCGTGGATACATCTGTCAAGAGGCTCTAGCGGTTTTGAGTTCCAGATCTGTATATTCGCGAGGTCCTCACGACCAAGAAGCTCTAACTGGCCAATCTTCAGCTCTTGGTTGTACTTGGAGCATAACTTTTCAATAAAAGTTTCGAACTGGGAAAGCAGCCGATCTGTCTGTATTGTGGATATAACATCTTGGTCATAGTTCGCCTGGATTACCAATTTGTCATGGCCAACTCTGCATGTAACATTCAGAGGATATGTAAAGAATTGTGATTGCGAAGCTTCGTTTGCCAGCAAATTCCACATATTCCCGAAAGAAGATTTTCCTTCCTGCTCGATTGTCAGTATATTTTGGAAATTACAGGCCACGGATGCATCTGTGCTAAGACGCTTGATATGCTGCAATCCTGCGAACTGATAGGGAAGTGTATCAGCTAGTTGTTTTTGGACATGTTCCAAAAAGAGCTTAACACTCGCATTTCTGTCAATAACTACCCTAGAAGGGACAGTTGTCATGATCGGACCAACAATTTCAGTAATACCTGGTACGGGTGCGTCGCGACCTGTCAATATCTCTCCAAACATGACGTCGTCGGAGCAGGAGAAGACAGAAAGCGTGAGAGCCCAAGCCGCTCTCAAGAAGGAAGATAGAGTTTTATCAGACTCTGATGGCGTGTATATTCTTGAGGTACGTTGTAAGTAGCTCTTTGTTTGAACTTGGTAGGACTGGTAAGGGAGCTGCGGAAATTGTATAGATGGAGGATCCGTGAGACGTGAGCGCCAAAAATCGTCTGACTTTTGCACATCAATATGAGATAGAAATTCTATGAATTGAGGATAAGTAGCTGAAACAGTGTGTCCTGGGTCGCTGATGTCGTGGTATAGCTTTTCAACTGTATCAAGAAGTACCGGTATGGTCCAGCCGTCGTAAAGTGCATGGTGAATCGTCCATGCGAAGTGTGGGGTGTCTTCTGTTTCTCCAACAATTGTGTACTGGCTAAGAGATCCTCCATTAGAAAATGGTAAGGAGACAGAAGTTTCCGGCAATTCCTCGACAGTTCTCACTGATCCCCAAACCAGCGGTTGTTTGAGAACTGCTTGCAAAAAGCCGCAAGTTCTTGTATGGACCACTCTTGTCCGAAGAATGACCTGTGATTGCCAAACAGCCTCCCAAGCACGTTTGAACCTTTCGATGTCGATATCTTCTGGTAGGCGATAAATATTCCTCGTTATGTATGCACCAGGCTGTTTGCCTGTAAGCGAGACCAGGCCTTCCTGAATAGGTGTACACGGATAAAGGTCCTCCAACGCTTCGGCGTCGACTTGACAGAGGGCAGCTATCTCTTCTTTTAACTGGTTTATCAAAGTACCTTCAGGTAACATGGAAAACGGCTCGTAAGTAAAGGAAGGATCTTTCCTCGAAAGAGGATCCGACGATCCAGCAATATTCCTCGCCATCTCAGAAAGCCTTGGTGCCTGAAAAATGCTTGCTACTGTAAGTGTCAAGCCAACCTCTCTAGCGGCAGTGACAAACCGGATAGCTCCAACTGAGTCACCTCCGTGCTTAAAGAAAGTGTCGTCGGCGCCAATATTTCTGGCATCCACATCTAAGACTGAAGCCCACAGTTGCTGTAAAAGGATCTCAGTCGATGTCGATGGAGCTCGCTCGCTTTTGCCATCTAGTCTGTAAGAGGATATATGTTCAACCGAGAGAGACTGGGCTAATTCTCGTAATCTTCGACGATCGAGTTTTCCAGATGCTGTAAACGGCATATTGGCAACCTGTATCCATAGGTGTGGTACCATGTAAGCCGGCAACGAGCTTGAGACAGCACTCTGTAGGGAGAACGCAGTGGACCTGAATGTATCCGACATTGGCAGCAGACAGTGATCATCATTTTTGTGAGATTTCCCACGGTTGTCTTCTGAGAACACAAAGGCAGCCAGGGCATTTCCGTTTGTCTTTCCGTTCCTGACCGAGACCAAGTCCACTGCTACTTGACCTCCGACAGGAAGCCCACTCTTGATATGATGTTCGACCTCTCCAAGCTCTATACGCTGCCCACTGAGTTTGACCTGGGTATCTTTTCTTCCCAAGTACATCAGTGATCCATCGGAATTGTATCGGACCAGATCACCAGTTTTATACATTCTTCTTGTGGAGCTCTCACAGTGCTCTCCTTCTCTGTAAAGACTCCCACAGCATTGGAATTTTGACCTCCATTTCGGGCTTTTGATAAATGACTCTTTCGTCTTGTCTTCATTATTGAGATACCCACGTGCAAGAATTGGCCCTTCGACTAATAACTCGCCAGAGCATCCTATAGGAGCGAGAATATCGTGATCCATCGGATCCACCACCCATGATATGCTTCCAATGCTGCGGCCGATGTTGTTTACTTGCTCCAAGTCTCCAGCATTCGGGTTCAGAGTGCAGTTAACCGAACATTCGGAAGGGCCGTATACATTGTACAGAGGAACATGCTTTGCCCATAGTTCCCTGACCTCTTTTGTCAACGGTTCACCGCCAACCGCAATTTTTTTGATGCATGGGACTTCATCAGGGTTGAGTAAGCTCGCCACAGTGGGTGTAAGGTCAACGAAGTTTGCTTTTAGAGCGTTGATAGCTGCAGCAAGGTTGTTCATTCGATCATGATCTGATGGCACACAAACGCAACCCCCATGTAAAAGAGTAGTGAATATTTCCTCAAGGCTGAGATCAAAAGTATATGCGGAGAACTGAAAGGATCTAGTAGTGTTGCCCACTCCAAGTGCAGATCCATGGGCTATCGCACTAGTGACAAATGCGCTGTGTTCAAGGACGACGCCCTTTGGTTTTCCCGTGCTACCAGATGTGAAAATGACAAATGCGGCGTTAGAAGGTCTCGCAATTCTATATGACTGCCGAGCATTTGCTGGTAGACTTTCCATAACTGATCTGCTCACACTGATAACATGAGGAACAATATCTTCAAATAGGTGTGCTCGTCCCGGGGCCGCTATTATGACTCTGGCTCCAACATCAAGGATTCGGTCATGAAGAGCAGACTTAGGATGCGTTGCATCCAGGGGAACACAACCACCACCTGCCTTCAGTACTGCCAACATGGAAATGATAGTCCAGGCTGACTTGTCGAAGCACAAAGGTACGAGTGTCTCAGCGACAACGCCGAGTTGAATAAGATGATCTGCTAATTTTGACGACATTCCGCTCAGCTGTGCGTACGTGAAATCTCCATCCCAGGCACATATAGCCTGAGAAGCCGGTCGCTCCTTTGCCTGCTGCTCAATTATCTCGTGGATACAATCGCTGATACCAACAGGCAAGTTGAGATTCCAGGTTGCTATCTGTCTTTTGTGATGGTCACTGAGTGTATCCAAGATTCCTATCTCTTCAGTCGGGTGATTAAGGATGTTCTGCAACGATTGAAGGAAGGTTTCCGCTATATTTGCAGCTTGTTCATAGACTATGGCATCTGTCCAATAGTCCATGTCGATAATTAAGCTGTCATCCGAGGATTCGATATTTATTGACAATATATATTCTGTAGGGTCGTATGTTTCTCCGATTTGTGAAAATATTAGAGCCTGTTCCTTGCCAGTGCTTCTTGTTGGGAGCTTTCGATAAGATAAGCAAGTATTGAAAAGGGAAGTCCCTGAAAGTCGTAGAGCATGCTGGACATCTGCGAGTGATGCATACCTGTGAGGAAGACTCTCAGAATAGTCATTCTGAATGTCGGCCATTATAATGTTAAGGTGGGCATGCGCAGGTACTTTGACCCGACAAGGCAGAATATTGATAGCTGGACCAACTACCTTCTCTATACCATCAATAGCAGCATCTCTCCAAGATGACAGGTATCCAAAGCAAACTTCGTCCGAACCACAATAGCAACGGAGCGTCAGACTCCATGCGGCGTGAAATACATTAGACATGGTTAAACCATTTTCCTCGCACAGTGATTGTAGCCTGGAAAGATTATTGAAGGGCAATCGCAATGTACGAAGCGTTTTATCAGCAGCTTTGCCATCATTCAGGGCTGGGAGGTGGCAAGGTTCCACACCCACCAAATACGAGGACCAGTACTTGATAGCGGCTTCTTGCGGTATTCCTTGTAAGTATGAGATGAAGCTGCTGAATGGAGGCAAGGAATCGACACTAAGAGATCCCTCATAGGCCAGCTCCAAATCATGCAAGATAATTGAAATTGACGTGCCGTCCATGATGGCATGACTAATTTCGAGCCTGAAAAACAACCTGCCTGTAGACGTTTGACACAGCGTCAACCGGTGCATTGGCCTGTGAAAACTGTAGTTCATAGCATTTTGTCTGTCTAATACCTCTAGCACCTCGGTGTCTTCCTCGCATTTGATCCTAGAAGTCTCTGGGACGAAGCGCCTCAGCACAATCTGGGAGTACACATCTTCTTCTGTCAAGTTCTCCACAAAGATTGTTCGAAGCATCCCATGTCGTTCAACGACTCTCTCCCATGCATTGGAGAGACGGTGGATATCAACGACTTCGTTTGCTTTGGCTTGCACTTCATATGTGCAACAGACTTTGTAGTATGAAGCATTCCTCATTTGACTGAAAATAATACCCTGCTGCATTGATGAGCAGGGATATGCATCTTCAACCTCCTCCATTGATATGATGCCTATCTGAGGCAACTTTTCCATGACCATGGTTTCAAGGGTTTGGTAATTTAAAGCCAGGAGTGGAAAATCACTGAGCGTCAGTCGTGGCTTCATTGAGATTAGCGTCGTGGGAAGCGAGCAGAGGGCCTGTCGAGACTGAGATATCCAATCACGGATTTTATCCTGGTGTTTTGAGAGCCGGTTGAAAGTAAAAGAAAATCGTAGTTTATTCTGTACGGTCACTGCAGATATCTCGAAGAGCCCAAAACGGGGTGTGCTCTCTCCCACATCTGCCGCTCCTCCAGCTCCCCGCGTCTCTCCAGCCATATGATCGACTGGCCGGAACAATGCATCATTTTTCTCAAGTTGTTGATACCGTCCAAGGTAGTTAAATATTATCTCCATTGGATATTGATGACTCTGCTCCTCGGTTTTTTGGTCATTGAGCATACGAACGGCGAAGTATGTGCGGCCGCTATCCGGAACACGTCGACGTAGATCCTTTATTTGAATCAAAGTCTGAATGATGCTGTCAGAAGGATCAACTTTGCCAAAGACAGGATAGAGAGTTGTGAACCATCCGACGGTTCGCGAAACGTCAATAGACAAGTCCCATGGTTCTCGACCATGGCTTTCATTGTAAATTGCCGGGACAGGACGATCCGAGAAAACCATACAGAAAGTATGCATAAGAGATGTAAGGAGTATGTCTATAAGTTCTGTTCTCAAGGTCTTGTGGCATTCTGTCAGCAGAAGAGACGTGGTAATGGAGTCGATGTCAAATCCTTCCGATATAACATCGCCATAGAGATTCAGACGATCTTCCATTCCCCAATACTGGAAGTTATTCTGGGGAATATCTTTGTCCGGGAAGTACTTTTCTGAGACTTGCTTACTACACTGGTCCCCTTGTAGACGACACCATGTCTGGAAGGGCAATGAGAGCTCCGGAAGTGAAGAGCTTGGGGAGCTCATCAGTAGCTCTTCTAGCTCTTCCAGAATGATACGCCAAGAGACCAGGTCTATCACTAGATGATGTCCGATCATTGATATTAGCTGGTCTTGTCCTTCGAAGTTGAAGAGGTCGAATGCCACCAAGGGTCCAATGACAGCATCCAGGCACGTTTGGCTTTCCGCAATTGCACATTTAGCCTCGCTCAAACTATGTATGTTATGTGCACGGAATCGGTAGGATGTAGATATCTCTTTGGTTATGCGCTGTTTCCACTCTTGGCCGGTCCCAGTCCGAGAAAACCGTGCTCGTAACATAGAATGGCGGGAAATGAGGACTTCGACTGCATGGCACAGGTCATTATCCTCTATCTTCCTTGTGACACGAAGAAAGAAGCTCTGGTTAAAATGTCCTTGTTTGTCATCGCGGATTCGAAAATGCAGCTTCTGTATCGGCGATAGGTCAAACGGTTCGTCAACTACTTCCTCGTAGGATAGACAGCGTTCGGCTACCTTAACGCGTGTTGCTAATTCTTTGATCGACTTGCTTCGCAACACTTCCTGCACGGTGATACTGATGCCTTTTCTTTTGCACTGGCTCATGCAACTCATAGCAGTAATTGAATCACCGCCTAAGCTGAGAAAACCACGATGCAAGCCTATTCGGCCTGCGGGGACACTAAGCACACGGCTCCATATGGAAATCAACTGTCGTTCCGTATCGTTTGCAACCTCCATATCTCCTGTACTGGACACCATATCCGCCTGTGTGAGTTCGAAGTAGAGGTCTTCTGTCATACTTCCTAACCAGTTCCTGACTGTCTTCCTATCAAGCTTGCCAGAAGCGAGAAGAGGGACAGTTTCAACGCAGAGCCACACAGACGGAACCATATAAGCGGGTAGCCAATTATGCAGGCTTTCATGAACTTCTGTGACATAGATACTATGATTAGTTCCCTTTATGGGATTCAATGCCGTTTGGTTTGGTGCCGGTTTCTCCATCAGGTTATCTGACAAAGATAGAACAGCTACCATCTTTCCCTTGCAGTAACCAGAGTCTGGAAACAGGACTAATCCATGTTTTATCTGGGGATGTGCACAGATATGATGTTCAATTTCACCTAGCTCAACTCGTTGTCCGTGTACTTTGATTTGTGTATCCTTGCGTCCAACGAAGCTTAGCGACCCATTTTCAGAGTTGTACCTTACTAGGTCACCAGTTTTGTAAAACCGTCTGCTGCAAGGCCGTTCGGCATCGTATTTTGACCATTGCGGGTTATAAATGAAGTGTTCCGTTGTTTTCTGCAAATCATTGTGGTAACACCGAGCCAATGTCGGGCCTTCCAATAGTAGTTCCCCGGTGCAACCGACCGGCATCAGCCGATCATGGTCGTGGGGATCTACAATCCAGCACCGGACACCGACTGGATGCCCGATATTGTTGCATTCAGTCTCGGTTGTGACTTGGGAATTGACCACTGCCGCAACAGAGCTCTCCGTAGGCCCATATCCATTAACGAGGTTAATCTTCGACCAAGTTGCCACATGTTCTGGAGACATTGGCTCTCCCATCAAAACAAGTGATTTGAGTCCGGGAATAGCTGCTGCATCGACAAAGTCAATGAACGAAGGTGTGAGGAATGCATGGTTAACACGCATGTTATTGATAGATGACGCGATATCATTTATGCGTGCCTCCTCACTCGGTATACAGACGCATCCACCTTGCATTAACGTAGTCAAAGATTCCACCAAACTGGAATCAAAGGTATGGGAGGCAAATTGGAGAACGCGCGAGTCAGGCTTTATCAACATTCTGGGTCCATGTATCTTGGCACTAGAACAATATGCTCGATGCTCGATTACGGTTCCCTATGGTTATAACCTCATCAGCATTCCATGCCTGTAACCACAAAGGTATCCATTCTCCTTACCTTTGGCTCTCCCGTAGATCCTGAAGTAAATATCATATAAGCAGCATCTTCAGGTTTTGCGGGAGATGAATAAATCGCCTCATCTGAATTGCTTGGCAGTCTTTCCACCACAGCGTCATCCAAGGGAAAGACAGTCTCAGCGAGCATGGTTGCAGATTCAACATGGTGTCGAGAGCAAATAATAATATTTACCCCGGCGGTTGCTATCATTTTATGTAGACGTGGTAAGGGATAAGAAGCGTCAAGAGGAACAAAAGTACCCCCGGCTATCAAGACACCTAACATTGCCACGATATTCCATTTCTGAAACATACGGTGTCAGCTTGAACGTGATATGGAAGAAGCGAACAAGATACTTACTGACTTGCTGAAGCAAAGAGCTACTGGAATCTCTGGTTCAACTCCCAGTTTCTCGAGTTCACATGCCACCCTGATGGCCAATTGATAAAGTTCACGGTATGTAAAGCTGCCATCCCAGGCACATACTGCTTCCTCTCGAGGACTCGCAAGTACCTGGTCATGAATGACGTCATGTATACATCGATTAACCTCTTCAGGGTATTCAGAATTCCAATTGTTTATCTGCCACAGGTCACGCTCAGTACAGAAGTCTACTTCACCGATAGATTTCTCGGGATTCAGAACAATATTACCCACTACATGATCGAACATATGGGCAATATTTATGGCGAATTCACGGGATATTTCGGGATAGCACCATTCTAGAGAGACTTTAGGTTCCTCCGGCAAAAGATCGACGAGAATCTGGACTGTAATCTGTGGGAATAATTAACATTGGTATTATTGAAATGGTGGCTCAAGGTACCTTTACTGGGTGAACCACTACTGACGCTGGGTGAGCAACAGCACTTTCTTTGTTGAAAGATTGAGAAGCAACGGGATTCTTCAACAGAAAGACAGTGTTATATGCTACATTTTCGGCTGTATGACAGATGCGGCTGTCTCTTGAACAATTGGGATCTGCACGGACAATGGATCCATCGCCAGCCCGTTCCACGGCCGTAGACAGAGGTACATCGTCTTCAAGTTTCAACCGTACCGCAAATCTGTCGTCGGACTTCTTATGTCGCTTTGAACCTTCACCAGTCAACAAATCATTGATTTCCTCATACCCGAAACAGACGTTGTCTGAGTCTGTATAGCATCGAAGAACTAAGGCCCATGCTGCCCTCAAAATCTGCGGTATGTCATAGGAACTATTGGAAACAAGAGTTCGGAGATGCTTTGTCTGTTGAAGATTCAGTGTTGTCGACATCTGCCGCTGATGATCTCTAGCTGAACCGCCAAAGGTTGGAAAACAGGAACGGCTCAGTCGCGCCTCGTTGTCGGCGCAGTCTCCGTAAGACTTCTGATGATTTCCCAAGATTTCAGTTGACGACATATTGCACATGATACTATGTAAATCCAGAAAATTGGCTCTCGTATTCTCGTTCTTCTTGTTTGTCGATACTTTTCAGACTTAATATCGGAAAGGTCGCTCTCCTATATAGCCGAGCTTAGCTTAAGACGGATCGATTCCAATCTCATATGATTTGTCTGCAATGAACTATGTAACTTGAAGGACACTTTAACCAGGAATAGCAGAATATCGTAGACTGAATTAGGTCTACCACACAGAATTCTTGTTTCATCCTCACCCCTTTCCCTTCGACCATGCTGCCACCAAGCTCCACAGTTGCAAGCATGCACAGCAATCCTGGTGATAATGTGAGTATAGCTCGTATAAGTGTAACCAAAATCTGAGACCGGCATATTGTTCCGTTCAAGGCCACATGGTGAGCACATGCTATGCAAGTATTGTATGCTCCTTGCAGCGAACCCCTACAGACGAATGTCCATGGTTCCGGATCTGTGACCTGCCAATTTGTGGCTGGCTTTTTGATAGGTACTGTAGCAGTCATGCTTTTCATTGTAGCTTGCCTTGTTATTTCAGTATGTTCATTAGATTCAAGCCACCAGCCCGCCACAAATTTGATTAGCCGATGCCCTAAGGTTAGAAAAGCAGCCAGGAGAATTATGATAGGCCCCCCAGGTAGCAACAAAAATTCTAGGAACTTGGCCCGTACTGTAAGATTAAATCATCTACATTCTTGTCTTCTTGAGTTATATATACTGACCATCCTTATAGCAAATCTTTGAATGAGTAGCAGCGCTCTACATCGAAAGCAACTTCTCAAATGACTAAGCCCCTTTCTGGTTTGTTCGTACCGAAATATAATGTTATTTCCGAGTAATTCGTTGGTTCAATATGCATGGTGATTGCAAATGGAATAAATAAGCGAAGTGCATCCGTAATTCACTCGGTCATGCAGCCTCGATATTAGCCTCAACCTGCGGGATACGAAGGTGTTTCGAGTGTCTCAACGAAGATGTGAAAAATTTTTTACTCTAGACCGTCTATGAGGCTTTTTTTGGATATGCTTCTAAAAGCTTTACTCCAGTGAATTACGCGGCAGCCACACTACTAAAACTCGCTGCAAAGGCCGGCAGACCTATAACGCAGAAAGCGGAGAATTTAATATATTGTAGGGACATGCTTCCCTTCTTTACTGGGCCCTCCTAGAAACCTGAAATGGGGCCTCCTAGATCGATTTCAGGGGATTTCCACAGAAAGTCGTATGAAAAGAGGGTAGTGAGATGCAGAAGAAAAGTACTCTGCATAGTGGAGAGAAGCGACTGACCAATTACTCTTATGCTTAGTTCACATCTCTCCGATTCGAATTATAAATCCTATATTATCCGAGGTCACATGGCGTTGCTGGGACATGTAGTACTACATATATTATTATATTTATTCAGCAATTCCAGCAGCGTCTCACCACATGTCCCTGTCCTCGTCCAAGATTGGCCCCCACGTTTAACTTTTTTTCCCTCTGAAATGATTATAAATATGTTTCGTGTAACAAGCTTTCCCTTGTAGATCTGACAGCTAGACTTGGCCTTTGATCTAGATGAATCTAGATCTAGGCCGATTTTCAATGGAGCGTAATGTCTGGAGGCCAACGCCTGTCCAACAACTCCAATTTCCAACCACAAGTCTTATTTCTAAGGTTAGTAGTCTAGGTCTAGAACAGCCGAGCCCATTCTGAAGGATGCATTATTGCGTCTTAGAGGCAATATATGCCATTGACACTCTTCTTCATAAAGGTTTCATGAGGGGAAATGACAGCTAGTAAGCAGTTGCAGTCCCACCTGCCTGCAGCTATTTTCGACTTTTGCCCTGCATCAGTCATGCGTACTCGTAAAATCTGTGTGACGTACTATATCTTGCATCTTTGTTGGTTACACCACTAGTTCTCAGCGTAGTGAGACACCTGATCCCAAAGGCTTCCGAACAGTGAAGGATTTCGAGTCCAAGTACGACATCGATGAAATTTCTGAGCTCTTCGAACCACCATAGGCTGTAAATCACCGAGCTAAATATATTTCGGCCGTAACAGAAACAACCATGCTGACTACGGTGGCCTCGCATATGGGGTAAAATTCGCCAATGAGACACCATACACGAAAGGGAATTTTTCGGTACGCCGGACTCAGGTTACTCATTAGGAGAATACCTTTGGAATCACACCAATCAGCAGAATCTCGGAGAAAAGTAACGACTCTCGAGACTCTGCAACCTAGAACCTATGCCGCTGTGAGGTTGCGTGATAACAGTGAAGGCTAATAACATCAGTGCTTGCACTATCCTTACGCTGGATTGTAAGCGTTCGAGGTTCCCCTTGACACATCCTTTAGACCACATAGTCAATTGGGATCAACTATACGATATGGCATCGCAATATTTGTCTTGTCAGGAAATCGATAATACATTCCGTCTTCATGCGTTGCACTGTCGAGGGGGGTTCGATTTCACCCTTCTCTTCGAAGAGAGCATTCTCACTCTGTTGCCACTTTGTTTATTCCTTATTATCTCACCATTGAGGATCATCTATCTATTAAGGAAGAGAAGGAAAGTGATAAAAGCGGTTTTATTACCGGTGAAGATTGTACGCTCGACATTGAGCCTTCGCCCATACCCAGTTCATTGTACTTACTGTCTGCTCAAATTTAGATTGCTTTCATAGCTTTCGGACTGACTCAGACGGTCCTCGTTATATTATGGGCCCTTCCACGTGCAAAAGGAACTCGGGCTTCGCTTCCAACAGCTGTAATTACAGTAGCGGGAACTCTTGTCTTTTCCCTACTCTCGTATACAGAGCACAAAAACTCTGTTCGGCCTTCGTTCCTACTGAATTTCTATTTGTTTCTCAGTCTTCTCTTCGACATTGCTCGAGCCAGGACTTTATGGCTCCGTCAGCAAGACGCCTACAATGGATTGCTCGCCACTATATTCTCGGTTACCGTCGGGCTGAAAGCGCTGGCTCTAACAGTTGAGGCCTTGGAAAAGAGACAGATTCTGCAATTGGAGTACAGGAACTACCCGCCTGAAGCGACTGCAGGTCTATGGAACAGAAGCTTCTTTTGGTGGCTCAATGCATTGTTCCGAAAAGGCTTCTCACAGCTATTAAATGTGGAGGATCTATTTATGCTCGACAAACACTTAGCATCTGAACGTCTCCACAGTACCATGATGGGTACGTGGAGCAAAGGTATTCCATTCCATCTTTAATAACTTCTTTAGGAACTTCAAGTATTGATCATCTATCCAGTGAGGAGAAAAACCCCATACTCACTGTTCTTCGTATCGTTGAAGGTCTTAAAATGGCCACTTTTAACCGCTATTCCTCCTCGAGCATGTCTGATAGCACTCAGCTTTTGCCAGCCATTATTGCTAAACAGAACCCTCCTGTTGTCGATCCAAGATGTTACCAATCAGACAACCACGTTCGGTTATGGCTTGATTGGGGCGTATGTACTCGTATATGTCGGAATAGCGGTTTGTAAATCGAATTCTCTTTCATGACCGAAGATCAAGCTAATTGGAATCACATCAGGTTCTGATGGGTCAGTATCAGCACATAACGTACCGTACTATTACCATGCTTAGGGGAGCACTTATTTCAATGCTTTACAGAAAAGCAACCCAACTGAATGCGAAAGACGTCGATCCTGCCGCTTCCATCACACTGATGAGCGCAGATATCGAACGAATTGTCCAGGGTTGGCAGACTGTGCATGAAATATGGGCAAACATCATTGAAATCGGTGTTGCTATCTACCTTCTTGATATCCAGTTGGGGGTTGCCTGTGTTGTTCCCATTGGAGTATCAATAGGTAAGTGTAGACCCCTTATCTTGCAAGAGTGAATAATAACGAAAAGCTCTGGTTCAACTTCAATAGTTACTCTGGTGGGTTCCATTATCACAATGATATTTGTCATTTCACGCCAGGCTATATGGCTTGAAGCGATAGAAAAACGGGTATCTTTCACGACCTCGATGCTTAATTCCATGAAAGGTATCAAAATGTGTGGCTTGAAACAGATCCTATTGACGAGTATGCAAAAGCTGCGGATCAACGAATTAACCATCTCCAAGAAGTTTAGAAAACTCCTGATTTGGAACATGACTTTAGGTAAGGACGCTTTATTGCTCTGATTTGCTGCAGATACTGGACTCTGATGATCATTGATAGCATATGTGTCTCAAATATTCGTTCCCATAATCACATTTACCGTATACGCGGTTATTTCCCCCAAGAGTGGAGATGGTGCTATTCTGGACACAGCACGAATCTACACTTCATTATCACTTTTTGCACTGCTCACAGATCCCTTAGCATCATTGGTGATGTCATTGGTCTCATTCATGGGATCTATTGGTTCTTTCACCAGGATCCAAGATTTCTTGGATAAAGAAGTCTATGTCGATCGGCGTCAACTACGGTCGAAGTCCTCAGCTGATAGTGAGGACTACGTCACATCATCATTTGGCTCAACAAATACAGGTAGCATTGTTACAAAAGAGTCCGAGGTGACTTGTTCAGTGAAAGGTACTCTCAAACCACTCTTCCAGGACGCAATCACTGTACACAATGGCCATTTCGGATGGGATCTTGACAGAGAGCCAATACTGAGATCGATAAACTTTGTAATCCCACGAGAAACGTTCACAATCTTAGTTGGCCCCGTCGGATCTGGCAAGTCTACCTTGCTCAAAGCGATCCTTGGCGAAGTTCCATGTTTGGCAGGCTCTGTACAACTTTCGTCAACAGATATTGCATATTGTGACCAGACCCCATGGCACCTCAATGAGACCATCCAGAAAAGTATAATTGCAGTCTCACAATTTGATCAGAATTGGTATACTTCTGTCCTCAGCGCCTGTGCGTTGGAGGAAGATATACGCCAACTGCCTTATGGGGACCAAACAGTAATCGGAAGCAGAGGCGTCGCGCTTAGTGGGGGACAAAGACAACGGATTGTACGTCCATTAGCACCACAATTGCGATGGGCACTAACTTGAATATTTAGGCGTTGGCAAGGGCTATATATGCAAGAAAGGAAATTATCATCCTTGATGATTCCTTTAGTGGACTTGACGCAGCAACGGAGAATCACATATTTCATAGCCTGATAGGTAGGGATGGGTTCCTACGCCGAGCTCGATCAACCATTATTATGGCTTCATCTTCTGGTAGGCTTCGCCACTTCTGGCAATGATCAGTGTTCGAAGATACATGCAAAACTAATTCATTTATAGCAAGGCGCCTGCCATACGCTGATCATATAATCGTATTAAATATGGAAGGCCAGATTACCGAGCAGGGCCAATTCGATGTCCTTAACTCGACAGGTGGCTATGTATCCAGTTTTGGTTTAATGCCTCCTGAATGGGACTACAAGCCCGAGCAAAGTTCGAAGTCTGAACTACCGTCAGTGGTCGATTCATCATTGATTGCAACGAAAGCAGAACACAGTATTGAGGCAGAAGCAAACAAGAAGACCGGGGATATCACAATTTATCTTTACTACATTAAGAGCATAGGACGAGTTGGAGCATTGATATTTGCGGTTTTTATCAGCGCATTCGTCTTTTGCATATCATTCCCAAGTGAGTAATTTTTCTTTGTCCCCTAAACCATCAGAACCAACTCGGCCACTCTGACTTCTTCTCCGACAGGTATATGGCTGAAATGGTGGGCAGTTTCAAACATAGAAGAGCCAGGAAAGCATCTAGCCTACTACATTGGGATATATTTTATGCTGGGTGTTCTGGCTCTTGGCTCGCTGATTATAGCCTGCTGGTGAGTAAACACTGCGAAATATGCATGCACACTTCGGGCTAAATTAATGCAAAATTAGGCAGATTATTATCACAATGGTTCCACGATCTGGGGAGTATTTCCATTGGACATTGCTGAATACAGTCCTCAGGTAAGAGTTATCATCCTCCATTATCTATCCCGAGATGCTAAGGCCAGGCAGCGCTCCTACCTCATTCTTCTCAACTACAGATAATGGCGTTACGCTTAATAGATTTAGCCAGGACTTACAGCTCATAGATATGGAGCTCCCCGTTGTTGCTCTTAACACCTTTGCAAGTAAGCTTTAGGCTACAGCTATGCCCTCAATCAATATAACCTCTGGAAATCAAAGGATATCAAACTAACATTTGATTCGGTTAGCCTTCGTTCTCTGCATTGCACAAATGGCTCTTATCGGAGTAGCATCGCCATACGCGGCTATCTCGTTTCCCGTGGTCGTAGCTGTCCTATATTTCTGCCAAAAATTCTACCTGCGGACCTCTCGTCAGCTGCGTTTTATGGACCTCGAATCAAAGGCACCACTATATTCTCAATTTTCTGAATGTCTCAGCGGACTTATAACCCTAAGAGCGTTCGGATGGCAACAAGCCATGGAGAAAAAGAATCACCAGCTCCTTGATAGGTCCCAAAGGCCATTTTATCTTCTATTCGCCGTCCAGCGCTGGCTGACACTGGTCTTGGATCTAGTGGTCGCTGGCGTAGCGACGCTCTTGGTAATTCTCGTCGTCGAACTACGCCCTGCTCTGAGCGCTGGGTTTGTTGGCGTGGCACTTCTAAACGTCATTCAGTTTAACCAGAGCATAAAGCTTCTGGTAACATACTGGACAAACCTTGAGACACATATTGGAGCAATTGCTCGTGTCAAGGTCTTTAGTGAAAGCGTCAAGTCGGAAGACTTACCAACTGAAAATAACGCAGTTCCCGCAACTTGGCCGTCACAGGGCAGCATTGAGTTCAAGAATGTTTCAGCAGCTTATATGTGAGTCCTATAACTCCCTCGATTGTATAATTCTGTTTAATACGGGCTATCATCAGGCCAAATGAGCTCGTCCTCCGTGGCATTTCCCTCTCTATACAAGCCGGTGAGAAGATTGGGATTTGCGGGAGAACCGGGAGGTAAGCATGTCCGCTCCAGAAAAAAGTCATATGTTAACATTATTCCCCAGTGGCAAGAGCTCATTAGTCCTATCTCTCTTCCGAATGATTGAGCTGTCTTCTGGCACAATCACCATCGACGGCATTGATATTTCCACCATCCCCCGACAAGAAATTCGTTCTCGAATCATCGGCGTTTCACAAGACCCATTTCTCATCAAGGGTAGCGTACGGCTGAATGCTGATCCCACTGGATTGTGCTCAGAAGTTGCTATAATCAATGCATTGAGAAGCGTACAGTTAATGTCCATAATTCAGGAGAAGGGTGGCTTAGAGGCAGATATCGAAGATATCTTTCTCTCACACGGCCAGAAACAGCTTTTCTGTCTAGCACGAGCGATGCTTCGTCCTAGCACGATTCTCGTCCTTGACGAAGCTACTAGCAAGTGAGTCACCAGTATTGAGGTACCCTATACGTTACATACAAATGGAGCATTAATCACTTTTATACGCAACAGCATTGACAGCAAGACTGACGACATCATGCAACGAGTCATTCGTGAGAAATTCGCCAATCACACTATCATCACTGTTGCTCACAAGCTAGATACCATCCTCGACTACGACAAGATAGCTATGCTAGAAGCCGGTCAACTCATTGCATTTGACGATCCGTATACTCTGTTATCAAATGATTCTGTTTTCAGCAGATTCTATGCAAGCACAGTTGTCGAGGAGCCAGAATAAAGGGATGAACTGGAAGGCGATTTACGTGGGAAAACATCGGCTGTTCACCCAAATTGTTCCAGAACGAGCCATATGTGGCGGGCCGATGCATCCTTCATCAGTACAGGCCAGGATAAAAAGAAAAGAGCGGCAAATTGCATCACAGAAGATATGAGTTCTTACTGAGAAAACGAATATATGTTTCCTTTTCAGCCACGATTCCGGGTTAAAGTTCATATGTATCTAGTCTCCTATTACGATTGGATCTACTGAAAGGAAATTGAAATAAACCAGGAGTTTCTGATGATTGAAATCACTCTTGCATGCAATATTTTGAGAGGTGGATAGAGATGCTTGTTTTAGGATTTTATCCCCCCGGGAATCCTGCTATGAAATCCGATGAGAAGACACGCCTCAATACTCCTCCCCTCAGTTAAAATAAAATTAGCCAAACATCGTCATTCCCCCTGGGCCATCATGAAAATACAGTACAAGAGGGGATCTTGAATACAGAACAACAGATTCAAGGTGTCACAAAGAAGACGCCGTGGCAGGGACTACGAGAGGACCATTGTATCTTCGTTGTCCTCTTCGTCAGCATCCACCGCACCAAACTCCCAATCCCCTCTCTCAATCCGGCTGACACGATCCAACTCTGCCTGGTATTCCCGTCGCAGGTGATCCAGAGTGACTATGACCCTTCGGCGTGGCTTATGTAACTCATGGAAGCCAGCTCCGGCACTTATAGACGATCTGCTATCTCTACGGCCGCTGAAGTTGAAACCGTTAGAACTCGCCCTGCGGTTTGTAGTTGACGGTGAACCGATGCTGACATCATCCATGAACACGTCGTCATCCTTTTGCAGGCTACGGCGCCTGTTAAGCTCCGCATCGGAATGCTGTTCTTCGGTTTCAACCAAGATATAAGCCTCGCTCTTCTCAACGCAGGCAAGCAGGTTGATCAATGCAAGAAGCTCGTGTCTTATCTCCCTACTCTCCAAATCATCTTCTTCAATCATTCGCTTTGTATCGTCCTTGTCATTATTCTTCTTGAATATCAATTGCTGAGACGGGGCGTCTCTCGCTTTCCGCAGTCGTTGCACAATTTGATATCCCACCTCGGCCGCACCGCGGAAATCGTTACGTGCAATTCGATATGCGTGAAGGATTCTCTGGTAATCGGGGGTCCTATTGTTTGGTTCCAGAGAAGAACTGAAGGCAGTCTGCCTCTTAGACAATGACACAAGCGTATCATCGACATAAGATGACAGGTGTGGGGTAAGGTGAATCGGTAAGTGAAGAAGCTGCTTGAGACCTGCAGTACCGGGACCTGACACTGCGAGTATACTGGTGATGAGTGAGCTCAGCGCCGATTTCTGCAACGCCAGATCGGTGTAGCGGGAAAGCGCCGAATAGGCCTGATCGAATTGACAGGTCATTAGAGAAGCAGAAAAAAGGCGCGAGAGGAGGTCTGTTCGTAAAGGAGCATAGTCTGAATCGCGTATCGAATTCTTGTTATCGCACTCGAGAGCTTGCAACGCAAGGCTTGCAAAGTCAGCGACGTAAGAGAATGATCTAGCATGCTCGAATAGCGTAACGATATGCTCGAAGTATTTCGGAAGGCCATTATTGAAGTTGTCGACGGAGAGAATATCGATAAGGTTAGACGACATCTCATGAAGATTACCAAGAGCCCTTCCAGAAGCTAGACGAAAAATTAGCGCTGCCACATTGAGTTAATGCAATGCATATAACCTACAGAGGAGGTGTGCAGCCTTCTTGAAGTAAAGAGCTGCAATGTCAAATTCTGACTTGGTGACGCACAAACGACCTTTCACATAGGTTGCCCACGCCGTATTCGGTTGGAAACGCCAGAAATCGGACGCGAGGTCAATATTTCCGTTGGCAATCAAATCGCACTGTATAAAGACCAGAACGTTGGGGTAAGCGACCTCTCCCTGTCGTGTCACCCATGACATCACATCACGAATGCCTTGAGTCAATGTACAAGTCTGGGGGATGCCAACGGGCGGACGGGGCTTTATGTGGATGGCAAAGAGATCCTCGAGGATTGTTGTAATCCTGCCATGGTTGCTCTTTGATTCGAGGCCTTTGAATGAGAATGTAGATACCGTCGTCTCTGATTCCTCTCCACGTCGGTCAGGGCGTTTGCGAGTGTGCGAACCCAACCAAGACATCATCTCATACTCCCTCAGCATATCGATAAGCGTAGAGAACAGGTCGGCTGCGTCGAAAGTCGAGCTTTCCTCCTGATTGATTTCTCCATCCAGAAATATCACGAGAAGCAGAAGATCATAAAGGATCTGTCGCGTGTGCAGTATTGTCTCTTGAGCACCGTTGACAGTAACATTGAGTCCAAATGTAGTAGAGAGAAGATCTGAATCCTTTCCCGGAAATCCCAGCGGAGCTGTACTTATGATAGAGTAGAATAATTCACTCGGCAGGTTGTATATGTTCAAGTGCTCATTCATTGCAGCACAGAGACTGTCAAAGGCCTCGTCAGTGACCTGTTCTCCCAGTTCGCACCGTTCCTGGAAAGCTGCCATTCGATCTGGAACAGAAAGCGAAGGTTCAACAAATATCTCCGCATGTAAGGCCGCTTGGCAGGCCCGCTCAACTTCAGAAGACAGTCTTTTCCTGAAGCCTGCTGCAACATTGATTAGATACGGCGTCTGCTCGTATAGTCCGCCTAATTCTGACTCAACGTTCCGATGCCGCCAACGGTCACCAATCTTGGCCATCTCATCGCGCAACACTGAACCCGAGTTATGAATAAGTAACTCCGTAGTGCTGCATTCGCGTACGAGGATGCAAGCGTCCGACAGCAATATCCACGGCATATCAGCATACGTATCGTAGGCAAGAGACAACGGCTCCAGACGCCTTTGGTTAATGTCGTCGGCTATCTGCCAAAACTGCCGCCATTTTGTGTCCGTGTCAGTTCTGTATCTCGTAAAGTCCATATCATCTTCCGAGTACTTCCTCAAGGACACCATTGCCGCAATTGTAGAACAGAGTCTCTCCTGTAGCGGAAGGCTCCTCTTAAGCGCAGCAGACGAAGACATGGGTCTGAGGGCTTCTTGGTAGGCAGCTAAAGCCGTCTCCAGGACCTCTGGTGAGTACCTTCCAGGAGTGAAAAGGTACTCCAACCACTTCTCAGTTGGATCAACAGCATCTGAAGAGACCATGGGCGGAGGCGGTTCGCGGCGACGCAGCTCCATAGCAGTTGAAACCCAGTTGTTTGACCAATCCTGAGACAGACTGTGAAAGTCAAAATGCAGACTATTCAACTGGTACAGATTCTTGTTCCTCCATAAGACCCACAACTCCATGTGCCGACCTTCCTCCATGGGTCTGATCTGGAAATCAACCACGTTCCAGAACATGTTACCTGACGGGTCTGGGTCTGGGACTTTGAGAGTGGCATCTGGGAAGAGATCTTCGATGGTTAGTGGCGCCGTTAAGCCTCCCTTGACAGCCCAGAACTTAAAAATCCCGTCCTCATGTGGAGAGTATGTGGCGACGTAGTACCGATGGCCGCCATCCATTGCCCTCTCGGCATTGAATACGCGAATGAAGGATGAGTCTGCAGGATTGAGGGTATACGGAGACGTATCATGCTGTTGTACTGGGCGGTCCAATAGGTCTTTCGAGCCAACCAGCTTATTTGTCGCCAGGTTCCATACTTTCAAGGTGTGATTCAGGCAGACAGCGAAGACATACGTCTGGTCAGATGTTGTTGCGATTGCATTGGCCGTACTCTGATCAAGATTACGGCCATCATATCGGACCGTTGGCTGGGCATTCCACTTCACAAGGCCGCGTATCGACGCACCCCAGGTCTTCTCATCGAATGTTATTGGCGACCAGTGTGAGCCTATGATTCATTATAAGTTAGTGTCTGCCACTTTAGAATAATGTTGAGGAAGAAAGAGGGTATATATACCATCATCTCCGGCTCTCCTTGTCAAGCGCAGAAGCGCTCCACTATCTAAGGAAATGAAAAGCTCCCACGGACTGCTGGCATAGAGTCGATGTGGATATGAAAAAGCCAACGGTGCTGGCATGCATGTCTTGCACCAATCGGACACATTGTCATCGATTCCAGATGCCCTCCTAAAGAACTCGGGTCGGAGGGTCAAGGTGTGCAACTGTTTCGAGACTGTGAGGACGAATACATTCATCATCTCATGATCTTCCGGATCCGCAAGCGCCACTCCTGACGGAATAATCGCCTCTTGAAAATCCAGCCGAAGTGTAACATTGGCTTCATGGTGCTCATGTCCACCTCTAGTCAGGTCGGCAGATTGGATCTCCAAGATTCTGTTGTCGTCGACCACCCTCCACACAAAGGCTCGAGGATACACCTTTCGCTGACGGAAGTATATGGATCCCTGAGTCGCTAGATATCGTTTCGCGAATTCCTCCTCATCCTTCGGTATCGGTTCTTCCTGCGCGTCGAATGGTACGATCGAAAACCGAGCTCGACGCTGCGCACCATCTTGGGTCGGGATCTGGATGTTGACCACGGTGCTAGGCGAGGCCGGTCGGACATCGACTTTGGTCTCCTTGTAAATTTTCGCCATTGCGGATAGATGACGGTGCGATATCTCCCACGTACTGAGATATATGCGCGTCAAGTCTCCATGGTGGATAGTTGCCGTCGTGTGGGATCTCGCAGCGTTACAAAGGGCGCGGAAGCTGGAGCTCTCGAGCTGCTCAAAAAACACTTTCTTGGCGTCGTCCATTTTTGGGATCAACTGCGCTCTTCCCCGCAATGTTTTGTCTCCCCATTATTTCTCAAGTCCTTACTCTACCATAAAGCTCAGTCTAGTCATATATTCATCTCTGGAGATTTACTAAATCGTTATGGAAATAGAGGTTAAGTTAGTTACAAATTGGCATTTCATAGGCAATCGAGAATCAATGAGCCAGAGTCTTCACTCATTTAATCCAGACGCCTTATGCTATGCCACAAAAGAAACGTATAACTAAAGCAGACTTATAGACATGACCCATGATGCAAATATAATGAACTTCCTTCCGGCCTTACTCCTTTTCCAAGTCCTTTGGACTCGGATCACCGATCCCATCTTCATTAATAGCGAACAAACAGTCGCTTTCAGGTAGACACGGGCTGTCATAGATCTTGCAGATTCGAGTCTCCCCTCTTCCCTTCTTCAAACTCAATCTGGTGGTGCTAGCATGCGCTATAATGTTACCTCCAATTGGCTTTTTGGGATCGGGATTGAACATGGAACTAGGTCCACCATCCACCTGAGCCACGACCTGATTCGTGATAACGACAGCAATACCGAACTCGTCAGCCAGGCGCTGCAATGTCCGCATGAACTTTGCAAGATGCGTTTGACGTGACGAAAGCTCTCCACGTCCGTTGAAGTCTGTTCGGTAGAGGGACGTCGCGGAGTCAACAATGAGGAGCGAAAAGCGCGTCTCGCACATCATCTGAGATGCCTGATTAAGCAGCTGCAGTTGGTGATCCGAGTTATACGCTCGAGCATATGCGACATTATCCAGAACCTCTTCTCCCACGAGACCGTATCGCTGAGCAACTGCTAGCAGCCGGACGGGTCGGAAGGTGCCCTCTGTATCAATGTACAAGCACTTCCCCTCTCCGCCACCCATATCAAACGGAAGCTGACAGGTAACAGCGAGGGTATGGCAGAGCTGGCTCTTTCCGGTCCTGAATTCTCCAAATATCTCGGTAATGGATCCTGTTTCTATACCTCCGGCCAGAAGAGTATCCAGCTGCTTCGAACCCGTTGTTATAGATATCAATTCGCTTCGACGAGCATGCATCTCGGTGGCTGTCGTAAATCCCATAGGTACGAGTTTGGCAGCTTTATAACATATGTTATTCTCAAACTCACTACTTATACAAGAGCCCAACAATTGATTGTGACTTACCCTCGGCCAAAACCTTAGTAGCTTTCTGTTCAGAGATACCTTTGATTTGCTCCAATACTCGTTTAGGTCTGTAGGATAAATTCTTCGTCAGATATCTCTCTGTTTTCCAAGCTCAAGCTAGAAGTCCCATTTTGGAGAGACTGGGGCTGTCATACGTGTATGCTACCGACTCGACCGTATGAAACCCTCCATCAATAAACAGCTTGATATCTCGCGCCGTAAGACCTGCAACACCCTATGAAGAGGTCAGAGATCTTCGTAAAACAGATATTCTGCGCGACAATTTGTAATGCTTTTCTCCTGTTAAAAGCAAGATCTTTCTCACCTCCAGGGCCGATAAGGGCGTGGGCGCTCCAGGGCCAGGAAGGCCGTTATCCTCATATTCGTTCTGCGACTCCATATCGGCAGTCATTTTTCTAGACAAGGAGAATAGATTTGTTTGAGTGGAGATCAAAGTAGTCTCTCCTTGGATACTCTCAACTGCGGGGTGGAAACGCTAGACGCGAGACCACGCGCTCCAGATTGCTCAAATGTAAAGATGCGAGACTCCCAGTATCGAGAGGACGACTCCTGCAGTTCTTCACTGTAACAGTCAGAGTTAAGGCAGGATCACAAGCAGATTTTTCGGTCTTCTTGCTGTAGCGAAGACGGACTGAGCTTTGTTGATGTGTTGATTAATATACGGCGCTTCCCGACGCGTCGCTGCCTGTCGCGAAGTCACGTGTGTGAAATCAGAGTACTACTAAGTTTGGAAATCTAAAACATTCAAACTGCCATTTTCTATAAAAAATCCCCCTGAGAACATACTTACCATAATAGGTGCCAACTGAGATCTACAGGATTCAAACTCCATTAATGGTTCAATAATAAGAGACTTTTAAGAGCTATGCACATCAAATGGCTCAAAGAACGAGTACAATTACCTTCACTCTAGCCAGAACTGGGCTTTCATATCCGAGGTTTCTGGTTCGGAATTCCTTTGAATGTCTCTCCGCTGGACATACTGCTTATCTCCTCATTCGGCAACCTAAGTGTACTGTTTCGGGGCGTCCCTAACTGTCCCGTCTCCGCGACGTGCGAACGCCTATGGTTGTTCATTGCCTCCAAGTCTCCACGGCGGTCTTCTTCGGAGTCCGCTGTCTGCCAATGGGACTGCATTTTCTCGTTTATTAAACGGTCCATAGCTTCTCCAAATTCTTCAGATGAACCATCATCGTTCAGGCTCTTGACTAGTGGAGGAATAAAGTAGTTTAGCATCCAGAACTCACCAATCACATTGGTCGCCAGATTACGGATAACTCACCTCCCATTCCCAGTCTTCGATCATATCTGTCGGGTGATACATATATTTCCACATTTCCAATGCCAGGTTCGCTGTATCTATTCACGTTGGTCACTGGCCTTGACGTGGGAGTATCGGGGCTTCGATGAGTCTCAGAGTAACTCCTCTGCCTCGAATCCAGTCTTTCTAAGGCAAAACTGTTCTGATCAATATTATCTTCTTCAAGGCCTGTCTTCGTCTTCGAAGCTATCGGGAAGCTTCTACGATTCCAAGAATGATTCAGGTGAGTCCCCAGTGGCAGGGTCGAAGGTCTTTTTTCCTCTTGCAAGTTCACGGTGGCAGAAGATTGCTGGGTAACCGGACGAGAAGGGCTAGGTGGTCTGCTACCTGCTGGAGTCCCTGGTTGATACGGACTGGGTATCGGTGTGTTGTGGTTTGATATCCAGATACCCTCAATCTGAATTCCACTTTCAAGTGCTCTCGCACCAAAGGGTATGTTATCCCTTCTCATATCATCGCTGTCTCGGTCTTGGTCTTCATCAGGCTTCCGATACTGGTCTATTCCACTGAGTTTCTTGATCGTTCGCTTGTTGTAGGAAAGGACACAGAAGGCATAGATAAACACGAGTAACTAGGTAGACTGTCAATGAGGATCCGACGTTATGCGCTGCAAGCAAGCTTACTATGAGGCCTCCGAGAACCTAGATACGTCTATAATCAGTGATTCTTGTCATAGTATGGAAACAGCGATCCCAATCTTACCAAGCACATTTTTTCCCACAGTTGCCACCCTGTCCAGAACGCCATTTTCAGACGGAGAGCTGATATCTTTGTCACCACTGGCCCATCGGGTCTTCAATTGACAAGACGAACAGTAGATACAAACCAAGCGACGTGACTATCCGAAGCAGCTGCCTTGACGGCTACTGTGACAGAAAACCGTTGTCGGCAAGACAATGATGGGTGGTCGTTGTTGATAGAGTGGAGTACTGTTTGTTATTGCGTACAAAAAAGGTCCCATAGACTGATTCTCGATCTCGTTTGGCGGTAGGAGTCAGTAAGTGAGAGCAAAATGTCACGCGGCTCAAGAGGTCGCCACCGCGATCAGAGATAATAAATACAACACAACTAGAGTAGCAATAGCAATACTCGGAGTTCCAAGACTGCCGCCTACCCAGTTGGTATGCTCTGTGTGTTCGCTAATGGGAAATAGAAATGGAAAGCACGAATCTAGAGCAGGGGCTCCTAACTTCCACTGATGTTCATTCCCTCGATTGTGTACCTGAGGCTCTGAACTTCACAGGATCATCGATATGATGCCGGTTAGAAGTCATTTCAGGAGTACCTTGACGTACGAAGTAGGCTTGATCTCTGCACTTAGTAATTCCACAAAGTTGTCATATAGGGTGACTAACTTGGGCACCTGCCCATCTGCACATACGCGGGAAGGTTACCCTTGTACGACTGAACACCTCACACTGCCTAAGACACAAAGAAGGCTGAGGAGGTCTAGCTAATCCTAATGCTTATGCGTCTTCAGTTGCTACACTGCATGCCTTTTTTAAGAGTTGTCATATTGAGCATGAGAGCCCTCCCAATATAGGCGCGTCGTGAGAGAAATCAAAATTGATCACTACATAGTATCTTTAATGCCTAATACAGTCCTCTATATTTCCCATAGTCGATGGCGCCTCGATCCGATGAATGTTCTCAATATTCTCAATATGGGAAGATTCGAAAAGCAAGAGCTGCTCTAAGCTGTTTATACCGCTCTATCGGAGTGGCAACAAGAGGTTGCTGTCTCGCATCCTCATTGACATGAGCGATGAACATATACTAAAGGACTATTTCTACCTACTAAGCCCGAATAGCTCGCTTCTAAGAAAATAAAAATAAAAAAAAAGGCCTGATAAATCACCCGAGACTGAAAATGAAAAGATCTGAAATTAAGCAAGAAAAAGAAAAAAAAAAAAGCAAAAAAGTGGTTGTGCGACCTAACAGCCAGCTTCCCTGTAACGGGCAGGTGTAATCTGGTGCCGCCATCCCAGAGTGAAGATGTCTCTGCAGAATTGCTTCCCTCAAGGGTCATCTTCATTGCTTAACGCGTTGTAGCGATCGTGGATTACTCGCACGAGTACAACGGCGACTCCAGGATTCGAACCAGGCACCTTGCCCGCTGGTGATTACCTAAGCAGGGTTACCAGCTTCACGGTCGCCCTTCCACTAGGTTATCCATGACAGATTATCAGAACTTAACTCTTTTTTATTTTATGAGATTCCTGACCAGACGTGCAATATTCCCATGGAATATTATTGGAGTAGAGTCGACGTATCTATCGATTGTAGACTATGAAGATTATATAGTCTACAGAGTAGATTTTTTTAACGACACTTGCGAACAGAGCAAAATCTTCTCTCGTACCATTCAACCCTGGTATGCCCTCTGGTGTAATAATAATATCTCCCCGCCTGTGGATCGTCCCCAATGGCGAGAGCCAGTCGAAACGAGCCCAAGGAACAGCCGGCCAACCAAGATGGGTCTGCGCCAGAGTGTAATGCGAATGATACCTCGGTCATATTATAACCGTCTTCCGATGGCTTTCAGTCCATTTAGCGCCTGCGCTCCGGGCACAATGCTGCACATCACTCCATGTCGGTGTGAACGAGTACGGTAAGTAGAGGAGCAGAGTGGGAGTTGTCCGCATCCGACCCTCCGATCATGTGAGTTGGAGCAACCCAATTTCGTCCCTGATAAACCCCCAAAAGAGCAATCTTTCCAACGACCACACCATCGTCCCCGTGTTTCTAATTATCGTTGTTACCGGAAGTTTCATACGCTTAAAGAGCGACCATATTCCATAGAGAGCAGCTCTAGCCGCCATGGCTCCGTTCCGTAATTTCTTGAGCAGGAAGCCTGCGCTGTCGACCGACGTCCAACCTACGGTCACCGTTAACGACGAGAACAAACCTTCGAGTCCCCTCAGCATCAGGCGGAGTCACGATGAAGCGCCTAATGAGTACAAAATGAGTGGTACGTTACAGTGTACAGCGCGGGGTCTAATGTCACCCATTCTCGCGGGACAGCTTAATGACCGACTTAATTGCAGTGGTCAATGATAGCGGTGTTTATCTTCCAGTACGGCTCCTCGACGAACTCTATTCGCTTGTCAATTGCGCTCCGTAGGATGTACAGACAACTGACGATCGATTGGCAGCCGTCACCTCCAGAGAAGCAGAGTTTCTGGCGCAAGTATCCTGGTTCGGCTGGGTCGTCGAATCATCGGAATCTGGTGAATGAGAACGAGCCTTTCTCAATTTCACGAGAGTCGTTCGACTCGTACAGACGATCATTTGTCAGTGCTTAGGAGAATTTTAGCTCCGTCAATTTCGGGAAGGATTAATTCTCTGCACAGGACATCTCTGCTCGGTCGCCTGTCTGCCAGGTCGATACATTCCCCTCTCGCACATCGCTCGACTCCCGCTTCTCCCGCTTCACTTCACGATCGGCAATCAATGGCAGCACATTTGAACGGCCTCAAGGTATGGAGGAGGAACGATTTGAAGACATCGGACTTGGCGACGAAGTCAAACCGAGAAAGAAGGGTATATTCTCTCGCATCGGCGAAACCCTGAGCGAGGCACCCTCTTCCGCCAGTAACAGCAGACCATCCTCCACATATCTTGGATTCTTTCCCGGTCGGAAACGGGCTCAGAGCGGTCAGGGAGCTGAACTGCGGAGCGTGAATGACCCCAAAAGGACGGAGGTTGAGGGCGCTGTATGATGACCCATGAAAGAAACACGGCATTATCTCATTACATGAGGACGGCGGCGTTCTGGGTTCGTCTATTTATATTCGGGACAATCTCTCATCTTGAGATGCTCACCTGTCGAGATCAAATGGTTGGGGCTGAAAGTCGGTCTACAAGAAGCCGATGGTAACTGGCTTGGTCTTCATTTCCTTTCGTCCGCATACGAGTACTTTCACTTTCATTTGGATCTCTAGGGCAGACCCTGTTCACAAAAGAAGCAGCGATAATTTCGTGAGTGGCAATCACACATGGACATAACTCATATCTGAGTCTTCATAGGTTCATACTAGACATAATTAAGGCCAAGGGCTTTGAGTGTTGGTCATTATTTGAAGAAAGGTTTCTTGGGATGTACTCTTGAAGACTTGGTCACGATAGCTTTTCTCAAGCGCTATCAATCCCCATCCATCAAAACCTAGGCAACCACTGAATAGTTCAGATGTCGCTTTGTCAAGGAAGCCACAAGCCGTGCTCGACGCTTCAAATCAGGAGCAATCTTTCAAATTGTGTATGGTTCTATGTTTTTTCGGCTTCTCTGCTGTATAAATCCATGTTGCAGTATATGTATATACTTCGACTGATACCTGCATTTTTACTTGCAACTATCCATCAGTCGTACCGTATTTTTCGGTGCTTGGGTATCACTCAATTCAATAGATGTGCTATCTTAAAGAATAAATAAAGAACCTATTCTCGAACCCAACACAGCACACCTCATCTTCATGGTGAGAAGACTCAATAGCATGTTCTCTTATCTCGTTGATAACAGGACAACATGACCGCCGCGGTGGGTCCAGACTCAGTGCAAACACAGCAAACACAAAAAACTTCCCGGCGATAATTTATCCAGAAAAAAATATCGAGCAGTTAAGGCGGTGGTCACAACTGCCAGTTCTCACATTTCTTTAGCGATTAACTAGCAACCGGAGATCCGTCCGATTTTACGACTGACAGGATCATCATGGCCGGTATCAAACGCCGTGTGGAAGCCGGCGAAGATCACGGCGGTAAAAGAACCAAAGTGAAGGATGCGGCCAAAAGTTCGAAGTCCGTGAAGAATGGCGCCCCAGCCATTGTCCCCAAATCGAAAACGAAGAAGGAAGTGAAGTCGGGGAAAGTGGAGAAGAAGAATAAAAAGAAGAAGGTTGTTGAAAGTGAGTCGGAGGAGGATGAGAGCGAAGACGATGAATTAGATTCTATGGAAGACTCCGACGTCTCTGAAGACGAAGACGGAGATGGTGATGTCGATATGGACGGCGAAGAAGAAGAGGCAGAGCAGAATGGCGATAGGAAAGCTGCTGCGAAGAGCAACGGATCAGAGTCAACAACGAAGAGTATGGAGTCCTGAAATTCGTCTGATCGTGGTAAAAGTTATACTGATGTTTTTTTTTTCTTGAATTGCAGATGAAAACTCCTCCCGCGAAGCGCATGCCAAACAAAAAGCTCTGATGCAGGAGCGCAAGGCTGCGAAGCCGAATGCGGACGTGATCGCGCGGTCCAAGAAGCTCTGGGAACGATTGCGCCGCAAATCCCACGTACCTAAAGATGAGCGGAAGAAGCTTGTCGCAGAACTGTTCGGGATAGTTACTGGTCATGTCTCTGATTTCGTGTTCAAGCATGACTCTGTTCGTGTCATTCAGACCGCTCTGAAGTATGCCAGCCCTGAACAGCGGAAGCAGATCGCTACAGAACTCAAGGGTCGGTATAAGGACCTTGCTGAGAGCCGCTACGCCAAGTTCCTGATTGGTAAAATGCTTGTCCATGGTGACGATGAGATTCGGGACATGATCGTTCCTGAGTTCTACGGGCACGTTAAGCGCCTGATGAGACATCCGGAGGCCTCTTGGATCGTGGATGACATCTATCGCACTGTTGCTACGAAGGAGCAGAGATCAAGACTTCTGCGTGAATGGTATGGTCCGGAGTTCGTTATTTTCAAGGTAGATAAAGGAGCGGAGGTTACTGCAGATTTGTCGAAGATTCTCTCGGAGCATCCCGAGAAGAGAGCGCCTATCATGCAGTACCTATTCGAACTCATCAACCTGCTCGTGCAGAAGAAAGCAACCGGTTTTACTATGTTGCACGACGGCATGCTACAATACTTCTTGAACACGAAGCCTGGCAGTACCGAAGCGAACGAATTCATCGAATTGATCAAGGGTGACGAAGAGGGAGACCTTGCTAAGAATATGGCTTTCACCAAGTCAGGATCTCGGCTCATGTGCTTGTGTCTGGCTTACTCGAATGCCAAGGACCGCAAACTTCTGCTTCGATTCTACAGAGACACCATCAAGATGATGGCCGGTGATCTACACGGCCATCTGGTCCTCCTGGCCGCGTATGAAGTCGTGGACGATACGAAGCTTAGTTCCAAGTCCATCTTCCCCGAGCTTCTCAATCAGGGCTCAACCGAAGAGGCTCGTTATGAGGAACTGCTCTGGCAGGTTAAGGACATAACCGCCCGCATTCCTATTCTCTTCCCCTTCGCAGGAGACAAGGTTAAATGGCTACTCCCGGAGGCCGATCAGGAAGTTTTGAAGGAAATCCGTGCTATTAGACAGGAGACTTCTAAGAAGGATCCCGCCATCCGTCGCCGGGAGCTTGTCCAGGCTGCATCACAAACACTGCTGGAGTTTATTGCTGCAAGAGCGGAAGCCTTGATGGAGACCAGCTTCGGGTGCCAATTCATTGTTGAGGTTCTTTTCGATGCTGACGGCGACAAGTCCGCAGCGCTCAATGCTATTGCCACTGCCGCTAAGTCCAAGCCGGAAGCCAAGGAGTCCGCCCACGTCGGACGTATGTTGAAATCCCTGGTTCAAGGTGGACGTTTTAACAACAAAGAAAAGGCGATCGAGAAAGTGGACCCCCCGTTGAAGTTCAATGCCATCCTCTATGGACAGATCCACGATGAGATTATGTCCTGGGCTGCGGGCTCAAACCCGTTCGTGGTCGTGGCGCTGACCGAATCTGACGATTTCGACAAGAAGCATGAGTTGCTCAAGACATTGAAGAAAAACCGAAAGGCTTTGGAGAAAGCTGCCTCCGCATCCTCCGTCGGAGAGGATGGAAAAAAGAAGGCCAGTCCTGCCAGCAGCGGCGCCAAGATCTTGCTGGAAAAACTCCAATAGACGCTTTTGACGAACATTTGAGCGCTCACCACTTTCCCCAATCATCTTTGGCTGCATTTATATCCCATTTTACCGGCGGTTGATGTATTTATTGTACTATTGGGCTGGTATTTAGAGCTATTTCTGTAGATAGATGATAATCATCCGAAAAGTTTCATGTGGCACTTTTCCGAGCGTTTCATGCGTCGCATAAAAGGAGTGATAGCGCACTTTTAGTACTACATAAAGACAAGGATCTCCCATGAATTGACGTTGTTCGGTCCATTTCAGACCACGCTAGACCTTTTTGCCTTCCGCAGCAGTGATCTTCATGAATCTCTCTGATTCCTGATATAGCTCACACTACTGTCGACTCTCGAGTATGCAGAACGTGAGGAGTTGCAGTTAAGGTTCTGCTGAGAATGGTTATTGGAGCAGGCCGTTGTTGGACCCATGGATGTTTTCGAAAGGATATACACAACCATGGCGTTTCCAGGGGTCCCGTTCCTGACTTGAGTTATTTTAGAGTAGTATCTAGGCCGTCCGTGGTGGAGGTAGACAAAACAAAAGCCATGAAGTATTAGGACCCGTCAGCAGAAAGAATCATTAGACTCTCTACCAGCAAAGACAGTCCTTTCAAAGCACCTCAATTCGTGATTATCATCCCCAGAAACGGCCCAGAATCCAAGTTAGTGTTTGGTCTGGTGGGTGCAGTGGAGATCTGGTGGGTAGCGATCACTACCGAAAAAAGAGGGTGCAACTTCAGGGACAAACCATCCTCGAGATCGCATCCAGCACATTGTTGAACCGTTTTTAAGTCATTCCTTTCTCTGCATTCCTTTCAAAGCCTATCTGCTGTCACCTGTCACAGCCCACATTCTGTGGGTTGATACATCGCATTTCTTGTCTGCCCCGAAGTTTTGCCATTCCCTACAATTATAGCCAGACGCCCTGATGTCGGGTCGATTCGATCGAAGGTAATACCAGCATCAGTTTCGGGTGCTCTTTATGATAGAATAATCGACATCCAACCACAGGATAGCCTTTCCTGTCTTCCAAGTTCTTTGTGGCCCGCCATGTTAATGACGGCACATCAGAACCAGACGGCGCTTGGCCGCGTCTCTGGCGGGGATCCTCAGAATCAGGATCAAGATGCGATGCAGATGTCCGTTCCGCCATCTCCGACATTGACCAACCCAGATATGATCTTGCCCTGGGACGACAATGAGCGTCAGCAGTCGACGCCATCTCCGCCGTTCAACCTGCCCTCCCTCGAATCGCTTGCGAACATGCACTCGTCCTCTAGCGGCCAGTACTATCAAAGAGAAGCTGATCGGAATGCTGGGGTGGATAACTCTCAGATCGGGGTCGCGATTTCTATGCCCAGTCGACCGGAGAAGAAGGTCTTTCCGCGGAACATGTGGTTGTACGAAGGGCATGAACCCAGCCGGCCATTGTCAGAGATCGGTGAGGAGGATGATGACTCCCCGCCACCATCAAGAGGTCGAGAGGGCGGTCATCTCACCGTGCCGCAGAGCAATAGTTCCTCGAGGTCGTCGTCCGCAACTGCGCGATATTCGCGGGGTGAGGATGAAAGGAGCGAATCTCGCAGCAGCGCATCGAGTTCCACCATCAGCGCTGGGAGTAATAATACAGTACAAGGGAGTCGCAGGGGTCAAAATGCCGACACGCATCCGGAAAGCAATGGATCGGGCATTCATCGCGCTCAGCAGGAGAATGGAGAAAGTGGCAGGTATAGCGCTACAGGTTCGAAACCGGAGGGTTCTGCTGGCGGGATGACCTTGATAGAAGAGGAAGAAGGCAACGCTGATGACAGCTCCTCGGTTATTCTAAGCAAAGAGGCGGAAAGGATTTTGGAGAATGCAAAACGGCGATTGACGGTACGTCTGAACTATATGCGACCATACACGAAGGCAGGTGCTGACATGGATATAGCTGATGGAGGGCAATCTCACAAGAGCACGTTCCTCAATGCGGATGACGGCATCCGCTTCGTCTTCGCCATCTCCCTCACCTTCGACAGCTCCTCTTCCCATAGGCTCGCACGAACCAGGCGGCCTATACAGATCGATCTCCCGAACCGAGCCGCGTAGCTCATTCTTGAGACCGCGACAGACATATGATGCTTCGCAGGATTGGTCGAATAACTGGCACTCGCGGGTGCAGAGCGAGACGAACCTGCCACTAAGTATGAAGGCAACTCGTGCGGATAAGGAGCAGAGAGCTATACCTCGCTCTCTCAGCGCAATGGCTATTACCAGCACCTCCAGGCTCCAGAACGACAACGATTCTTTTTCCTATGGACGAACACGCCCCTATCTCACTCACAGAGCCTCAACCTCTGCTTTCCACCACACACCTCTGAACTCTTTGAATGAAGAGCCCAAAAGTGCACCGTTACCACTCACCAGCCGAGAGTCTCCCAAGGGTCTCGGGATCTCGGAGACCATGGAGGAGGCTCCCAAGATCACTACAATGGAAGAGTTCAATTCTGCTTATCCTTCAAAAGGTGTGCCACCGCGCGCTCAGTCTCAGCTACAAGTGCGCGACCTCAAGGATCAGATGACGGGTCTTAAGATCAAGATCTCGTCCTTGAAGGTGAAAACGCAGGAAGACAATCTTCGTAGGCGCAGTCTCCAGAGCCTGAGAACTCCTAGCCCATTCACGGCAGCGGACCAGTGGTACACCAGCTCGATGGAGCTTCGAGATGCTAGTAGGTATCTCGAGTCGAGTCCAGGGCCTCAACAAAGCTGGAGGAATTCCCGTGTCTCTCAGTACGAGGAACAAGAAGACCGCCGTGATGACTCGGACAAGTCGGGAACGACGATCGACGGTTCGGTTGGTGAACAAGATTTCCAGCCTGATTATAACGAGCAGATCGATTATGAGGATCACCAGTCTATCATCGGGAGTCATTATGAAGACGCTGAAGAGGGCGACTACGATGACTCCTCCGAGATTGATCGTGAGGCACTCAACGAGATCTTGAATGAGCCGTTGGACGATGACCTAGCTTCAGTCTATGAAGACTTCCCTCCGTTTCCACAAGCTCCTGACACAACACCTCATGAGGAACGCGAGGACGCATTCGATTATGAAAATTTCTTCCTCCACAGTGCGTTGGGTAACTATTCACGAGCTAAGATGCGCCGGGAAAGTAATGCATCTGAGACTTCTACCGAAACAACACGGCCTGTCCCATCCCGATCCTCCGCCAGACACTCGCGGGCAAATAGCACCGATTCCGTGTCAACGGTTGCAACATTTGCTACTGCAACTGAAGGCGGGTATGACGAAGGAGATCCTGAAGATGCAATTGATAAGGCTCTCTACTGGGACAAGAAGGCTACTGAGGGTAGGTGTCTGTCTACAATGTAATCTTTCGAGCAGTCCACTGACTTTCTTGCGCCAGGTCTTCCAACTCCAGACTATTCACAGGCTAGCAATCTGTATAGATATAACCCGAGCCAAGCCGCGAATCGTGCTCGACCCAACTTTACCGACGATCCGAACAAAGCCTACATGTCCTCCCACCGCGATTCTCAAGTCCTCACTCCTCCTTTCTCCTCCCCTCGCGATGCGGCTGGTCCTGCAACCCCGACCTCAGCATTTGTCTCCTCTCTTGTCGCAGCATCGAGTCCGAATCCGAATTCAAGCAAGCCCGGGTCTTCATCCCTCAACGATGATGACCTACGTCTTATTGATCAGCTCTTTGAGAGCCTTGGAAAAGTATGTACAGATTTGCAGGCGATCATAGATTCTCCCGATCCGGATCCCAAGACTGCTCGCTTGCTGAGACGACGCCTCGATGCGGCACGACGTGTGCTGGATGGCCAGCTGGACACTTAATTTCTTTCGTCCCCAATCTACTTTAATCATTTCAAGCTATTTAATCGCGTGTAATACTATGACTGGGGTTTATGGGCGACGAAATGATGTGCTGGGCCTTGGCCCTACTTTTCTTTGATATCTGTTTAACTCTTGAACCAGCAGTCCTTTCTTTTCTCTTCTTCAGTCTCGATACCCGAGTGTCTTTGACCTCTCCTGGTTCTTTTTCAGTTCTATTTTCACTAAATACCCCATTTAGCTATACACGGATCCATTTCTTCTTCATCAAGAAGATACTTAATCGCCCGTTGTCTGGCTACTTCTCCTTTGTTTCAAAGCTTTTTTTTTCAGTTTCACGTTCTGCGATGGGGTCTCTTGGGAGGTTTATTATCTTTGAGTTTACCTACTCCTTCAGGTACCGATTGTTTCCTCAATTCATAAATACCCTATGTATTTTCTTGTCTAGTTTCTATCAGACCATGTCTGCAGAGTGCGCCATTGGTCCCGGCGTAGATAAATGTATCAGTATCAAAATTCATTTCCCTGAGATCTGTTTATTTTCCCGGACCCATGCTGCGTATCTCTTCCACTACTTACGACAGCGTAGTACTTTTCCCTCTTCGAATAAATCATGGTATGTTACGGCCCTATGAACATAAAATAAAATACCATCAGAGATGCTTCTTATTCTTATTCGTGAATGTATATAACTAACATGATTCCTGAACTTTATACATCCAAGGAGATGTATCGAAAAAGCAACAACGTGAAGTAAAAACTCAGCTGGAATCTTTCTAGTTATAAAAATCAGAAATATGCTTGTAAACATACCACCCCTTATACATATGATTCAACAGTCTCGTGAGAGCATTTTCAAAAAAACGTTGCAGGCAGCTTCAGAAGCAAAGACCAGACCTGTGAGATTCCAGACCGCAGATAAGTAGGGTCGACAGCTTCAAAGATGGGGTTCGTCTTTGTTGAATTTATTCTTGATGATGAGGAGTCGTTTGGCGGATTTCGTCGGTGGGGATTGAACCGGTGGTTGTAGTTGTCATTTGGTTTGGTTCGTTTTTGCCTTTGGCCCCTTTTCCTTTTTTCGGTTATTTTGGAAAGAGCTAGCTGGATGGGTTCAGTTTCTGATTGATAGGGGTGACGGGAAGGATTTAAGTACATATCTGTGAGAAAGTGGGATGTTAGTATAGTATCAAGGTTGTAGAGTTTTCAGAAAAAGGAAAATAAAAGGTGTTCCAAAACTGCGGAGCTGGTGCATATTAAAATCAGATTAGGTAGAAACTGCTGAGAAGAGACAAACAGTCGGACATGGCTCTTAGAAACAATTATTTATAGTTTTAGACGGAGTACCCCCCCCCTTTTTCAATATGACAGGTGAAGGGATTGTCGTTTCATTCGTTACGAGAATACGAGAGCTATCTGGATGCCACACGGTTGAAACAGACCTCTTTCGAGGTGAGAAGCAGAGAAATTGGATGCTGCGCCTGCTAGCAAGGATAGGAAATGAGTCTAGAAAACAGTATTTCTGGATCAGACGAAAGAGATTATTTTTTAGCGCCAAGATCAGCTTCCAGGGCCTCCTAGCTTATTTATACAGAACCTTTGTGGAGCTTCAACACTAATACATTAGATCATTACTATGTCGTGATTGAGAGGCCGGTAATTGATACTACTGTCGCGGGTGTCAGGAATAAGCAGTTGGGAGGACTGCGTCTGCTGCATGTCGAGTAGATGTAGTCGATGAATCAGGGGTAGAATTGCGTGGGATAGATCGTTCGCTCTACCTACAGGAGAGAAAATGGAAAAAGTGAATATTAGAGAATTGAACTCTTCCACTAGGATTTTTTAGGTACAGTACAAGGTAAGGAACATCCGGGGGAAGCGGAAATAAAATAAGAACTGCAAAGCAAGACTCGAAAGGGGAAATTCGATCCAGTCGTGGGACTATTAATTTTAGTTTCGGGAAATAGAAAGTGAAGAAAGGGAGAAGAAAAGAGAAAGGAGAATTACCATATCAACCGCCTGGTTTTGTGTCACTCATACATAGCATAGGAAATGGTTTTTCAGGTCATCTGCTGCTCGCAGGCCGTGTGATAGGGGCGAGGGTAGGGGACACAAACCGGAAAACTGAAGGTCTGGGAACATAGAAAATGTTCAGAAAGAGAGTGGGGAAAGCGAATTTTAGGGCTGGAGATTGGGCCTAGAGAAAACTCCGGATATCCAGCTGAAGACGAATAAAAGGTGACGTGGAAAAGATTACATAAACTGTTCGAGATACAGTCGAGAAGTGAAAAGTGAGGAAACTGAAGGAAATTGAAATTGAAAAAAAAGAAACCATCTCGCAAGAAAAACAGACCACCTCCCTAGCAAGTTCGCTTTTTCCATTCACGCACCATTCAGAACTATTGGAATTCTGAGTTTTGGGGAAAGACAAAGGAAAAGAGAAGAAAAAGTAAAAAGATCGAAAGGATTAAGTCTCGTCATCAAGCATTACTGTTCGTTATTAGGAGTTGAATTGGCAGTCTTGACTGCTTCAACTGCATTGGGTCTGATCTAATTGTAGGCGTTCGCTGGCATCAGGAGCCTCGCGCCGTACTTGAGTTCGAGAGAACGAGAGTCATTCGGGTCGAATTCGGTAGCCTGGCGCTGTTCCAGGAATTGGGCTATCACAGAAGGTTAGATAGATTTCCAAAGACAACGTAGAGAAATAGCACTTACGAGTAACTTTGATAGTGTCAAACCAGCGGATGGCATTCTCGTCGCTGCCTTCGATGGCCTTCAGGATGCCATTCTCCGGTCTAGGGGTGGTCTTAGGAGGCAGGCCACGCATCTTCAATAGCATGTGAAGAATGTCCGAGAAACGATCGCCCTGGCTCGCGTAGTAGGGAGGACGCTTGTCCAGTGGCCACTGCATAAAGGATTAGTCATTTTGTACCCAAGCAGCGAAATCTACACCAACAGCAATCAATACTTACACGTGCCGCATAGTTGTCATTGTCCCAGGAGCGGAACAGCCAGCAGGTGCGCTCAACGCAGTTGAGGAGGATCAGAGCTACCAGGAACGTTTCGAACCATCCGCTCTGCTGACGCTGGAGCAGTCTCCGCTCGAGGTCGTTCATGACGGTCTTGCTGAGCTGCGCAGCCCGCTTCTCCGTCGCTGACCGCAGCTGGCTACAGAGCAGGCCATACGACTCTGGGTTGCTGACTTCATCAATCGGCAGACGACCCTCATCGGAGGATGGCGCTAGAGTATGCATGGATGTGGGGGGAAGAGTCGGGTTGACAAAAGTCTTCCAGCGCAGTTCGGTGTCAACGAGGATATGGGTCGCCAGCCAGAGTTCGAGGACACGTTCGAGAAGCGTATCCTGCAGACAGTTAGGATCCACTAAAACCATGAAATCAAATCGGGGAGTCTCACCTTCTTCTGCTCACTCAGTTCTGCTGCAAGGTTCAAGGTGGATCGCATAAACTCGGACGATTCACGTTCGTAGAAGAACGGCGCCATCTTCTTCATATACGCTTCCAGTTTTCCAGGAAGGTCATCCGCATCACCATCGAGCAGATAGATCTCATGCAGCGGTCCGTGGAATGGTCCATCGTCACCCAGGCCCTGAAGCTGCGGGTCTAAAGTCGAAACTGATGGCTTGTGGCCCTGGAGACCACTGAAGGTGACAAACACCGAGCTCTCCTCGAAATGAGTGACCTCGATACGGCCAGCATAATGCTCGAAGTTCACGTGACTTTTCACGCTGCTCACATCGTGGTAAGCTAGAGTGGCATGCAGGCCTACGGCCACATCAGCTTGCAGTTCCACGTAGCAAAAAGGGGAAAGAGAATGACTCACCAGCATTGTAGAGTTCGAACTCGTCGGCAATCCGGGTTCGGATGCAGGGTTGCTTCCACAGTCGAGCGCTTTCGACACTACTGCATGTACTGCATGGGCTATCGCCAGAGCACTATACCGGAGGTCAGTTTGGGATACAAAAAGAGAGAAAGAAAAATAATGATTGGAACCTAACGTACCGGCTTCTTGAGCATTCGACAACGAATGCAAGCTCCCCGCTTGCGAACTTCCTGCACTTCGCGCCGTCTGGTGGCCGAGAACCGCCCGCGAACTTTAGGTTTGGTCGGTTTGGTGGAGTTTCCAAATTCATTGACAAAGCCCTTGGCCTGCGAATTCGGGTTCATCGCAATTGGACGTGGGAACGTGGCTGCACGCTGAGCGGCTGAAGTCAGCGATGGATCATGCTCCTGGAGACTCTCAAAAAGGAGCTGTTCCGAGGACGTGAGCTGCTGGTTTGGCCAAGTCTGGCCGACTCTGGGAAGCGCATCCTGGCCGAGTCCACCGGTTTCCTGGTCCAATGTGATGTTCTGAGGTACCATCTCACTCGCGGACGCAGCGATCATCGAGAGCTGCGACGACTGACGGGCGCTCGGGGCCGAATCCGGCGTGAGGGACGCATTGCCCAACTGTGGAGAGGTCGACGAGGGTTGATCAATCGATGGCAGAGGTTGGATCGCAGGCAGAGGCGAAGTGTGAGGGGCAGCTGTGAATTCAATGTTAGCAGACCTGTTTGCAAGGCGACACCTGTAAATCCAATCGCCTACCAGTTGCATTGGCCCCGTTCTCCTCCTCCCCATTCTCCGAGTGGCCCGTATGGCCCTGGAATCCTTCCGCTTCGAGGGCAGGGTCCACGATCACCGTTTTGCCTCCAACGGTCATGGCCTGCGTGTAGCCAGGGCCGCGCTTGGTCTGATCGGACGCGCCGACCTGTCGTGACGCTTCCGCCAACACATTGAGGCCGTCGAAACTCGGTCTGGTCGAGTACGGCAGATCGACCTTACCGCCTTTATTTCCTCCATTGTTGGGGTCTTTGTTCGGATCGCCATCCGCGAGGTCAGGCAGTTCGTGGAGTCGCAACAGGACGCGTTGGCGGTCACGCAGCGGAATGGCCTGGCATCGCTTCACCAGGTGATTTGTCAGGCTGTCGATGCGACCCTTGGGGAACTTCTCTCCACAGGCCTTGCAGGTATGTTGGTAGCGGTTGCTGGCATCCTCCAGCTTCTGTCCCCGGATGAAGAACTCTAAGATCAGCTGGTTTGGTTTTCTACCCATATTGCCAGCTTCTCTCTCTCTCACGGGCACAGACAGAGGATCACAATAGCAGCAGTCAAAACGGGGTGGGCCCTGATGTCGTGTGAGCAGCAGTTGTGTGAGACGGGGATTTTTTATGCCGGACAAAAAACGACTCTGGGGAGGTCACCAGCGTCGCACGGTGAGATCAAGGTCGAGAGGGGAGGGATGGCAATTCCAGTGATGCGGTGTGATTAAGGAAGACCACCGCCCACAATACGCGAGATTCACCCAGGACAATGAATGGAAGCAAACAATTCAGCAGGGCACTCTATTGTGCACAGCAGTGATCTCAGTGAAGATCCCAAGGCCCTCCAGAGCGGACAAGAGACGTGAAGAGGACCAGATTTGGCGGAAGAAGTGCAAAACCAGCGGCAAAACAGTCACCGCTTCGTGTGCTTCTCCGCCCGGTCGCTTCTCACCGCTAAGAGGCGGTGATGGCAGCTGACTCAGCAATGAGCTGTGGATGCATTCACTGGAGGATCTGGACTCTACAAACAGATCTTCATCTTCATCTTCCAGGTACTATCAGGGGTGAGAGATCATGCTACCATTATGACTTGGATGTCAAGTTGGCAACAAACTACATCAAGTAGCTCTTCTGCTTCAGCACAGAGAAAGGATGCTTCAAGTACATGGGCATGAACATATTGTCAATCAAGCAACACTGGTTGGATACTACAGAAAACCAACTGGTTCCTATTCAATATTACGAGATCTATTGACACTAGGGTTGCAAAAAAAAAAAAAAAAAAA
>JAPVCG010000041.1:1158387-1169161 GCA_029606305.1 Paecilomyces fulvus
CAAAAGACATATTTACACCTATTTGTTTACGGTCCAAATTCATAATCTGAATGAAACTTTCTTTTTCTCCTCATTACACTACTGTCTGCTTTTTAACCCGCTGAATCTTATATTCATGACTCGTCAAAAAGCAGTCAATGTTCACAGCCAACTCCACAACAAAGAGACATCCAAAAAGATCAAGAGACTATATACGCCAGATCTAATAACACCTCGGACGAATATCATAGTAAAAACGAACTAAATAGCCAATAGATGCCGAGATCTGAGCAAACAATCTGCTATCAAGAACCGTGCGACGTATAGGTCGAAAGTGTCGATTAGATAGTCAAAACATATCGATGTTCAGAGCGAGGTCAAGCAGTACCGGGTAATACCGCAGCTGCCGCTGCAGGAGTGCGCGCCGAGTTGTGGTGGTGATGATGTGCCAGCATTGTCATCGAAGCCGTCCCCGGTTCTAGAGTCCACATTCCCCCGCAGAGACAAGATCTCAGAATGCCCAGCTTAGCGACGAGGCGGAACCATAGGAACGAACGTGGTGGAGTTACATCTCCAGATACCTCGCCGCAGCGGGTGCAGCGCCGTCGGGGGATTGCAAGTTTCCCTCGATTGCTGTCCCCATTGTGCTCTATGGCGTCTGTGGGAGGAGACGCTCGTAGAGGGAGCTTTTTCAGTATGTCCACTTCTCTATTACGTCGGTAGAGCTCGGTTCGACGGTCATTTCCGATGCCCAGCCAGCTGTAGTCAGCCAGGTAGATCCCCATTCGGTCAATCTCGGGCTTCAGTGAGGGAAGAGTCTGCCGTAGAAGAGTCGCAACCGCAGGGACTAGCACAGCAGGAATTCGGGCATTGACGATCAGTTCCTTCTCGGGAGCTGGGCGCTCAGCATCACCAAACCCAGCACCCTGGTAGGCGTGGCGAACAGCCGAATCGACACCCGCCAGGAACTTCTCATATACATCGATCTGCACGGGAGAGGCGCTAATGACCCGGCAAATCTCAGCATAAATAACGCGGGCCTCACCTGAGAGAGAATGCGAAGCCGCAAAACCAGCATAGACTCCACGCAGTCCGCGACATATAAATCGCAGGAATGCACGAGACATACTACAGAGGAGAACGAGCAGAGAAAGTGAATTGGTGGATTTCACTGCCGCACGGTCAGTTAACATCAAAGAACAGCTCTCGATGTCGTTTCATCTGCACTTACCCTTCTGCGCAAAAGCTTCCTGGTCGGCGAAGACGCTTTCAAAATCGTCTTGCAGATCAAACAGTTCGTCGAGGACATAGTGCGAGAAGTCCAAAGCCCATTTAGTATTTCCGAGAATCATACGCAGCACATCTGTAATCCACAGTCAGTACGTGGAGGATATCGTCTCTATCTAGCATCGGGCTCACCGGGATCATGGGGCTCGGCTTGACTGGCACCCTTGTTATACTGGAAAAAGTACGCAAAGAGTACAGAGGCATGGCGCAAGTGAAGAATTGCCCACGGCACTGCAGCTGACAGCGTGCGCGGCCTGCTGTACTCCTTGAAACCCAGTGCAGCCTGGACGCTTAGGCACCGCGGGATGTATGAATGTTGCATAAGTTTGTCATGCTCCACTGTGAAGTTGCAATTAATAGGTAAAGCCCTGTAGACCTCGCTGATGAAGACATGCTGGGCATCTGTAACGACGGTTAGTACGGAATTCCTGCTCTCTACAGGGTAGGACTTCCTGACCTGGCGTCAGTTGCCGCAGGAGCATCATCACAATATCATCTGTATTCGTATCGCTTCCGCAACCGCGACAAAACGCCAGCGCTAATGCTGCGATTGCAGCAGAGAATTTACCTAGAGAGATCAGCACCAACTACGTGATAAAAATAGTTCGGTACCTACTGTCATCGTATAGTCCATCTTCCGCTCCAAATGAATGCTCCATTGTTCGTAGACGCATCTGCCATTCCGCGTCCAGGACAACAGCCAGGCATGCGTTGGGAGAGAAACTTATGTGAAGCCCTAGTGCCATTTAGAAAGGGGTTACAATGTAGTGGTCTCCGAAGTTTCCTCACCTGTCGCATCTAAAGGGAAATGGAAACCAGCCTGGGCCATGCTGGTGACGGTGTTGGTATCATCGACCCCGTTGAAGTTGGTCATAGTCTTGAGGTCATAGAATGCGATTGAACTATCGTCGTATGTCACAGCAAGCACGTTACCATACTCAGTGTGGTCGAGTGATATAATATATCTGTCGGAATAAACATCCTCTAGGCGTCTCAGGTCGATTCGAGGCTATCAATAGTCAGCGGATCGTGTCTCCGGTGCATAAACCTCTCCGGCTTACCTTGGCTTGCATGTTGCTCTTCTTAGAGACCACTTCGTCAAACTTCGGATGGAGCGACTGCGCAGCTGTCTCCAGCTGCCATCTGACGATGATACTCGAAGCACCTTGCTGCTGTTGTTGGTGCTGGTGGTGATCCTCGGTGGCATGTACGGGACTTGAGAAGACTGCGACAATCCATGGTCCCGCTGCGCTTCCTGCTGTGCTGTCGGACGGTCCGGGAACGATGTCGAGACGGGTGAGGCAGTACAATGAGCTAGTAGAATGAGAAAGATCATCAGGATTATCGGTTCCTGACCGATTTGCTGCGAACACATCGCTTGACGTTTCGATCTTGCTGTGCAGAAAACGAATGGCGGGTGTTGGAAAGGGGGTTGCGGCGGAGGCCTGCTTGGGTTGGTTGGGATCCCACTGGGGAGGATTCCAAGAGATATGCACCCGGTAGACTGAGATCGTTTGACATGCAGAATGGGTTGCGAGGATTATACCGCCTATATCAACGCGGTCAGTAACCACAAGAACAGCGGATCCAGCTGGAGGAGCTACCTTGGGTTGGCACTAGCGCCGCATGTGTCAAGAGTCCATCCGAGTGAGCAATATGCCTGAGTTCTGTTGAGAATTCCGCCCATCTGCTGTCAGGATTCTGATACAGTAACCGGATCTGGGCCGACCGGGATATGCACACCAGCGCTGACTTGTTTGCTGGGTGGAAGGGACCGATAGGTCGACGACGGAAAGGGGAATACCCCCATCGGCCATTCAGCTTCGCCGCCTGGTGGAAAGCATGGATCTAGCTCGACAGTCAGATGTGTTACGATGAGAATGCACATCACCAATAAAGGGGGTTCATACTGATCGTTGCAGACTGAGCCACATCATCCCGACAATCTGACCTCCGTCCTCGTCGGCATCGAGAATTGCTTGACGCTGACCGGAAATACTGTTCAGTGCAATTGAGATGCTGTATATCGACACCCTTCCCGATGAATCCACGACAGCGAGCTCGGAGCCTGTTTCATTCCACGTCAGATGAGTCAGTTGATGGCCCCCATGAGCCTCCGTGACCGCGGCGAGTGGTGTATCTTCACTGAGCGTCCATTTGCCATCTGTCGGTCGGCAGAAGAGATGGCGCACATTCACCTTGAGGCCATCTTGAGAGATATATGCAATACAGCCCAACCTTGACCAGGCGACTTTTCTGTGATGCATCAGCTCCGTCCTGCGAGAAGAAGCACCGGGACACGTACTGACAGCACCCCACGAGACGCATCTCATCCAGGCGCTGAGCCAATCCCTTTGTCGCTGCAGTCGATGGCAGACCCAACTCCAGAGAGGACGGATCCCCAAATAGATCATCGACATCGATTCCTTCCTCCATGATCATCGGCATGCTGGAGCAGGGACCGTGCAATTAACTGAGAATAAGAAATACAGTGTGTTTTCTGTTTCCAACCGGGTTGACTAGTATAATAATTCACAGATGCAGTCCATGTTCCGATGGAGCAGAGATAAGATGTCAATCAATGAGTACGAGCACCAGTTTAACCACTCAGAGGAGCTAGTCACACATTCAGACACATTATCGAATCACCATGCCATCATCATACATGTAGAGAGTAGATTTGGGTACCTGGTAATACTTGAACAAAAGAGGAAAAGCTCTGGGGACTTAAGTTTCAGTCCATCGAGTAGACAGCCCTTCTTCTACACTCTCTCTCTTCTCTCTCTCCAGAGGCAGCTCCGGCCAGGCAGTCCTGCTGAGTCACCATCCACGTGACACAAGCGCCGTCTCCCCGCCAACGCAAGCGACGATGGGGACCGAACAGACGCAGCCAATCAGAGGAGCTATCTGAGCGAAAGTCACGCGGTGCACAAAAGGGGTAAGTCAATCGTAATTCTTATACCAGCCATTGAGATTTGAGAATAATACAATAAAATATGCAATCAATACGGGGTAGATCAATCACCAATTGAATGAGAATACTCCAAACACGTAACTTCATCTCGGGGTCAATCTCTGGATGTGTATATGATTGTCTATCTTCTCGACTGAATTCCCCTGAAGACTCCAAGGACCAACATTCCTCCCTCTGCCCAGGTCCCTTTCATCCTGGCGGGTCAAAATAAACACAAGCGTTTTGCAAGCGAGCCGCTTTGCTTTTGCTCACGCTTTCTCTCGCCCTGAACCAGACTTTGTGACTCCGGCACAACGACACCGTCTGACCTCATCTGCGTCGCCCGATCTTCCCCGTAACTAGTTCCTTTTCTTTCTTTCTTTCTTTCTTCCTTTCTTCCACCTACAAACTCGACAGGTTCAGGAGATTGGGCAACAGCTGATCGATCTTCACACCATTTGCTTCCCGCAAATCTGATCTGATTTTTCTCATTGATTTTCTTTTTTTTTCTACCCATGGTCCTAGCCAGTCATTGGATTGCCGTACTTCCATCCCGATCTCCGTCAATCTCTGACAACCTCACCTGATGGCGGTCACATCATCGGCCGCATACACTGCGACCATCGATATGATGGATATAGATATAGATGATGATACCGATACCTCTGATCTCAGCTCACCACCAGCATCCCCTCATCCACCGCCAGGGTACTATCCCTCGCCGCCGCCCTCGCACGATCAGGATGCGGACGACTCCTGCGAGAGGCCCGTGAAGAAGAGGAGGCGGGTGGAACCCAAACCACGTACCACGCAGCACTTGAACTTATCCCGCAACGATGAGCAGTCCTACTTTCAGCAACACGCTCAACTAGAACTATTGAAGAAGACCTTGCGCAAACACCGCAAGATCGTGGTGATTGCGGGTGCTGGCATCTCCACGTCGGCCGGGAGTATGTGTCCCGTTCCTGGGCTGCAACGGCCGTCCTCTAACACTAACGCGTCCTGTAGTTCCCGACTTCCGCTCAACGGATGGTCTCTTTAAGTCAGTCCAGAAGAAGCATAACCTCAAGTCGTCAGGTAAACTGCTCTTTGATGCAGCCGTCTATCGCGATGATTCCCTCACGGCATCTTTCCATGAAATGGTGCGCTCCTTATCCGAGGAAGCCGCCAAATCTTCCCCGACCGCCTTTCATCACCTGTTGGCGCGGCTGGCCAAGGAGAATCGCCTGGCGCGACTCTACACGCAGAATATAGATTGCATCGAGACTTCAATGCCACCACTCGCGACACAGGTTCCCCTGAACAACAAAGCACCATGGCCCCGCACCATCCAACTACACGGCAGCCTCGACAAGATGGTATGTCAGAAATGTCGTCATCTCTCGGATTTCCAACGCGAGCTCTTCGATGGCCCGGATGCTCCTCTCTGCCCGGCATGCTCGGAGACAGATGCCTTCCGCACGGAGACTGGTCAGCGCAGTCACGGAGTGGGCAAGCTGCGTCCGCGCATCGTCCTCTACAACGAACATAACCCAGACGAGGAGGCCATTGCAGCCGTGATGAATGCAGACATTCGATCCCGTCCCGATGCCCTCATCGTGGTAGGTACCAGCTTGAAGATCCCAGGCGTGCGTCGTCTGGTGAAAAACATGTGTGCCGTTGTCCGAAGTCGGCGAAACGGAGTTACTATGTGGATCAATAACGATCCCCCGGTGGGCAAAGAGTTCGAGGATTGCTGGGATCTGATGGTGACGGGGGACTGCGAGGAAGTTGCCCGGTTGGCCGGGCTGAAACGATGGGACGATGACAGCGATAATGTCTTCGACGAATGCGATACCGAGGAGGTGGAGCGGGTGAAGAAGCAACATGGTGGCTTTTCTGTCGTGGTCCAGACGACGCCCCGGAAGCAGCAGAAGACAAACACGGGCTTCCTCACTCCCTCCTCCAGTCACGACATGTCAGAAGCTGTGCAGAGACAATCCCCAGTTCCTCGTCCCAACCCAGCGAGCAAGGGTCCCAGCATCAACGACGTTCTCCGGGGAACCAAGACAACGGATCCCAAGAAACCTGGTCCGAAGAAAGGCGCGGTCAAGAAGCCTCGTGCGAAGAAGGAACAGACCGCGAAGGTCACCAAGATCACGTCTTTCAGCAAGGTCACCAAGGCTTCCAAGGTTGCGGCGGGCACAGGCAAAGCGGGCAAGTTGGAGAAGGGCGAATCCGCCAAACCGATGCACCCGCTCCCGCCAGGCGCTGCACGCAACAATGGACCTCTTTTCCCCAACCTGGCCACCAAGGGAAATGTCTCTCAGGGTGGTGAGCTCTGGCGCAATCCGGGGACGATCTCGCCGCCACGCGTTCCCAATGGTATGGACGACCTGTTGAGCGATCCCAGGGCGTAATTGAGAGATTTCACTGATCGGACACTGTTCTCCTCTACTTTCATATTTTTCTTCTAATTTTCGATCTTCTCGCCCGCACCGCTGAAGGGTCAGGTCCCGATTACGAAAAGTCGCAGAGATACCAAGATAGATTACTGTTTGCATTGGCGGCGTTTCCATGGGGGTCTAGGATGGGCTATTTCATTATTAGGGACAATCGCGTCCCTTGCTGCTTATACTGGGTTATCATGTTTGTTTCTTCTGCCCGACAGGAGCTACGTCTGGCTATGTAAGATTAGGCGTTCTACAGTTTGGGGAGTGGGTTGTGTTCATCTTTTTATACAAGTCTTGCGGTTACGTTTTGACGCATCTCTTGTCGCTGCGTCATCATCCCTGTCGATGAAACGGTTCGTCTCACTGCCACCCGTACATATGGCTACTCGACCTGTTTCATCAGTTAATTGTGCATGTTATCTAGAGGAAGAATGGGCTGGGAAAGTCGCTATCCATACGGATATGAATGTCATTACTAATTCCAACCGCATCATTTCTGTTCAATCATAGGAAAAGAAAGAACAAAAAAATAGATAAATCGATCATGATCTTAACTGAATCTGAATCTGAATCTTGAACTAGAACTAGAACCCAAGGCATGTATTAACCCAATCCCAAATCCTCCCGCAACTGCGCACCCGGTCCATCATCATAATCACTCTCACTACCAGCATCCGAATCCAAATCCGGATTGACGGTCCGTCTTCTGGACGAATCCCCATCTAGATCCTCTACGCGCTCATTATCATTCCGCGTCTCTTCTTCCTCTTCCTCTTCTTCGTCTTCGTCTGGATCTTCTTCTTGCGTCTCGTCGTCATCTTCCTCTTCCTGCTCTTCTTCCTCTTCTTCTTCTTCTTCTGTCTCGTCGTCGTCTTTGCCTTCGGTTTCTCCTTCGCGTTTTACGCGCTTGGTGTCTCGGGATGGGACGTCTTTCTCTGCTTTGGAGGATTCCGCTGATGCTGCTGGGGTGATCGATTCGGCCTTTTCTTGCGTCTGTTCCGGGCCGGCTTTCTTGGCTTTGCGCTTGTTGCTTGCGAGTTCGGTGTGCATGGCCAGTTCGCATTCTAGACGGGAGCGGAAGGAGTCGAATTCGAGCTCTGATAGTGCGGAGAGGACGTCGGTTGGGGCGAGGGTGCGTTTTAGGGTGTGTTCGTTGGCGCTTTGTCATAGTATGTTAGTTTAGTTATTTGGTACTGGTTGATCAGAAAGCTTTGATGCGGAAGTTTGTGAGGACATACTGCGAAGCCACGTAGTTGACGAAGACGGTCGCCGCCTTTTGGATAGCAAGGACAGCATCCTTTTGGATTGTAGTGTTCGGTGGAAGGACGGATTTCGCAAGTCGGAGTGTGACAGATCGGGGGAGGAGATAGTCCTGTAAATTTGGGCCAGTCAGTACTCCGTTCCCAAATTCTCTGATTCAGTTCGACTCTCTTCTCCAACACCATGAAAGGTGTGTCATGTTCTGTTCTGGCATTGGTATATGGCTCAGGGAAGCTTTTACCTCCACGTTCACACCTCCCTCCGCTTGCGCCTTCAGCTGCTGCTGCGTCGCTGTGGGCGTTGCGCCAGCCGTCTCTTCTGCCTCCGCGGGCGTGATGGACGTTGATTTCCGCGGTGGCATTGTGTCTGGTGATAGAAACTATTCAAGAAAGACAACGGATCATGCAGACATCGGCTGGTGTCTTCTTTCTTCGCCGCCGCCTATCAGAGACCGAGGCGGGGAGACCCAATCTGTCCTCCTAGGACCTCAGTCCTTCTTTCAATCGCCTAACGCCTGATACCACAGTGAATTCGGGAGATACTGGCATATATACCCCTCAGACTTTTCCACTTATTATTGTCGCAACACTATCCCGTCCGGCAATCTCAATGGCCACGTACCACCGGCGCAAATTAACGAAGCGTAGACGTAAGCGAATATCAACCCCAAACAAACTTGACTCTCAAATTCGTAAAAAAATAAATTCCCCTGGCGAGGAAACAACCCAAACTGCGATCGCAAATCCAGCACGCTGCGTTGTGGAGGACGAAATATGCTGAAGAAAAGTGTTAAGTTAAGATGTTGGGCTAGACTGGTCTTCGATTGACGTGACGCGAAACTGGCGCGACGCAACGGATTGGCGAGCTTGCTTTCTAGGTTTGGCACTAACTGGCGTTTTCCTTCCCTACAGGATTTTGGAGATACGTATTGAGTAAGATGGTTATTAAATTCTTGCTGATAATTTTAGAATATGCCGACATGATCAACATGGCAAAATAAAAATAATCCCATTCGATGAGTTCTATGTATAAAAACCGGCCAAACGCCTCCCTTTTTGATATGGTATCCATCCATAAACGGAAATCGGACAAACATGGAATATCACAGACAAATCTCAATGGAAGAGAAAGAGAGATTTACTCGACCATCTCATCATCCTCACCCTCACCATTACCCCATAGTCCCTCAATCTTAAACTCCTTAGCCCATTCCGTCACGATCTGCTTCGTGTCAGCACCGGATGCGGCAGCAGCGCTGGCCTCAGAGCCAGCAGTTGCAGTCACAACGGGCAGGACAGGTGCCTCGACCCAGCCCTGGATTCTGCCATCTCGCCAGTCGGTGATCACGGTCATCGCAGCACCGTTGATGTTGGGCACGCCACCCTTACCCAGACGACCACGCTTGCGAGCGACTTGGACCAGGAAGTCAGTGGTCCTGTCGCCATCGGTAGGGAACAGCGGCGGGATGCCGTAAACCTTGAGCAGCTTTTCAAAGAGAGCCTCAGAGGCGGAAAGGCGCTTCAACAAGAGATTGACGGCAGGAATAGGATCCTCGATCTGCTTGGGAGGAAGCGCATTCAGAAGAACAAGACGGGCCTGCTCGTCCTGCTTCTTCGACTTCTTGCCGGCCTTCTCCGCATTCGGGAAGACGATACCAGGGGAGTCGATGAGCTTCAACTTGCTGTCCAACTTGACCTCTCTCAGGCTGGTGGTGACACCGGCCTCCGCACCGGTGGGGCAAGCATTACTCGATCCCTTATTGAGACGGGCAGTAAGCGCATTGATAACAGATGACTTTCCGACGTTAGGGTAACCGATCACACCGACTGAGATGGATCGCTTGAGCTGCTTGCTGTGTGCGTAGGTCTTGAGGGCCCGGAAAAGCGTCTCCGCAGTACCCTTCACTGTGAGTTGCTTGTGGTCGAAGCTGTGAGCATTCGGGGCACCGTTGGATGCCTTCAGAGGGAGAGTAGGGAAGTATCGTCGGAGATGGATCAACCATGCCTTGAGCACGGGAGGAGGGACAAGATCGATCTTGTTGAGAATGAGAATAAGTCGCTTAGATCCGCCCTCAGCGGCCATGATCTGTCGTTCCACCTCTCTCGATCTCGTGCCTTCGGGGTCTCTGGCATCAAGCACGTAGAGAATGACATCCGCAGCCTCAGCGACCTGCTTGAAAACCTTGTCAAAGGCCTTTCTTGAGCTCTCCTTGGAAGCAGTCTGCGCTGCTAGCGACGGAAGGTCATCAATGGCCAGACGCGCTCCACCATCTTCATCCTCATCCATCTCATCGTCATCGTCCTCGTCCATCTCATCATCATCGTCGGAGTCTCCATGCTCTTCCTCGTATTCTGCAGCCCTTGCCCTGGCCGATGCGAGCAGAGCCGCCATGGGGTTCGAATCATCTCCGTCGTCTTGCATTTCATCGTCATCATCGATCAAGTCCTCGTCCTCCTCAAGGATGTCGGCATCTTCATGTTCTTCGGCCTCATCTTCTTGTGTTTCTCCCTTACGGCGGGCGCGAGCCTCTTCCCGGATGCGTTGCTGCTCCTCCTGCTTCAAGCGCTTCTTCTCTTCAATGTCATGGAGGATCTTATCCTTGAAGGGAAAGAGGTTGGGAATGCCAGGATCCTTCTTGATCTTGGAGCGCCATTGAGGGTTCTGAGGACGATAGTATGTTAGAAACTGCAATCATTCACAACAAAGCATCTATTTCAAGAGGCTGTACCAACCTTCTTCGCCAATTTTCTCTCCTTTCTCTTTTTGGCTGCGCTGGCCTTCTCGATCTTGTGTCGCAATCGGACAGGCGTCCGCTTAGAGCTCTTACCTGTAAGGCGGTATCGTCAGTTTTTTTTTTTTTTTT
>JAPVCG010000041.1:1169265-1193681 GCA_029606305.1 Paecilomyces fulvus
CCTACACTCTTTTTCAAAGGAAGGGTAAAAAGGAAGATGAGGAGATAAGAGACAGGGCAAAGCTCGTCGGACTCGATCCTCTCGACGAACAATTTTGTGAGAAAGTTGAGCGGTGCCAAGATTTCGCGGCGCTAAGATAAAAGGAAGATTAGTTTGGCCGATCTCCGACCGCCCGCCGGAGCTGGCGGGGAAAGGACATTTAGGATCACCCCACGCGGTACGGGACGACTTTGAGTCTGTACGATACTTATTCCTTCTTTTCGTCGGTGATCATTTATGTTCTGAGTTTGATAGAAGTGTCCCCTTCATAGAGATATTTAGACTTGCGTGCATTTCATCAGTCTCGTCTTTTTCTTAGATTTCGTCTACAATCCCCTTCCCCCCACCATGTCTACTGCGGCAGAAGCAAACTTCTCAGCACCTCCAGAGGTGCTTTCCTTCGATGGTCTCCTGTTTGACTTTGATGGAACCATCGTCGATTCCACGGATGGTTAGTATGGGATCCATGCATTATCCTGTCCCACGGTGCATAGAACCTAGTACTGAGTTAGATTTCATTGAATAGCAATTGTCAAGCACTGGCACAAGTAAGCCATGACTATTACTATTACTTTCAGCCCCTGGAAAAGCCTTCAGTATTCTGGCTATGCTCACACTATTACAGGCTAGGAGAGGAAATGGGTGTAGACCCCAATGTGATTCTGGCTACATCTCACGGACGACGAAGTATCGACGTCCTTAAGCTCTATGACGAGAAGAAAGCCAACTGGGATTGTAAGTTCTGGCCACTATCAGTATCATTATGTTGCAAAAGATCTCTGGAACACTCTTGAGCTGTGCAGAGTTGCTTATATTATGCTTGATCAGATGTTAGCGAAATCGAGGGTCGCATCCCGAAGGAATTCGGAAATGACGCTGTTGAGATCCCCGGAGCACGAGCCATCCTCAAGAGCTTGGAGGACGCAGGTGCCCCTTGGGCGGTAGTTACATCCGGAACGCGTGCACTGGTCGAGGGATGGCTTGGAGTCTTGAAGCTCGCACGACCCAAGTTCCTCGTCGTCGCAGAGGATGTGGAGGTTGGCAAGCCGGATCCGCGGTGCTACCTCCTAGGACGTTCTCGGTTAGGTCTGGACCATAGCACGTCGATCCTAGTTTTCGAGGATGCGCCGTCTGGAATCAGAGCCGGCAAGGCTGCAGGTTTTAAGGTTGTAGGGCTTGCAACCACTCACAGGATCGACCAACTTAAGGAAGCCGGCGCGGATTGGATCATCCAGGATTTGAGAAGCATTAGACTTGTTGGGGTTGATGGACAAGTGCAGATCGAGATCAACAACGCCTTGCGATAGACCAGGTAGGTGCATAAAGATGATAAAGGGCAATTGCAAAAGGAAAGAAGAGAAGACGATCCTTGAAACGACAGATGAAACCAAAGCAACTGGGACGTAACGTCTTATCAGATGATACCTTGCATATACCAAGTCACACTACCGAAAGACAAGTGAAGCAAATCCAAGAACGAGGCGAGTTGCCTGAATGCTGTGTATGTCTTCTCTGTATGCCAGAAGCCCAGTGGAAGAGACCAGACGGAACAAGACAGCTTCGAAAGCCTCGAGCTGTTTTGGAAGGCTAAGGATATGATGCGTCACATGCAATTATGGCTTTGTCACATCAGGGATCGTGTAACATGGAGGTCGACGAAGCAAATCGCCACGATCTACCGTTTCTCGGTCCACGCCCCGAAATGTAGCGCGGAAGAAACCACCAGGGATATCTGACCAGTAAAATTTCTGAACATCAGTAACAGAGCTGAAATACTCCTAAGAGTTGATGTTTCATTTGTCCTTTGTTCCGAAGGTTGGACGAGACCTGCGGGGAGGCGGACTCGGTATATTCTCCTACTATTAGCGATTGTTTTGATGTCGGACGCGTGAGCGCAGCTTTTGTGTATCCGAGAACCCTTCCATTGCAGCCGGACGGCTACTAAGGTCTTGGGAAGTGCATCAAGCAACGTGCTGATTCTGGCAATGAGACCCAGAACACTATAGGTTGTAAGTGCAGTCGGTCTCACGGAAAGTAACCGCGCCCGAAAGGGGTCCAGTCACCAGCATAGGAGTTGAATGGCGATGGACAATGATTCGATGTCTCCATGGCTTGAACGGTAGATTGTGATGCCCTTGTTTTTCTTTTCTTTCTTTTTTCCTTTTTTCCTCTTCGCGCTGCAAGGGGGGTTTTGAGAATTGACGTATGCTTACTTAAATCACGTTAGTAGGTACTGGCACCAGTCCAAAAGAGGTAACTGCACTATAACTGAACAATACAAATTACGAACAGTGCAAGCCTAGATGCGCCTCACGGACAACGGCCGGACCAGAAAAATTACTGACCTTCTTCACAGTTCGCATAAGGCTCTACAGGTTTGACAATAGCTAAGTGCACATGTCTTCTTGAGAGGGGCCTAGGCCCTGTACCTGAACCGAGACCAAAAAATGAGGCTTTTGCCTAGACATATCCGGTATCAAAATATGGAGATAGAAATGTACTGCCACGGATAATCAACCGCGCAGCCACCATGGCCTGGATAGGATCCAGTGGCTGTGCACAGCGTAATACTGTGTTCTGTATTGTCTTTCGAATGGGAGAGTATTATTACGTTCTGACCTACCTAGGCAGATTGATGGCCGGATAGTAAGTCCGTCAATCCCGGATGTGGATGGCGATCCCAGGGCAAAAGGCCTGGGAAGCCGCTTTATCCAAGCTCCAACGCCAAGCGAACCTAATAGTAATACCTACATGGCACGGCGTACGCCATACGTGTAACGACAGATAGGTGTTCAGCGATCTTCGGGGATTTTCGACCCTGAAGATTGAGATCGTACCGTCCCAGGCAGAGCAGGTCGTATCATCAAGACCCTGGAGATCTCCGCCGATGACAGAAGATGTGTTGCAGATCCTATTTGTGTGCCGCTCTGACGGTGCACAACAACGGCCTTGATCGGATATCGAGGTGATCCCTTTAGGTTTCAGCAGCCCAATCAAGTGCCTATCTATTCCCAGCCAAGGTGACGATTTCCTAGGGGTTCACTGATGATCCTCGGGAGTCAGCACAACTGCCTGCAGCTGACAACTCAGTTGCGCAGGCTCTCGACAACCTTAATCCGCAGAAAGGACTTGAACATGCACTCCCCAACGACGAGACTTGATTAGAAACCGCAGTGCAACAGTACTATTTGATAGCTCCTAGGAGTGCTACCTGGCAGAGTCTATGACGAAGATCTGGTAGTAGGTCATATGTTCGGCGAGGTAAAGGGAGTACTGGCTGTAATTTGTCATTCAAATATTGTCGTGGCCAACTGGCGGAACCAATCCTGTGGATGTGTGTGTGATCAGGACGTGGACCCTGAATATCGCGGGGAATAAAAAGTGTGAAGATCTGCCAACCTTGAGTGATCGACGGAATCTGAAGACTATTGATGTGTTAACCCGATTTGATCATACTTTTCTATTCCTACCGCGTACTACACACATATGGTATAGTCGTATACGATGGTCTTTGACCTAGTGGGGCGGACTGAAAGACCGCACGCCATACGCCGCTGGTCTCGCCTCGAGTCTTTTGAGCTTCAAGAAATCTGGGGCGACCAGAATAGCGCCTGATCGGCAACCTCATGGTACGTGTTTCCCGACCGAAAGACGTAATACTGCGCAGTAGACGAACTGCAACCATGATGCGACCCGGGATAACGAACAAATGGGTCATTTGGCACGAAGCGCTACGTATGCTCGGACGTTGCGATATCTGAATTTCCCCTCAACCCTGGGCCATGACGGGTCAAGAGGACGAATTGAAATGGGGCCGTCCCGAGCCGAGACCGTTTGGCATCCTAGCGACAGCGACGTGTCCGCTACCACGGACAGGATAGAACACATGGCTATCGGACAGCTTTCTTGGATAGAAACAATGAAACTGAAACAATAATAATCACTCTCGCTTTCAGAGCCTTGGCTCCATTGGGCAGAGAGGAAAGGAGTGAGGTGGACTGGGCACAAGTGAAGAGCCCCTTGAGAGGTGTGGACGCTCGACACAGGTCTAACGCAGGAACCAACGAGGAACGGATACGGCGAGCCAGTGAGAGAGCTTCCACAGGACATCATCTGAATCCTGGACATCGGGGAGCCTATTTTCAAACTTTGACGGGTCAAAAAGCACTGATTCCGTCTTAGTTGGGATGACTATGGGCGTGTCTTCGCACCGATCACAGGTCTGTATGCGTAACGGCAGCAAATAAGGGCACCCCGGTCAATAATAACACCCAAGATTGTCACGACTGGGTCGACGTTCCGCGCTGGCGCTGGTGATCGGACGGGGCGGCGTCAGCTAAGCAGCGGCTCACCAGCTGTCAGGTTTTCACTGGCACCTTAGTATTGCTTCCGAAGTTCCTATCCTGTGGAATACACGGCGTATGGAGCTCAGAAACGCCGATCCACCGCCTCCCAGGAGCTCTTCCAACTGTCAGCCAGCCATCATAATAGTCATGGTTTTGAGTGTGCACCCACGACGCTCAGGAAACTCTTGGCCTTCGAAGAGCAGTAGCAGCAGTGGATGACGGGCATCGCTCGTGGGTCCCTGGAGAAGGGTCTGAACGCCCCTGACGACTCAAGAAGCCGATGGGTTCCTGGTTTGATGGTGGATGATGGATGATGGCGGTTTTAACTGGATGGATTTCTCTCTCTGTGGTCGGCGGTAACTTCACTCCCGTACCGGCCGTATCGTTACCAAACAAACCCCCCTTGGCCAAGCCCCAAGCCCCAATCCCCACGCCCGTATCAATACGACGCCAAAACAACACCCTCCACCCGTCCGGATGATCCAGTGCAATCGTCCCCCCGAAAAGTAATTCCCGACCATCACAGCAGTGTCCAACTCCTTCTCCCTTCTTTACTGCTCTTCTCTTTCCCATATTCCTTCTAACTGTCGATCTTTTTGTGTCCTTTTTATCGTTCTCCGTCATTCACTTCCACTCTGTCTCTGTACACCACACGTTCTTTATTACTCGTTGCACTCGAGCCCGTCTCTCGTTTCGTCCACCGCTCAGTACATACATACATTCGTTCACTTAATCCCACCCAACACCAGTAATTCAAGTCTCTCATTCGAACAAAAAACAGCAGCTTTGAACAGTCAACTCTTCGACAATCACGATCTCTTCGTCCGGATCCCAATGCGATAGATCGATTTCCAACGGCTGCCTGCAGTGCAGCACTCTCCGGCTTCCTCGCCCATCTTCAGTTGAAATTCTGTCGCTTTCTTTTCACATCAGCAACCATGAGCTATCTACATCACCCCTACCAGTTTGCGGTCCCTGCTGGGATGCCATTGGAACAGCCTGTGGCCTACGAGGCACAAATGCCTCATCCGGCCATGGCGAGCACAATGGATGGTTACATCTACGCACATCCCACGTTCGAGATGGCGGACTTCTACCCTCAGCCCACAGTGATCGAGGACTATGAAGAATATGCGGAAAACTTGTCACGGCCGCGTTTGACCAAAGAGCAGGTGGACACTCTGGAAGCTCAGTTTCAGGCCCACCCAAAGCCAAACAGCAACGTCAAGCGGCAATTGGCTCTGCAAACTAACTTGACGCTACCAAGAGTTGCCGTAAGTAAATTCTTCATGGTCACTGGGGCGTGTAGACTGACTGTGTGCAGAATTGGTTTCAGAATCGACGAGCAAAGGCCAAGCAACAGAAGAGGCAAGAGGAATTCGAGAGGAGGCAAAGGGAAGCCAAGGAAAAGACTGGCCAGGATGATAGTGAAGCTGCAGATGGCTCTGGAGAAGCAAGGCAGACCCCGGAAAAAGAAGGAGAGGAGGAGGAAGATCACGATGCGGAAAAGCAAATGACACCCATGCAAACGCCAGCGCGAACAAGCGATGAGTCCAGACCCACCGGTAGTGCCTCCGCGCGGGCGAGACATCAGAAGACAAGGAGTGAGGTGGCTAGAGAGGCGACTTTCGCTTCCTTACAAAGAGCGCTGAACGCAGCTGTGGCGGCCCGGGACCAGTATGTTGACCACACCGATGGAAATATTGAGAGACGAGGCTCGCCCCTCCACAGCTCTGGCGCATTGACTCAGGACACATTGAATGCAGCCTATCCGGAATGGGGAAGCAGCAGCAATTCATCGATGTCCTGGGGTGCTTCTCAAAGCCCTGAAGAGACGTATGAGTTTGGCAGCTTGAATGCGTCCCAGAACTTCCAGTCTACAGAGGGCGCTCTCAATGTTTCCCAGTTGGAAAGCCCACCCAACCAGACTACCCTTGGCGAGGACCTATTTGGTGGCATGCAGTTCAGTCAACAAGTTAGTGAATGGGGCAGCCGTGTGCAGACACCTACCGATGCGCTCCGTCACCACCCTAGTTCAGATCAACTGTACAGCCCCATGCAATTCTCAACTCTTCAGCCTCCTAGCATGGGATCATGTAGACGTGGTTCTTGCTCGGAAGAGCTCGTTGATTCGTTTGGCAACATTGGCATCAATACCGTTCGACATTCTCGAAGCATGCAGCAACTCCCGCATCGAACCGAGGGAGCCAACTGGAGGCACCCAGAAAAGGAACTGGATATCGCCGCACGAAGGAAACGCCCGAGGCCGGCTGCCATCGGTACGGGTTCATGTCGGTCCTTGGTCGGACCTTCTTCCATGTCGCCTACGAGGAGAATGCCTAGTTTTAGTGCTGGTCATCCTGTAATGAGACACGCCAAATCGCACCAGAATCTCGGTTCTCGATCATATGCTGGTGTCAGGAAGTTTTCCGCTGCTCAGCGCTCACCACTTGGAATCTCGAACTTTGGAGAAGCTGGGGTTCTGAATTCTGCTAATATGGAGATGGGGGCAATGCTACCTCCTTCTGGGTCTTCAAGCTCACTGGCACCGCCTACACCGTTGACTCCGGAGGAGCTGCAACACCTACTTCCATCCACGCCAAATGAGAGCAAGTTCTGTGCGGCTCAGCAAGACCAAAACCGACTCTTCCCCACTACGCAACCGATGCAGATCAATATTGCATCGCCTCCGTCTACACCTCTGACGGTGGATGTGTTCTCTCAGATGCAGTATCAGAATCTGGCACCACCGATGTCAGCACCTGCTCACTTTACTACGTTTCCCGAATACTCCCCGTGCTCGGCGGCGCCTTTGACCGCGAGGAGCTGGGCAGACGCGGCCCCCATTCCATCGCCGGATAATTCGTCGTTTCAGTCTGGCATTCATATGCCCCAACCTACTCATATTTCGCCGATGACTTACGAGCCGTCTATCCAGCCGTGCAATGATGCGGATAGCTGGCCGCTGTCAGAATCTTCGTCGATGTTCAGCCCCATGAGGAGCTCCAACACACCACCTTCAGCAATGTCGTTAACAGCGGACCAGAAGGCAACGGAATTCCACATCCACGAGTTTCCAAAACAGCAGGAGGCCCATCGATTCGTCGCGCAGCAATTATCCCAACAGAAACCAAAACACTACACGTTTACTCATCGAACCCCCAGCGACTTTAATAGTGGTCTTGTGCATGAAAACATCCATGCCCGGCCAATGTAGCAATATTCCGGATTTCATGCGTTCCTATATGAGCTGTGACATATTCTGCCTCCGATGTGATTTACAGGTTTTCTTTCTTTCACTCTCCTTGGCTACTCTCGGATATACCCGCCTTCTTGGAGGTCTATATTTTCACTGGTTCATATCTCCTTTCCGCCACACTATGGCGCCTGGTATCTATCTGCTTATTATGTTTTGTCGCTGGTACTCAGCTCTCTTCCTGTTTTCTCCTTTGGGGCTGACGAACAATCTCTAGCATGGTTTCACGGGGTTTGAGCTATTTTCTTCTGGACAGTCTTTTGCTTATCTTTTCCTTTCTCTCTTCTTTCTTGCGGTGTGGGCGTCTGTCTGTCTTTACAAGCGCCTCCTTATACAGCATCTCGGAGGGTATCATTCCTTGTCATGTATTTAGCGTCTCGACCCCTCCCGACATAATTATATATTAATATCGCCGGTGATCCTGTGGATGTCACCGGCCACTTCTCTCCACCTACACCATTATGCCTTTCTATCTTTTCTATAAGATGCTACAGCGGCAGCAAGCGAAGGTTCTGACAAGCGTGGTATATATCATAATGACTTTTATCAAAGGGTTTCGAGCGATACATTAAGAGCTTTTCAAATGCGCTACTGCTTAGCGCATGTCTCTGATGTGACCTTCCCATGTGACTTGTTACCCCTTTAGTCCAAACCAACACCGTTTTCCAGCTGCTAATGTTGTTTTGCTTGACCAACGATCTGCCTGCTACCTAGCACGAAGCCTCTAACTGCTAGTTCCGGGATGCCACGTGCTGAAGTGGCAGGCGGGATTGGATACGATGGATAGACAGTCAACTTGACCCGGTCAGGGTAACGGGAACGACGTTCTCTACATAACTTGGAGGCGATGGATTTTTTTTTTCTTCTTTTCTTTTTGATGAGATGCAGTTCCTAGTATGTCCCTCTTAGCCATGCGCGCCTGTAGTCTTTACATGCTCATCGCCAGCCTCGCAGCTGTTGCGCAGGCATCCTACAACTACACGACCGTGACCGGGTACTTTCTTCAGGATGAGGATTCCACGGATCCATCGACGTTTGACTATGTAAGTAATAATGGGTCCTGAAACAATGAACAGCTGGTACGGTCGCTGCAAACGCATCCGTGCTCAGGAACGAATGAAGACTCAGGGGCTGACACGATATCAAAACAGACCGCGGAAAACTTCGGCCTGATCAATCGGACCTATGATGCCGACCGTTCACTCAGGCAGAAGCAGAACCTGACGCAATGGGAACGATTCTATCGCCAAGTACTCCATCTGAATCGCCAGTCTCCGGCAACCACGCAGTACAAGGTGCTCTTCCTGGGCCGTCATGGCCAAGGTTGGCATAACGCTGCGGAGAGCTACTATGGCACTCCGGCATGGAATGTACTTGATTCCGGACCACCTCGAATCGCTCCACTGTGGGAGACGAGTTGCATGATGTATTATATTACTAACATATCTTAACAGTGTTACTGGGCCGAGTTGGACGGCAACGGCACGGCCACCTGGGCAGATGCTCATTTGACTACCAACGGCATTGCTCAGGCCGAGAAAGCTCATAATTTCTGGCAAACCGAATTGGACGAGCAACATATCCACCCTCCGGACAGCTATTTTGTCAGTCCGCTCACCCGCACTCTGCAAACCGCCAACATCACCTTCTCCAACCTCCGTCTTCCCCGCGGAAGCGCCTCCTTTAAGCCGCTGATCAAGGAATCCTTCCGCGAAAGCATCAGCATCCACACATGCGATAGGCGAGGCAATCGCACTTACATCCATGACCTGTTCCCCGAGTGGTCCATCGAGACCGGTTTCACCGAGTACGACCAACTGTGGAACGGCGTGACCGGTGAAACAAGCTCCGCGCAGGACGTCCGGTCGAAGACTGCGCTCGATTCCATCTTCTCGAAGAATGACTCCGGCCTCTATGTCTCGGTGACGAGCCACTCCGGTGAAATCTCTTCCATTCTCCGAGTCCTGGGCCATCGTACCTTCAGCCTCAGCACGGGCGCCGTCATCCCGGTGCTGGTCAAAGCAGAGACTGTTCCGGACCGGGCGCAGTCATCGACCATTACCCAGTCCTGGACAGTCAGTGCCCATTGTACCGCTCCGCCGGTGACTTCGATCACCGCTTGTGTCTGTGCGTCCGCGACGCCGGTGACGACGCCGTTGGTTGCATAGATCGGACCGGAAGTACGGAGTAGAGAGATCATATATAGTCCCGTATATAAATGCAACTAGTATAATACATAACATACATATAATCATCGAATCATTAGTTATATATATCATTCCTAATAATCCACCCTGTAAAAAAAAACAACTAAGCGGTGAAACACCAGACCCATTCTAACTTACGGAGTACATATAATATGACAATTATGATCCCGTACCCAATAACAACGCATACACTACTCCCCGCCGAGACGTCCGGTGAATGTAAACATGAAACCTCCAAGCCACCAGAAAACAACCTGCATAAAGGGTCCTCCTCAACTATTTCATTTAAAAGTAGTATGGAGTAGAGTACTGAAATACCTATCCTGTAAGGTAAGGTAGTAAGTATTATTCAATCTATAAATCGGCCCGATTAAACTTATCCACCGATTTCACTAACGAATAGAGCATTAGAGTCATTAGAGATCTAGCTAGTTTTAGACCTTAATACTAACTAACTAACTATCTCTCAAGAAACGCTCAGACTCTTACTTACTAAGAGTACTAGTTACCAAGGGAGAGTAACTACGTATCCCCCAAATCCAACTCAATTAATGTCCGCCAGAAACTTTTACCTGCATAGATAATAACTATATCTAGGTGATTGGCCATATCGCCATTTTGTAACTACCTCTGTCTGATTAGGGGTTCAAGCCCAGATTCTAGTCTTCAAGCAATCCGTCAAGTGTGCTCAGCAGCTAGCGATCCCTTTCAGATAGTTAATGGAATTTTGCTTGCTATGCTTCCATGCCCCCCAGGATTCGACAGATAATCAATCACCATACAAGAAATATGTAATATAAGACAATATACTAACTATGGCGTGATATCATGCAATGAAATCTCTGAACAGCAAAGTGGTATATTGTAAGTAGATAAGGAGTCCGAACGGGCCTGAAGAGGAGCGGCGCTCGTAGATTAGGTCCCTGGCTAGGAGGTGCCGTCAATCGACCCATTATGATAGGATTCGATATTCAAGGTACGGATACTGATGCTGGCAGAGTGAATTTCTACATGTAATGCCAACAGAAACAAGGGCATATTTGACTGAAGCGACAGTTTATTCACTAGGTCATGAGACGCAAACGAGGCAGTTACGCAAGATAGGAAAGGAAGGAATGTGGGATGGTATAAACTAAACTCTTACACTAAAAACGATATACAAGAGAATGGGATCGGATGCGAGCCAATTTATGGATAATCGATGTAAAACGTATATCATATTCTTAAAAAAAGGGAATAAGAGATAAAGGAATGATAGAGATATAAACTGGAGTGGAAGTATAAGATTCATGATGGCATAGCATACGAGATTCAACGCGCAAGGAAAGGGAACTCGTGCAATCATACAGGGTTACACTGGAGGTCCCCAATGACAAAATATCATCCCTGGTATAACCCCCCCGAAGTACTCTGTTTCAGTAAATGCACAGGGTCAAATGACGAAAAAAACAACTACCGTTACCTGGCACAGAAAAGAGTAATACCCACTTTACCGTTCTCAGTAGACAGTGAAAACATAAAACGTAATGGACCATTCAATCTGGCACCTTCAAGGAGGCAGAAAACAAAACATAGCATATCACGTATCATACGTCTACCATCCCAGAGACTCCCTTCCGGGAGTCCATACGGGGCCGACAAAGAGGATCTCAATAATCAGGCGATAGGATGCATGACCGTGAAGAATGAGAATTGCGAAAATATAGACAAGAGAAGGGTTAAAAGTGCATCACAAGCGCGAATCATAAATAACTTTAAAGGCATTGTACGAACAAGCGTAGGAAGCGAAAGGATGCAAACGAACGGAAGGCACCGAGAATAAGGAAAGAACGTCAGGACGAAAAAATGTAACACAGGCAAGCCTCAATGCAAAGGGAAAGCATGGGGATATCAAACATAAGAGGATGGTGGGAAGGAAGATGATCCAATAATAGTCTCACCGGCCCCCTCTACATAGGCATAAATGCAAGATTGCTCCCATAGATATGCAGCGGCCAAGTTCGTTCACCATAAACGACCAGACCTCTCCATACAACCCCCCATCAGGACCGAAGAGGAAGAGAACAGGGGATGAAAATGGGTATAAGGAGAAGAAAGGCAAGAAGAGAAACAAGGGTAGATCGAATCATCATTAGTGATCACCCTGAGAACAAAAATGACTTCAAACCAGGGGTATAAGATGCACCGGGGGAAAAAAGCACACGAAATAAGCCTGATGAACGAAAACATTGAAATTTGTGTTCAACCCAGATGAGCCAGAACTGCCACATTCCTCGTTCTTTTGACGCCTCCAATCCCATGAACGCCAGCCGTTGTAGGAAAAAGAGATCGCGCCGATTACGCGCTAGTAGCCCGTCCATCCTCCTAATGGGCTGCCTGATTGACCTGGTTGGGGCTGGCCAGGCTGCATAGGTCCGCCAACTGTGGACGGCCAGCTGGGTATACCTGGTCCCGCACCCATACCCATAGCGACTCCTGGTTGCTGATGACCCGTGCCTAGGAACTGCTGACCAGGACCTTGCGTGGAGGGATACATTGCTCGCGCACCAGCTAGAGCCGGATACCCAGCCGCAGTGACGACTGGATAGCCCAGGGACGCCATTGTCTGCTGCGTCGTTGCTTGATGGTGGATCTGCATCGACTGGGGTATCTGCTGTGGCGGACGAGGCTGGTTCCGCGGAGAGTGAGAGGGATGATGTTGCTGGGCGTTCTGAGGAAGAGGCGAAGGCGTCTGCTGTGGATGCATTTGTGCAGCATACTGAGGCATCCCCATATTGTGGTGCGGAGAGGCAGACAACGGCGATGGTTGCGGTTGAGGAGGTGGCTGACCCCACATCTGCTGGTGCTGGGAAGCGTACCCATACGGCGTCGTCTGTCCTGACCCGGCCGATGATAGAGAAGCGTTGGATCTCTGATGAAGCAGAATCCCTTGAGGCATTCCGCGGATGGGAGATTGCGCGATAGGGGTCTGGTGAGTCTGCTGGGGATAGGACACCTGAGGAGTCATCATTGGCGTCTGGTGGGGCATCACCGTCTGCTGCTGACCTGGGTTCATCATGCCGGAGGACAGTTGAGGAGATTGTAGGGTCTGCGATACCGCAACGTTGGCCTCCACTGGAACCGACTGGGGCTGAGATGCCGACACGGGGATATCTCGCTGCTTGGCATAGAACTCGTCAAGACCCTTGTGGCGGAAAGCACGCTGAGAATTTAGGATCTTGTTGAAATCAGCAGTATGGCCGGCTTGGTTGAGAATCTCTGCAACAGAGCTGGGTTGCGTGCGGTCTTGGTATGGCTGCCCGGTCATCTCCTGTCGCGGACGGGGGATACTGCTATACTCTCGGAGTCGGGGATCATCTGTCGTGGTCGCCGTGAGGTGGATCATCGGTAGCGGCGCCAGCGACGAGGCCAAACCAGGTGGCATCCCGTGAGCCGGCATGCTCTCGATCGCGTTGCTGTAAATCACATCGCTATGACCCAGGTTGGGGAGCATGCCAGCACTGGCTGCTTCGGCGGCTGCTGCGTCCCTCGCCTTGGCTGCACCTGGTCGTTTCTCCCCAGCCAGATCTTCCTCCGTGAACCCTTGCTTTCTCGCCTTGCTCTCCCAGTAATCATCACGTACCCTCCGTCCGTCAACGATAACGCGACTGCCAAATTGACGGAACATGGACTTGGCCGTAACGATGGCGATCTGTCGCGACCGGTAGGAGTAGGGGAGGATGTCTTGTTGGATGAGATCGTCCTTCTCTGCTTGTGTAGCAATGATCTTGTAGAGAGACCGGTTCTTGTTGAAGAGAAGGTACGAATCGCGGTATCCCAGGACGCGCGCACACTCCGTCGCCAGCATGAAGAGCTTGTCTCCGCGGTTGGGAACACGGAACGTCCTGCACTTGTATTGCCGACCATCCTGGGGATAACCCAAGGCATCGACCTTTTTCTCTCCTGCTTCGTCGAACTCCTTCGGAATGTATTCATCTCCCTCCGGACTGAGCTGATCAGTGGTATGATCCCTCACCGTCGGCAGCGCCTTCACCAGGGGTTTCGTCGGAGTGGTCTTCGGGACAGGCGACGTTTGCGACGGAGGACTCTGCTGCGGCAGTGATTGCGACGCCATCTGAGGCGTTTGCGCCTGCACTGGGACCGATGGCGGTTGTTGAGACAAGGCTACAGGACTTGTGATGCTACCGCTGGAGGTCCGTGGCGTCTTTGGAGGCCGCCCACGCTTCCGGCGACTGTGTTCATCTAGAAAACAAAGAGCTTTATGTCAGCTTGATCTTTCCGCGTGTTCTCCAACGCGCGCGAAACAAAGGTGGAAAAAACTCTGACTACTCTCCAGCATCTCGGGGAGCAGATCAGATATTCATCACTGAAGGAGAATATGTCGTACCATCATCGATCTCTCCTTCTAAATTTACATCTTCATACTGCTCCGGGGAGCGACTGCGCTTGATGCCTCGCGGACTGGTGCTTGGAGCGGCGATGGGAGGAGTTGGCAAGGAAACTGTTTGCAAGACTGTTAGCATCGATACATCACCACAACGCGACCCAGTCCAAGCGCCCATCATTTCTGCAAATGAGATATCCCTAGCCATCGAACGCTGACCAGATCAGGATTTCGCTTTTGTCGCGCGCGATCATACGAGGCGATACGGACAGGGTGAATATCCTACCTGCGGTGTTGTTCAAGGCAGCGGGATTGATGGTCCCGGAACCATCAATCAACTCCCCTCCCATGCCATTCATCGGGGCGGAAACAGTGTGGGAAGTGCCATACATGGCGGGCCAAGGATGGAGGGGGTTGAGGCCGTGAAGGCCGTTCGCGCGTCAGCGGACGCGGTGCGATCGAACAACTCGACGAGATTTTCCGCCGGTATGGATCGCTCTCAAGAGAGGGTGGTGCAACGATGCAAGCAGTTCGCGGATGGTTTGCGCAGAGGTCGCATGCAGCTTGGACCACGAAGCAGCCAGGCGGATCACCGGGAGCTGAAGCAATTGCAACTGGACCAAAGCTTTGACGAGAGGGGGTTCTCGGTAAGGCTGTACCGCCACAACGAGGCTGAGAACCTTGTTCGATTTCCTCCGTCGCCGTCCCAGCGCACGTCGCGGGCCGCGAACAAATGGAAAGGACGGGAGAAAAGGCGAAGGAAAAGTCGGTGGATACGGGCGACTGGGGTGGTTTGAAGGGTGGTTCACAGTCGAGGGTTATGGTGGGGGGTTTTGGGTGTTCTGGGAGGGGAACCGGATCAGATTGCGAAGCAGAGGACAGAACAAGACCGGATGTGCAGCGGAAGCGATCTCGAGAGACTGAAGGCTTTTCGGTCCTGTGCGTTGCTTTTTGGCGGCCTTCTGGGAAGCGCCACGCTGACGTGATTGGGCCAAGGAGCGAACCGGGATGGAACGGACGCGATGAGCGACAGCAAAAGGAAGACGCCTGAGAGAAGGGTCTTCAAGATAGTGCTCGATCGGGGAGGTTGGTCGTTAGTGTCAGCCTGACACTTGGGAAGGGATAAAAGCGCGGTAGACAAGCGATGACTAGCGGTCCGTTTCCTCAGAAAAAAGAGCAGGCAGGAATCGCGACAGCAAAGCAATGGTTCGCGAACAGTGACTAAAGATCGCGACTTCAAGAAGCAGACGCGACCTGGAGGGGCGTGGGAGGCTATCTGGGTAAGCTGGTTGGAGGACGGCCGATGCTGCTGGTCGTTACACGGACGATGCAGGCGATCTAGGTGGATGATAGACTTCCAGACAGAGAAGAAGGATCAAGAGAGGGGTTTCCCGAAGTGGGACACGAGAGAATCGGCCTCTCTCTAAGTTCTTGGGAGCCCTGGGCTGACTGTTGGCGGATACGCGAGTGCGAGCCAGGGATCAGGAAGTGTCAGCGGAAAGCTGCCGTCGATCAAGTTAGCTCAACTAAATTAACTTAGTAGAACTTCTGACAAGCGCGGTCTCACCTGGCTGGATGATACCAGGTAGATGAAAAAGGACGGACTGTGATGAGAAGAACAACTGAAAGAACGCGGTTGGTGGAAAGAGAACCGTTGTCGGGAGGCGTTTGACGTTCAGCCTCTGTTGGCTGGAAGAAAAAAAAAAAAATGCAAGATGCAAGATGTGGTCAGAGCGGTATCAGCAAAAGAAATAAAACAAGGTCTCAGTAATTCTCCATCCTTGTTCTTTTTTTTTATTTCTTCCCTTGTCTTTCTCTATCTTTCTCATCATCTTTTTTTTTTCTCTTGTTGGATCGCCAGTGCTTTCCGCTTCGGGATCGATCACGAGACTCTTTCACTGACAAAAGTCACGGGAACAGGTAATCTTGTAAAGAAATATGGATACAGATATGGATGATAGAACAAAATAAGTTAGTATATCCTTCGTATGAATCATTGATTATTATGTTTACCTAGACAAAATAGGATGATAGCGTATGGATAAGCCCTATCAGGGTGATCTCCACCGGGATATCATGATGGGTCCCAGCAAGGATGATGTGATATGATATTGATTAAAATGTCCAGGTGCATGCTGCGAACCATAATAATAAACTCAATCAGAGTGTGTGTAACATCAGCCGGACAAGGATACAAGCAAGCCAGTGGCTGTCATTCGATCTGGCAGCATGCAGCTTTTTCTATCCTTGTCGGACTTATAGTTAACTTACTATTTTCCTTCTCCCGTCTGGTGTCATCAGGAAAAAAAAAACAAAATGCATATTGTCTTGATCCTACCATTAGCGGATTCTAGAAACGGGAAGAGATTTATGATGCTGTTCTACATGATGGATCGAGCAGATCTCACCATCAGAACTCACTTTCGACAATGTCCCATTATTGTCTACTCGTCGTTGCAACCCCTCAGCTGCCCCTCGTCCCTCATCCATCAATGGATTACGATCATATCGGGAACCGCGCTAAGGAGGACGCTACGGCACTGCTTCTCATTCCATTAACAAGCATGCATCGTCGTACTAAGCTAGTCGTCGACATTCCGCCACTTGAGATGAAAGAGGACGACATGGACGTCAACTACGAGTTTGCAGAGCCGAGATAATCGCTTGCCAGGGTCAGCCCGAACTTCGGAGCTTCTCTTGATTTCATCTCCTGGTGAGTCCTTTGTGACTACATTCTCTTCCAAAGACACATCACCGGATTCATTGTTCCATCAATACAGATAAAGCGATAATGAAACAATAAGGTTTCGCACCATTCTCGACCTTCTTCAAGGCTCAAGAGGGCCACTGGAGAGCGGGCACTAGCAGTCGATCAACCCCGCCGGCCACCTCGACGACCGCAATAGACCAAGAAGGAAATACTATGATGCTCAGATCCGGCATTTGTTCTTTGTCATAGCGCCAGGATTCTGTGTCTCAGACACAGAGATTCCATGGCCGGTCAATGCTCTTAAGCGCCCACTAAGGCTGATGATCAACACGGTCGGTCCTTGGAAGAGGACGACTTACCAGCAAAAGACGAATCACAGTCATGCGTGCCATCGCGCTATGCTCTCATTCTATCTTCCTCGTGATAAACATCGGCATGAACCAGCATCCGAAAGGGAGCAGATGCAGTCTCAAAGAACACTAAAGCAAGTCCCATGCCCTTCCACTGCATCGTACAGTCGTACGCCGTTTACTAGGGCGATCGAGAGGCGCATTACAGCCACTTAAACTCTTAGTCTCCGGTCGACAGTCCATGGGTTGGTCGCGGCCGGCAGTCGACGATCCATGGTACTCCGTCCAGTACATTAGAATATTGACTCTTGCTCCTTTCTCGCTTCGGAACCGTGAAAGCTTCAGTGAAGATGGGAGAGGAGGGCAGTCATCCCGACTGTCTAGATGCCGCCAAACTTCACGGTTCCGTATCGTTGAGTTCATGTGAGCATCGGCTCTTTTATCGAAGGTCCGGACCGGTCTTCATAGTGGGCGATATCACTCTAATGAAATTCAACTTCAGTGCATAGTTAGTGCGTCTCTACCGTCCTTAAACCCGTTCTGATGGCCCATGATCTCCTTCTGACGGCTCGCTAACTGGTCTGTGTTCCCATCGAGATATTTTGCAAGTCACTACAGAATAATCGATGCGCCTATCCAGTCTGTCGTAGAGCTTGTCGTCTGCGGGTACCTACTGAAGTCTGGGAAAGGTACACATTTGACTTTAGTATGAGGTTCGAGCTCCTCGACCTCCGTTGGTCCCCGGTCATGTACCGAAATTGCTCGACAATACGCTACCTAGTCAGCAGTGTAACAAGGAACAATGTCAACTCCCCGCTGTGCGATCGTAATCCGTCCAGCCTCCCGGAAACGGCCCTTCGGGAAAGAATGAGGAGTCATAATCGATCCGAGATAGGAGACGACCACGGTGGAATTGTGATATTGCCTTATTCGCTCACCAGCTGCCATCCCAGAAAGTGCCTCGTTAGCGGTCCAGGCCGATATTTGCCACCGTCTTGTGAATGCTAGGTATGTTTGTAGTTCTATCCTCGACAGCCGTTGGGCCACCGGTTCTTCCGCATCTGAGACAATCAGTATCATCCCCGCTATCTTATCAGCCAAAACGCGTGGCGACGCGACATGGAGATGATGATGAGCCTTGACAGGAGAGTCTGGATTCGAAAACAAGGTTCCAAGAATGTCTGGGCTCCATGTTCTCAGCCGTCCTCGCGGTCAAAGCCCGACTATACGATCGTATCTAAAAACATCTTTTGCGAGCCTCCCCAGACCAATGAGCGATTCATCTCGCATCATGACAGCTTCCGCCCATGGCGAAGCAGCCGAGGACACCGCAGTAAGATGATGTCCGTGCGTCCGTGCGATTCTCCGAGTATCTCTTTTGCTCTCTCCAGAGAGATCAGGAGAAGGGGCAGATGACTCGTCTGTCCATGAAACCTTCTCTGTTTTCCTTCTTCGGAATCCATGGAGAGGGGGAGGAGAGATGGGCAATTCTCTCCTTTGCCACAAGGAGTGTTCTGGCTTGCAGTTATGTCGAACTTGTACTCTACTCCGTGAGTAGGATGGCTATCTCCTCCAAGGACAATCACTCGAGAACTCCACCGGATTGGATCTTTTCGACGAATAACCCCGGTCTTGCAGTAGTTCCCGCCCGTTGAAAAAAGCAAACACTATACTTACGGACTACAGCAGCCGGCCAGAGGGATGATCGCCGGACGAACCAGGTGGTCGGCAGTTCTCCGACTCACGCTGTCGATGTTACCTAAAAAATGCATCTTAGTTAACTAACTATTATGGCCCAAAGACTAATACTCCTAATCCACACTTACTCATTCAGTTGTTCGACAGAATACGTCTGTTGAGTCGGATCTTGTACCAGAAGAGGGATAACCACCTCAGACTGCCGGCTGGAAGAGAGCAACCATCAAGACAGAATAGAATCGGCTCGGTTCCACTGCCTCTTGTCATGTCATGTTATCTTCGTCATCCCTACTAGCCCGGCCGGTGACAAGTATGCAGGGTTCATTCAATGCGCGTGAGGGGAAAAAAAAGGGAAGAGGGGCCCGGACGAATGAGACGCACCTCATCCTTACAACTCTGAGTCCTCTCTGGAAGAGACTACGGAGTATACCGCTCGACTTACCATGGATAGGATGATTTGAGAATGCGAGGGTTTGACGGCTGCCGAACCCGTTCCAAGGCTCGTCCGGATTAATGATCATTCAGACTAGGTGCCTAACACGTGGAACCATGGATGTTGATATTTTTACGCGTAAGAGAGGTCGTGGGGGTCGAGGGAGAAAAGAAATTTCTTTATGACACCAATAACATGGTTTTATATGATGAGATATGATCTGACACAAAAGAGCTATCTGCGCTCTAAGAAGTATATTGATCTATTTTCCATTTTTATATACAATAATCTTCATTCGTCATCAATCTAAACGGGTATTTCTTCCTTAAGATGAAATTCGTATGTCTCTTAAATATTAATAAACCAATCCAAGAATCGTTTTTTCCCCCAAAACACCGTTGAGTGGAGAACGCTCATGGAGAGACAATAAGTAGTAATATTAGCGTCCATGCGGTGCTCAATATACCTTTTCTTTAGGTCAAACAAGCATTCGAGCAGCATGTGAATATATATGCTCACATATTAAAATAAAATAGAAAGTAGACAAATATGTACGACCACAAAACTGTAAAGAAACTTATCTTTTGAAAAAAGGTAAGGAAAAGAAGTATGTAGGCAGCAGAAAGAATCATGATCATTGATCGAGGGCCTGCGCGGCACTATAGATCGATTCAATGTTAGTTTCGTTTTCTTTTTCTATTCTCATGTAGAATTATGAGTGCGTAAAGCCTTTGAATAGAACACTGGCCAAACAACTCACCACCTTCCTCCAGCTTCCTCTCTCAACGATCCTTGATCCGCCACTGCCGCTGAAAACGAAGATCACATCCGCCTTCTGGATCGTCGCTGGTCGATGTGCCACAGCCACGATGGTCATGCGGACGCTGGGCCGCTAGACGTTCCATGGCAAGTCTGCACGACTCATACTAAAGACAGATATCAGTGGGAATGCTCCAGTAGTACTAAGTGCCTCTTGGACCTGTTTTGTGTCCGTAGTCAAGCTCCCGGAAGCATTACCGTCGCTATCGTAGAATGAAACAAGCTTCTGGAGCATAAGTCTTTCCAATATGCGGACGCCATGTGCTACATCCTGTTAGACCTATGTAATTTCATAGATTGTCAGAACTCACCATTGAAAGGGAGGTGCCGATATATCCCACGAGGAAATAAGAAACTCAGCGCCCAAAAGTTTGCTGCATCCTTGAGCTTCTGGTCAGTAAACTGAAAGACTTGGATCAGCTGTGCAAAGAGCCAACTTTGCAGTGCATAGGCAGCTGTTATCTGTATCGGTGATTCTTTTAGCCTGATACATCCAGGAGGGAAAAGACGAAGCAGAGGAGTATGGACGCAGCTCATCGTTGCGAGTATGATGACAACATAGAAAGGCCATAGAGCCCGCTGCTCATAGAAAATGCGGCCAACAGCACCATACTTAGTCCGTGGTTTTCGGGTGCCATTATCACACTCGACAATTTCGGATATCGTGTTCTCAGTACCTTTGATTTCTTTGACAGGTTGGTTCAGTGTCGCCCACATCGTCAATATCTGATGCTGCTCCCGCCTCGAGATGCTGTGCCTCGACGAGATTGTGATACATGCCATCTGGGATTGACAACAGATCTTCATGAGCGCCTTCTTCAATCTTAGTTCCATTGTGCAGCACGGTTATATGATCAGCTCTGCGAATAGTCGATAGCCTATGGGCAATCGTGATTGTTGTCCGGCCTTGGGATACATGATCGAGAGCCGCTTGGACGATTCTCTCTGCGTGGACATCGATGGAACTCGTGGCCTCATCCAATATAAGAATACTGGGTCGTTTCAAAATGCTGCGGGCAATGGCTCGCTCAATTTGATACCGTCTACACCGACAATTGTCGAGTAGCCCTGCAGCCATTAGAGACATTCAACTCGATTAGTGGGAGCAAGAGATACCTCTGGAGGTCGGTTGATGAACTCGTCCGCATATGCCTCCCTACACGCACTTTTTCCAAGCTGTTCTTTCACCTCTGCTGGCCCATTCTCCCATTTTGAACCTATCAATCCATATGTGATGTTGTTGAGGATAGAATCGTTAAAAAGGAAAGGTTCTTGTTGCACCAGGCCGATCTGGGATCTCCGCTCCTTCAGGCTCAGATTGTTGATGTTGTGACCGTCGACAGTGACAGTACCGTAGTCACCTTCAGTCAGGCCACCACGCTCGGAACCCTCGATATTGATCGTCTTCTCGGCATCGTTCGGGGTGGATGGAGCACACAAAGCTATCTGCTGGGGATCTTGCACCTCGCCAAGCTGATACCATCTTTCCAGCAAACTAATAATCGTGCTCTTTCCAGAGCCTGAAGGCCCAACTAACGCCGTATTTTTACCTTTCTTGAAGCAAGCACTGCAGTCCTTCAGTACTTTAACTTCTGTTCTAGCAGGGTAAGCAAATGTCACTGAATGGAACTCAATGTCTCCATGTGCAGAGACCTGCGGTTCCTGAAGACCATCTACTCTCACTCGATCGGAGTCAATGATCTCAAAAAAGCCACTGGAGGCGTTGATTGCTTGAGGATACCGAGATTCTACCATAGACACGTAGGTAGTCGCAGACTTTCCGATAAAGAGGTACACAATCTTGAGGCTGTCATTGTTAACACGTCCACATGAGTACCGAAACACAATATGGAGACATGTATGCATTGTTGTCGATAGAGGATTTGAACTTGCTCTGGGATACATTATTCCCTGGTATGAAATACTATACAATCAACTACGTCAACTGCACTGCCCAACCCAAGCGTACAGTTATATCATACGATCCTCAGCCGCCATGTGGCAGACCAGACTGCGGTGGATATAAGGATGAGCATATGGGCCAATCCACCAAAAAGGAAGAAATATGTCCAAAGTGCTGAGATATTTGCGAAATAACTATATGTAAAGGCAAGGAATGGGTTCTGAACTGTATTCAGCAAGTCTATTTGTCAAAGTTGCTACCCTAACCCCTGGCCTAATGAATCTCAACTCTTCTCGATGCCTGAATCTGAGATATATCAGACACAATCTCCTGAGCAGATTCATATTGCTGTTTCCAGCACTTTTCTGTGACCCGATAGCAGATATGGTCATCAGTGGGAAATTGCCCATTTTGGAACCAGGATTCAATCTCCTCGTCATCTTCCAGGCTGTCAAGTTCTGGGAATATTTCATGCCCTGTCATTATGAAATAAATTGCAGAGCCCAGCGCGAAGAGATCTGTTTTTAACATCGGCATAGTCGCCATGGATGCGCGGCAGGAACGACTTCGAGCACTCCCGAGATAGCCCATCGAGTAGGGTCTTCCCGTCACTTGATTTCAACATGCCTTGGAAGTCCGCCAGAAAAAGATTGAGGTCCTGGTCAAGTAGAAGATTGCGGAGACTGATATCACAGTGAATGACGTGTTTTTTGTGGATGTACTCAACGGCCTCGGCAGCCTGCCTACACCAGTGTAGTTTCTGGTCGATCGAAATTTCTGGATTCGATGTTATGTATTCGTTGAGATCTCCATTTGATGCATATTGAAGTAATAAACCAAACTCCGTCAGACCTTTCGACTTGACGATCCGAGGATGACTGCCAAGTATTTTGAGTAACTGATCTTCAACTTGGATGCTCTTGTGCTCATTGGGAACACACGGATACTTCAAGACTGTTGATTCGTCGATCACACCGATGTAATGCTCACCACCACGGCCGATAATACGTTTGACACCGGGAGGAAAATACCGTCGGACTTCGATTATTTCAATATGGGACGAAGGTCCGATGCGCGTGGTAGCTGTGAGATCATCCTATAAGCACAATGAGAAATGTTTAACGAGTCGAGTATTTCTAGTCTTACGGGTTGTGAACTCGATGAAGGAAACATGTCAGGTGTTTCTCGCCTTTCGGCGTCAATTATCAAGGAGTTGGAACTACCAAAGATCTTGTTAAGTAGGAGGAGTAAGCAGTGAAGCGGATAGTAGATGACTTGCTGTAGTTTAGATAACGATGAAAGGCTGAAGATTTTAACGAAATGCAGCATTATCTAAACTCAATCCCCTATGAACTGATTGCTCCTGCTAATTCATCACGTTTCGGAATCAGATTTGATATTAACTCCGGTCCAGTCACACCACCATCGATGTTAAATGGGCGGCCAATGCTCACTCTGCCTGGTACCCCAATGTGCACTTCGAACAATAAGACTATCCTGAATAACGATGAATGGCTTGCTAATCCAAATTTGTCGATGGCCTATCCTAATAAGCTTATTTATATACAAAGCGGAACATAATAATAATAATATATTATTATTATTATTAGAAAAAATACCCCATAACAATTCTGATTTGTGAAGACGCGCCCGGAAACGGCAGTGCTCAACGCTCATTTCGGCGTCGTGAGTTTATCTGCTAAGGGGATAAGCACAATTTAGCCCACTATCGAATTTTGATTTTTCAAACTGTCCAGATATTGCTTTACTGCCTCATGTTGATAACGGACTGCATAACTTAATGCAGTTCGCCTGTAGGGATCCAAGAGCCAAGGGTCTCCTCCATGTTCAACCAGAAATTTCACAGACTCTAATGAGCCAGCACGTGCAGCATATTGAATAGGCGTGCAAAGTCCAAACCGGTAATTGGTTCCATACTCCGGATATCCCTCATCAAGAAATGAATTAACTCGATCCATAATTTGCGGGCTTTTCTTTTGCAAGTATACCAGGACACTCGATCCGTTGGAATCTCGTCGCATCGAGGCGTAGTGCAGCAGTTGACCATGTTCAGTCGATCCTCCATATTGAAAGAAAAGGTCGATGATCTCAAGGGGTGCCTCAAAAACCGCATACGACAAAGGGGTGGCGTCCCGCATCCGGCATCGTTTGTTGGGATCAGCACCATGCTGCAAGAACCATCTTGCCAGTTCTATATCATCGAAAGTGTACCTAAAAATGGTCAGCTATTGATTATACCAAAAGAAGGGG